>CAAE01015000.1:1109122-1202068 GCA_000180735.1 Tetraodon nigroviridis
CTTTCATTCATCCCTGGTGACTCTGTTGGAAATCATGATTAATGGGACAGAACTTCCATAAATGGTGTAGATTAACCTGTGTTTACCTGTAAATTGAATGTGGTGACAAAGAAAAAAAAAAAAAATCAATGTCAAAAGCCAGCTCTGTAATGGCCATTAGAGGTTTCGGGACCGACTAGATCAATGTCTACACGCGCGGAAAAGCTCTTAAAAAACGCGTCGCTGATGCAAAGGCATGCAGGAACAATCTGGGTTCAATTACGTTTGCACGGCGGTAAAATTATGGCCTGATCATCACACGTGAAAATCCGCTATCAACGTTTCACTTACCTGACAAGAAACGTACCGGACCGACTCGGGCTGACTTTTTTTTGCTAGATTGCTGTTGTAGATCCTTATTCATCACTCATTCATCGTTTTCCAGGTCTGACTTGGTGCGTGCGAATTGTTTGTTGCCGAACATCTCCAACATGGCGCCCACAGGTGTTGTTATGACGTAATCCCCACCTGGCGTTTAAAAAGTGTCACGTGCAAGTAACATTTTGACGTAATTCGCGCCCCCTCGCGGCAATAGAAGAGAAGGACATCGGTTACTTAAAATGTTTAGAACTTCTCTAAATAGTGCAAATAACCGAGGTTCTTCTTTCTTTTTAACTAATTTTCAGCGAGTGTGTGTTTGTGTGTGTATGTGTGGGTTTAATGTGCGTGGTGCATGTACACAGGTGTATTGGTCTTAATTAGTTTTATTAGATGTAAAAACTTTGCATTCCATTTTATGTATAAAATGTTCTCTATTAATGAAGTTTGATTTGATTTGTTAATAAACTCTAATCTGCAGGCCGCCCTCGTTTGGACAGATTTTAATCCGGATGTAGGCAACACAATTCCAATTTTTAATATGGTACTTTGTTTTCTTTGGAACTCTAAAACAGTTATGATAAATATTCTAATTCTGGCATCCTGTAAATGTGTTTTGGTGTCACATTTTTTCACGGTTTATCACATTTGACCTGGACGTAGAACAGCGCCTCCAACGGTCAAACACAGGTATTGAAGTCTTGACACTTAAAAACACACATTAGTATATTGAGTCTCTCTGATAGAAGAAACTCTTTTTTGGGGCCAATTTCTCCTTTTAGTGACAGCTTTATCTCAGCATGGCAGTCGGCTTTTTCACATTGCTCTGCAACCAACATGCATACAAACACCGCCTAAGATGTTTTACTCTCCACTGTTGATGATGGTAGAAATTTGTCTTCCAACACAAGCTATAAAGACAGCCCATAAGACGTAATCAAAAAGCATCAGGTGCTTGGTGCTGTTAAATGAAGATAAAGTGCTGTGCTGAGACAGCAGGCTACCTTTAAAAGACAGTTACCCTTGCCAGTTACGGTATTTTATGTTGGCTGGACCAACAAATAAGATGGAGTGTTTGTGTTGCACCCTGCTATCAAACACAGGATCCCAGTGGCCTGGCCATCTGCTTTTTGCAGGCATCCAGTTGGAAGGAAACTTGGTTCTCTTGGGCCTTGGCCTATGAAATGATGGAGAGAAGAAAACAATCAGAGCATGCACACTACAGCCATGGAATCCCATTTCCCCACTCTTTAAATGCCAACACTGAGTGCAGCTGTAAACATTTTCGCTCCTCAACACCCCTGAGACGGGTAGTCGAAAAGGATCAATCTCTTTTCACACAGAGGAAGCCCGCGTGAATACACACTGTGAGCTGAATAAACCGAGTAGAATAGTGAGATAAAAACACAGAATAGTCCATGGATCCGACTTTTGAAAAACACACCATTCAACGGGATGATGTTTGTGCTCAGCAATAAACGATGCTTCAGACTACTATTGATGCGCAATCCCCATGCAATTTACAGTATGTCGGGCACAATACCAGGCAGAAAGGCGCACTTTTCATCCCCTTCAGAAAGAGACTATTGCTGCAAATTTAATGATTCGTATTTATATCAACCCGAGCACTGGATGCACACTGGAGTCTGGAACAGAAAATACAGAAGCGTTCAAAAAGTTCCTGGAACGATGTTATACAACGGCGCCCCCGTGTGGTACCACCCGGTAGCTCCTCGCTCAAAATGATGACGATCATTCAGAAATATACTGTGTATCTATATAATTTGTGTTCAAAATAATGTTTTATCTTCCTCATTTCTGAAAGTATTTATTCATTAAAATGTGTGTTAAAGAATAATTTGCTTTTTAAGATGGAAAATCAACTGTCTATTTTTGAACTGGGGCCTGAAATATGAGAAGACGTCCGCAAACTCACATGTGTGGGGGCCAATTGTGTCAGATTACCATACTGGCAGAGACGGACAGTGCAGGGGGCGGTTTTTTTTAGGACTATAGACCCTCCGGTGCACGCAGCAGCTGTTGGGAATCTAAGCACGTTTGTGAATCTGTCTGGACTTTCCCATTCGTCTGGTCTTCATACTTGTGTTTGGTAAGACAGCAACTCTCCTTATTTCACCTGCAAAGCTTAAAATGCAATGATGTTACCAGCAAATCTTCAGTCTGTGTATGACCCCTTCTGAAACACTGTCAGCCATAAAACTGTTTTGTATATTAATCTGTTAACAGTTAAATCATTAAAAAGAGAGAATTTGTCATTCTCTTCAGAGGATCTGCATCACCATGACTCTTCAGTGGACAGCAGTGGCTTTCTTCCTGTATGCAGAAATCGGGCTTAACCTCATCCTATGCATTCCCTTCATATCTGCAAAACGGTACTGCAGCCTAACACACACACACACACACACACACACACACACACACACACACACACCCTGACTGCAAACCTCGCTCAAGTTGAGGCACCACTGTCGGTTCCTGACTCTGTTATCAGACTCACTGTGTTCCTCTCACCTGTTACCCAGCTGGCATTTGGTTTTCAACTGGAAAATCTGGAAGTGGTTGTCTCCATACTGGAACAAATGCTTCTTCACCATGATTATGGTTTTGATCGTTCTTTTACTGGGTGAGTGCTGCTGACTAACCGTCGTGTCCTCGTCAGCAGCATCATTTCACGCTTCTGCTCGTCCTCAGATGCTGTACGAGAGGTGCAAAAGTATTCCGGGCCTGAGCCTCTGCACGACGCCAAAGCAAACCCGAATGTTTACGACCACGTGCACATGAAGCTGTTCAGGGCTCAGAGGAACCTGTACATATCTGGCTTCTCTCTACTTCTTTGTCTGTGAGTGTATTTGTGTTCATTCTGAAGGTAATAATCACTCTACCTGTTTACTCACTCTTTTTTTTTCCATTTACTTCTGCATCAGCATCATGCACCGGATCTTTAGCTTGATAAACCAGGTTGCTGTAACTTCAGAGGACAGTAAGAGGCTGCAGTCCCAGATGGACGCTGCAGTGGAGACGGCCAAGCGGTGTGAGGAGGACAGCCAGCTGCTGAAGCGTGTGAGCCCAGGCCAGAGGCAGCCTCGCAACTTGGGCCTCTGAGTTCCCGCCACCGTTAATGCAGTTTACTGTGAACTTCAGGCTCTCCTGGATGAAGAAAAAGCCATGACAACCAACAACCAGCAGCTGAAGCTGGAGGTTGAGAAGTTGAAAAATCAAGTCAAGGCTGCCGATGAGGGTGAGGGCTTCCAACACCATTCACACACCACCTGAAGTCATATCTTAAATATTACCAGAGCGCCAGCTCCTGCCGAGTATTTCTTGTTCTCTACTAGACAGAAACACTGAGGCTTGATGTGTTTGTATCTGCAGCCGTGCTCAGGTCGAAAGCTGAGGTGGAGGCCATGAAGAAACAAGCCAAAGGCCTTGCACAAGAGTATGACAGACTGTTAACAGAACACCATCAGCTCCAGGTAACTCACACACACACACATGCGTGTACGTGCGCACACACCTTTGGGGCGCAGCAACACTAATATGGAAGTTGTTTCACAGAATCTCTACAGTGATGCAGACAAGAAGGATCAGTAGGAAGACTGGGTCCAGGTTTCGTCTTTGTTTTGTGACTCTCATCTCATTTTAAATGCTACATGTCGCAGTTCGTGCTTAACAAATAAAACACGGAACCCAAACTCTGTCTCTCGCTGCTGATACGCACATTTAAAGGCTGACACCTAATCAGATTTAAAATAGTGCCTCTCACATCTCTCACTCCAGAATGATTAAACGTTCATTCAAACTTTTTATCTGGAAGGAATCTAAAGTTCTCTCAAAATTACAAAAACAATCAGTCATGTGACCTAAAAATCACTGAACTTAGAGTAATAACAGTTCAAAATTATGTCAAAAACAAAACCATGATTTCTTACAGTCAAACTCGTTTGTTTGCCTGTAGGAACAAAGACGGTTCCTTTGGTTCTGGAGCTGGAGAACATGTAGCTCCATGTCCTCTGATAGCTGGAGAAAGGATGTCTCTGATGGAACGTTCTGTTGCTTTTCCTGTTCTTTTAACTATGTACAGTGTCCTTGAGGGTTTTGAAAGGCGTACATAAATAAAATATTTACTCTGTGGTGAGAAAAAAAAGCCCACAGTGTGTGTGTTTCTCCATGGGGTCACAGACAGGTCTCTCTGTCACGACGGGCGTCTGAGGCCGGTAAACACTGCTCACGGAGCGCGAAGACGCCCTCCTCTTTCCTCGAGGACTCCAGCTCTGTGCTGCCATCGCTCAGAGGACTTTTCTCCTCCCTCCGAATGTGTCTTTTGAGGAAAGCAAAGCCTGAAATACAAAGGAAGAAGGAAAGTGTCCTCAAGCCCAGTGTCAGGCCCAGGTACAATATCCTGCAAAAAAAAAAAAAGAATATGTTAATTTGAGGCTACTATCCAACAAAACTGAATATTTTAGACAGAAACCAAATAGGATATCTGTTCCATTACTAACATTGCGTAATCACTGAATACAACAATGGCTGCACAGGTACCTGTAGGCTGAGGTGTTATATATTCTGCAGGCTCCTCTCCCATCACATATGTTGTAGCTCCATTTTAGACAAGTTGTATCAATGATGGCTCCGAAATAAATCGGCGCCGGTATTCCAGCTGCAATTGAAATGGACTTATTATTGTTACAGAGAGCAAATAAAAGGCTTAGTCAACTGAGGCGGGGGGCATCTGAAATCAAAGAAATTCACTCTATCAACTGAGGGTTAGTATAGTTGCAGTAATCTTTGTAGAGGAAATGGCTCTTACCAAGGGTGCGAGTGGCTAATGTGTATATTCCTATAGCAAGGGATTTCAACTCGGGCTTCATACACCTAAGTACAAGTCCTAAAATTAGATCTCCTTATAATAAATAGAGATGTTTTTTACTGCTGCTGCTGCTGCTGCTGCTAATAGATGGTCTCAGACCTGACGAGCACCATGAAGCCAGGGGTTCCCCCCAGAGAGATGATGAAGGAGCTGAGCACCGACAGCGCCATGAAGTAGGGGAAGATTCGGTCGCAGCTGTCTCTGCCAGGACAGCGGCCCAGAGCGGCCGTCAGGTTGCCCGGCTGCCCGTTGACCAGCGCTACACACCTGCAGCTGTCAAACACCTAAGAAGAGCAGACGTAACAGCGTTAACAGCGGCTCAAACGCAGCAAAGGAGTGGGAGCGCGCGCCTCACCGTATTTCTGCCAGACCCGGTAGAGGAGACGCATCCAGCCAAGCACGGGGACACATAGGTGATCCCATTCTCACCACACACGGGATCCCACTCCCTTCTCGAGCACAAGCACCCCGAGTTACAGTCGGAGAAGAGGGAAGGTTCCTGGTAAGACAAGCCTTCCACTCTGCACGTGACACAGAAATGAGAGCTGGTTCCAGCGCCACCGTCGCAGCAGGCTACAAAACGTGGCTGAAAGCGGACGTACCCGCTGTACGACACGGTGATTCCGGCCACCTTGGAATTCTCACAGCCCATGGCTAAAAAAAACAGGGACAGGACGAAGCCCAGCAGGGACGTCCCAAAGGCAAATTTAGCTGCCCCCATCACGCCCAGCTTGTACTTCTTCATGACGAGGCCTCCGGAGAACATCCCCAGGGCCACCGCTGGGATGTTGATCACACCTAAGCAAAGCAGAAAGGGACATCAACATCACGCCGCAACACCGCCGAGGGTGCGCTTCGGCACCTCTCTTTCCTGTTTCGCACAAAACGAGTGCATGGTGAAAGATGAAAACTCTTTTAAATGCTTTGATGGGTAACATTTCTCATCGTCTGACATCTGTATAAGATCTGAGCTACTACACGGCCTCCTATTCCATCAGCTTGACCCCATACTGGTCTTCCTAATGCGGTGCTTTTTTCATTTCCATCTATTTCCTTTGAAGCACAGATGCACGTACAGTTGGAGGTGCATGAAAATTTCATCAAAGCTAACTCATGAAACACTTATTACCACCAGCTGGCTCACATCACTTTGCATCCTTAAACAGCTTCAGTAGAATGTAGCAACGCAGGCCACAACAAGCTTCCGACACTCAAAAGAGAGAAATTGTCCAAAGGAATCCAAAATCATGAATTAGACACGTGTAAATAAATCTGTGCTCACCCATGAGGAAGTTGGCAGTGGATGCCGACTGGCCGTAATGTTGCTCGATGTATTTGGGTTTGTAGGTGACCATCCCGATGAGGGAGTTGAACTGAAGGATGCTCACACACAAGTAGATGATGTACACTGGATTCCCAAAGAGACTCTTCAGAGTTGGCACAAAGTCTGAGGGGAAATGGAGTGAAAATGAGCAGAGAAAGAGTGGATCTGAGCTCCGTAACTGAAGAAGCAGCCTAAAGGTGGATGAGAACGTTCCCAAACCTTGGACCATCTGCTGCAGGTTCGGGGGCTCCTCCTGTCTGAACTTGTGCTCCAGGTTTGGAGAGTCTGTGATGAACCTGGTTTGCTCTGGCGAGCAGCTGAAATCGTGTTTGTCCACAGGGACGGGCAGCGACTTGGGCAGGAACCAAAAGGGAACCGCAGATGTGAGCGTGACGATACCGGTGATGAGGTACCCCAGCCACCACGCCCCTACCCAGCGGGCGTCGTCGGGGGTGATGGTCAGAGTTTCTGGGCAGAAATATGACCTCTGTCAGATTTACTTTCACCTGCAGCTTTCACCTTAAATTTCTATTTGGATTTTGGGCCCAGAAAACTTTCTCATCCATGTCTTCCTCACCCATGTCCACATGTTCAAAGTCCACATAAATCTTGGCACAGAGGGACCCCAGCAGGTAGCCAAAGACTGGACCAACGACGGAAAAGGTTTGGACACATCCTGAAATAGAACATTAAAAAAAAAAAACAACAACTTTTATTTACCCATCATCTGAGAGAGAGGCAAGTCCTGTCTGAATCTAGTAACTATCCCAGTAACTAGGAAAACACATTACCAATATAGAACGCTGCATTTCCAGTCTGAGCATAATCGTCGATGTAAGAAATGCCTAAAGGCTGCACAGGAGTTTCCCCAATTCCTCGCAGGACGTTTCCAAGGAATATATAAATCCACATGGAAACGCTGGACCCTCGCTCACAGCCTGAAAAGCAGCAGATTGCCAACATGTCACTCATGTCCACGACATAAGCCGATTATACAGTTCATCCTAAAATGTACATACACAATTTTAAACCCATCAATAAAATCTTACACAGCAACAAAGACAATGTGTGTACTTGGACTTTACCCCTGGAGGGCTGTAAGGAGGCTCTGTCAGTCGGCTCAGGGGACGTTTCCGGACATGGATGGAAGTTATTGGTTGAATTCAGCAAAGATCTTACCGATGTTTCGATCTTATAGCTGCGTATAAAATACCAAAGTGACTGTTAAATAAGGGAAGGGAGAAAGCATCGGCCATGGTTACGGACAAATTCAAGCACAGCATTTGATATTGTGTGTGAGAAATGTGCAAAAATCACTAAACTTTGTGTCAAAAGTGAGACTGGACTCAAAGTCTGCGAGCTGAGCTTGTTCACTGCTCACTTCTCCCTACCGGCCAATGAGGAAATGAGGCATGGCAATCAAAAAGGTCCCGAAAGACATGAGTACGCATCCGACTGCTATGATCTTGGGTCGATGCAGTTTGGCACCAAAGTAGCTCACAAACGCAATCACCAGCAAATTCCCTACAGAGATACAAGGAAAAAATGGGGGACAGACATGATAGGTCATTAAAAAAGCATGAAGCATATAACCAACTGAGAGAGACTTTTAAATAAAGTTCAGCTACCCAGAATTCCTAACAACTGATCGAGTTTCTCACCTAGCTCAAAACTGCCATCGATGATACCGATCAGGTAACTTGGGATGTCAAAGCGCCTCTCCAGCTGCGTGATTGTGCTCTTCAGGTAGCTGCCTGATAAAGCCTTGGCAAAATAGGCAAAGGACAAGGCTGCAATGAACATCTACGGAGAGAAAGAAGACAGCTGCATGAAGCAAATGAGCATTAGAACCTCTTCCCAATGCCTAATGTTATAAACATCTAATATCTATTATATATTACAATAAAAAAATAAAACTCCAGAGTGTACTTTTATAACATGAGCAAAAACTGCCACCAGGCATCAAAGTGCGCGTCAGGGACGCCCTCTAGTGGGAGGATACTGTTGGTGCATCATGAAGTAGTTGAAAAGAAATAAAATGTTTAAAAAAGATGTTTGTTGATGCTACCTTTACTCAGACATGCAGCCTAACTTAAACTCTTTGCAGCAACTGCTGTATGCACTGGTTCCAGTATTTCCCTAAGCCTCCCTTTATTATTCAATGAGCTCTATTTCCTAATCCAAATGAGCTACTGACCCTATATTCTGACCTACTTGGGTGAAAAACACACTTTGTCTAAGGATTTTTTTTTGCACAGCTAATTATCCAGACCAAAGGGCACTGGGTCTGCAGGAAGTTGTAGCCACACCAGGCTGTACAAGTACACTCATTGACGATGTTCTCGCCAACGTCTGCAGTCTCCACAGGCCTGAAACTGTGTCTAATCCACAGAAAGTGCAGTACCTTCAGATTAGGATGCCAAGATGTCTGTTTTGGAGCAGAAGTGTTCTCTAAAGAATCGCTGCTTCTTAGCACATCATCCATTTTCTTCGCGGCTGCCATCTCCTGCAGATAAAAGAAAAGACAGTGATTAAAGGACAGAAAAAGAAAAAGATTTGAGGGTTTTTGTTGCCCTTTCCAACATGTGTTATTCTCCCTAAAGGAAGGAAACGCTCGTGCAAAGAGATTTCATGAAAAATGTAAAAGTGCTGCAATATGTAGCGAATATTAAACACAGAGGAGGTAAAGCGGAATATGGCTGGGCGGGGAGGAGAAACGGGTCGCAGTAAGGGTACGATGGATGGCGGGACGATGGATGGAGAGGGCATGATGAGGAATTCTGCATCATCAAGAGTGTTGAGGCAGGAGGAGACAGCAGCCTGGAAGGAGCTGGTTTTCTCATTATTGCACAGAAGAACAGTGAAAGACATCTGAAAGACATCTAACATGGCTTATTTACATCTCAAATTATTCCAAGGGAATTAAACAACCTCCAAACAGCTGATTTTTGAGTGATGTCATCAACTTGAAGCTATTCAAAACATCTTTAGCTGCCTTAAAGGTTAAAGACAAATAAAGCGTGAAGATGTGAAACTCTTTCAGCCTCACTTTTAAAAGCTGAAAAGGCTACAGTTTGACTTTTAATGGTTCCTGAATCAAAGGAGGACTTTCCTGCTGATCTCTAAATACTGTGCTCTCGTGTTAATCAGACTCATCGATTATTTTCTCCATAGTTTGTTTTCCACTCCGCTTCCAAAATAAAAACAGCCGCGTCGTCATAAAATCCACCAACAAAACAACCGCGAACGACAGGCAAACACGTGATTCTGCAGAAAATCGGCGCTCGACGAGAAAGATTCCAGTTCTCACCCGGGTCGGAGCTTCGGGTCCGGGCGGAGGCGAGAATCCTGCGACGCTCCGGCCCCGCTGCCGTCTGCGGGGGTTCGCGGTCCCGAGTGGCGGAGGTCCTGGCGCGCCTCCCGCGCTCGCCTCCGCGTTCACACGCCGCTGGCACACGTGATGCTACCTGACCAGCAGCCCTGCACAACCAAACCACAACCAAACCACAACCAAACCACAAATAAGTATCTGCAGCGGATTAAAGATCCACTACGCAGAAAGGCTCTGCGGTTCCCACATGCACACTGACTGGACTGACCCAGCCACAGCATGGCTGCCGGAAATCATTCGGTTCCTTTTTTTCCGTTTACCAACCTCCATTATTTAAAACTTAGCAGCTCCTGACTCGGGAGACTCTCTTCAGCATCGCGGTGATTTAAGCCGCGTTTGCTGCTCTGCACAACTGGGAAAACGCGTCGGTGAATGTCAAATTCAGCCCTCTGAGCCTGAACAACAGGTGGCTACGCCTGAAATTACAGGTTGCCATGGCAATACCCGGTCCATATACATCAGCTCCACTTAACAGAAACAATAATGCGTGTGTGTATTTTTGGTGCTTCAGTACTTCAATATTCTGAGTAAAACACAAACTATTAATTGTATAGTTTTAAAATCTGCGTCAGAGATGTAGTTAAACATCCAGTCAAGGTTTTCCAAAGGTCACACACTATTCTGCAACCGAGAATAGACAAAAAGTGGTTTTAATTTATTTTTTTCTTGGTAGAATAAAAGAACATCTGCTCCTGAGCAGCTCGCCATCAGCAGGCCGGCCAACATGGAGTCTAATTAAATATCCTCCAGCATGAGCTTTAATATCCTCACACAGTAAATGCAGGAAATTTAAAAACCTGTCAGCTGGTAGCGTTTGATGGAACACGTGTTTGAAAAACCCTGGCACCAGAAATTTGAATATATTCATGTACCTTAAGAGAAGATGGCCTCCTTCAACCACACCTCATCCATGCCTCTGAAAAAGACTGAGGATTGTTATTCTACACCAAATTCATCTTTACTTAAGGATCAATATTTCCCTGATACAGCAGCGGGCTCGGTGTGAAACCACTTCCTGGCACACGTTTTTTGTAGGTGAAATCTAAACCGTAAAGAGAGCTGGCAAATGTCTGCAATCAGATCTGAAAAACAATTGTTTATAAGAGGAAATAAAGAAACCGTGCAAGTGCAAAAACATTCCTGAAGCAGAGCAGCCGGGTCCGTCAGTCGTCATTTTATCATATATTTAATGCAGATCCTTAGGAAATAAAGGGGGGAAAAAAGCACAAGACAGACAGGGTTACCACAGAAATAATAGTCTTGTAATTCAATGTATTCACATTACAACATCCACTTGGTTCAGATGGTGACGACTTCTAATGATCTTCAAATATATTCAACGTATTATACATAATACCAATATAGGCACTTCCAGTAAGTCTGGCAATATTGAAGCTACAGTATAGTGTCTAAATTACAAAATGGTAAAAATAAATAATGTATATCTAAAAGAGTTTTTGTAGTTTTAAAATTTCTTTACTGTACAGCATAATATGAATATTGTACAAAATGAATCATCAACCTGCAAGAAAATTTCATGTTCACAAAAACAGCGTATTTGAATGTATTCTTCCCTTGTGGAGTATTACTATAGGTCGTAAGTGCAAGGTACTAATGAGAGGAAAGCAATCATTAAATCACGTGTCAATTATAGAAAAATACTAATTTGCTTTTTACAGAACTGTAAAGCTTGTTTGGTTCACATGGTTACAATTATGCTACAAGAGTGAATAATATCAGAAATAAAACCAATAACAGCTGACATGAGATGCATGCACAGTCCATAAAAAATCAACACAGTGGAGAACCACCTTAAACGGATGCTGCTGCCGCCATGGCGACGGCAGGCCAGAGAGGAAGCACGCGAGGGGGGGGACGCTGTTGGCGAGCAGTCATCTCAGCCGGACGACTCTCCGGGTCGCCGTCTCCTTGGAATACAGACTGATAGCAGGACCAGGGCCCCTCTGAGGCCAGTGGAAGAACTTGTTTAAACAAAAACACTCCTGCAATTTCTCTCTCTCTCTCAGAGAAATGAATAGATGGACTGAAATGATTAAATTCTTTACATTAAATGAGTTTTCTGCCTGTGTAACGTCGCCGAGGCATCTTAGGGAATTCATGAAGGCAGTAAGTAATATTTCTGAGCTATCCAGGGCTGAGCCGCCGGATCTCCTGCTCTGCTCTCCATACTGTAGCATCCATCATGGATGCAGGGTGTGATTCATCGCTGTGGGGAACAACGAGGACATGACGTTGCACAGTTACAGTGTAATTCAGTCAATGTCTCTCTGCAGCCTGGTGTGCATTTCAGTTTACAGGAAAAGCTTCTGGACCAGAGTTGGGCGTCACGAGGGGACCAGGAACGGCAGCGTTAGAGGTTTACAGGCCACGAGGACCCGTCACATTAGCAGTGGATCGTTGCGGATGGAGCAGCAGCTCGTCCCATTTGCACACTTTCTGTGTAAATGCAGCTTTTCATTCCACATCATTGTGATTAAAGCTAACTTTATGGTATGGATCATGTGACCAGGTCTTTACGGGCATCCAGCTGCTAATTCCCACAGATTTCTCTTGGATCTTCAGCATTTTTGGCTCCAGCTGCCAGCATGAGCTCTCGGTGTCATCACAGTGTCGGGCGTGATTTGTCAGGTTCGACATTTAACTAGCAGAAGCAGAAACCTGCACTCTGGAGTCCCTCAGACGTTTATCTTGAAAGGGAATGTCTCCCTGAGTTACCAGAAAAAAATGCGAGACAAGCTAAGCTGTGATATTCAGCAAAGAGATTCTGAAAAAATCAGTTCTCC
This sequence comes from Tetraodon nigroviridis, assembly GCA_000180735.1. NCBI lineage: Eukaryota > Metazoa > Chordata > Actinopteri > Tetraodontiformes > Tetraodontidae > Tetraodon > Tetraodon nigroviridis. The sequence continues at coordinate 1,121,887 of CAAE01015000.1, forward strand.
ACGAACATCTTAGCTACAGCTGACATGTTCTCATCAGAGCTCCTTTCAGATGTGTGACGGAGGCGTTCCTGAGGCTTAAAGACAGCATCGTTTGTGTCGTCAGGACGGGTTAATACAACATAAGAGTCAGAAATCTACCAGAGAAGGAGAAAAACATGTTGATTGGTCTACCTGTGGAGACGTTACTCTTTTCCTCTTATGATTAACGGAAGTGTTATTTCCCAAACAGCTTTTATGTTGGATTTCCTTTAAGAATTCTGTGTTTAGCACATTTCCAACATCCCAGTGCTGCTTCCTGTGCTGCCTCCAGAACCTCTAATTTGGGACTGTGACTAGCAGATAGCACAAATATACAAACACACACTCATGCACACGCTCATGCACACACAGAATGCGTGAAAGCCTGAAGGCAACCTAGATAATTTAGGAAAACAAGAATAAACAGAAAATCTTAACAGATTGGATTTCTGCTAAAGCTGATCGGAAATTTGAGGCGGGAGCAAAGAGAGACGAGAGAGAGAGCTAGAGGAGTTCTAAGTGATAAAGGAAGGTGATTATAGAGGCCAGAGACCCACGTGAGATATCAAAACTCGTGCTAAAATGAAAACCCAAGTACCTGTGATGTCTACATACATATATATAACTGTATTCAGAAAGGAAGAATGTAGAAAGTGGCAGTAAACGACTGCAGTCCCGTGCTCCCACGCTGGGTCGGGGTCTGTGCAACAGTCTCCCTCTGCTCTTGACAGCAGCAAAAGAGTCTGAAACCCAAAGTACACCGACAGTCCGGTGTTGGAATCCTCCGCTTAAACGTCTGGGGATTATTCAGTTCCAATGTGTGAAGCACAAAGTTTCCCACCCTGTTTGTTTCTGTATAGGCACACATCTCCCAAACATCTACTGTGTCGTGCTTGGGCAACGTGCTGGCAAATTAGGAAGAAATCTGGAAAGGCGTCTCCTCCACGTCCTTCACGTGTCTGCAGATGTCCTCCCACCGTGAGTCCCCTCCTCTCATTCCTCTGGAGGCTGTGAGTCTTCTTGTGGGGGCCACTCGGGTTCCTCCACGCCTTCCTCCGGCTCCTCGCCCTCCACCAGCTCCTCTCTGCTGCCCGGCTCCTCCTCCTCCTCGTGAATGGCCAGGATGGGCTCCGCTACGTTGTTTAGGTGCACGGGCTCCGCTGCCTGGGCCTGCATCTGAGCATCGTCTGCGATGACCTTCTTCCACATCTCGTGGTTCTCCAGCAGGTGCTGTGTGATGTGACAGAACACTTTCCTCCTCTTTTTGGGAGCTGCTTTCTCTGGGAAGCCAAAATAAATGAATTGAACGCTGCTGTTGTCACGGTTATACTTAAGAAATACAGGCAGAAAGCTTACGCGAGGCTTCCGAGCTGGTGGATATGTCTTCCTCCGCAGTATCCTCCTCGTCCTCCTCATTCTCTGTGCTCTCCGGCTCTTCTGCTTCCGGGTTGGGTTCCACCCATCGTCCGGGTATGAGCGAGGCCGAGTCGTAGGAGTTGCACAGCGGTCCCACGATGTGCGTGATGAAGGACTCCTGGAGTTTGGCCAACTGTGGCGCCGCCCGGTCCATGAAGGGGCTGATGGGAAGACCCAGGGTGGATTCCTCGTCGCCCTATGGAAACCAGACAAGCGCAAACCCAACATCATCATTTTTTTTTTTTACAAAATGTCAGAAACAACATAGAAACGCAGGAAAAAAGATGTCCAGTGGGGTGGTCGCAGGAGAGCTGAGGGGTAACAGCACGGGCGCAATCTGTGATCTGATGATGTGGATGAATGAATGACAGTTGGGATTCCTGGTTGCCATGGTAACTGGCCCTTAATGTCATCCCATCCACCGTGGAAGAGAACACCTGTGTTCCCCTCAGTGCAGCTCTCTGGTAATCAAAGGGCAGGACCAGAGGGATCAGAGGGACCACATGGAATTTCAGCAAACGTGGGGGAAGAAAAGGCCGGGAAGCACGGATCCAGAAACACAGCGAGCAGTGTTTTACAGGATAAGCGAGGATCAGATGTTTTAGACGATAAAGACAGCTGACAGCTTTATCATGAAGGTTTCGTGCAGCAGGTGGGTGCCGGACAGGAGCTGCTGCGCTGCCTGTTGTCTCGAGGTCGCTGCTCTCTCCAGGCTGTCGGTTCTGTCAGACGCTGCTCCGCCTGAAGGACAGTTGCCTGGACACCTCGTTTGCGTCACCACATTGAGCGTCACTTCAACTATTGTTACTGAAGAGCATCTCCCCACCCCCATCTCCCCTTCCAGACCTCAGATGATCGTATGACAAGATGATTTCATCACCGAGCGGACGCAGCAGGGCTTGACCTCAAGCTAATTAGCAGAGATTAGCAGCCTTTCCGAGTTGAGGGGCCATGGTGTAATTATGGTTTTAGCTTCAACTTTTACGGCTCGTAATGGGTTCTTTACTGAGGCCTGTTCACACCTGCTGGTAGAACTCGTTGACGATCCCCTCGGTCCACTGCAGATGCAGGTCTTTGCACTTCAGAGGCCCGTTGACATCAGCCAGTTTGATGCACATCTGGCAGACCAGCAGTCTGTCGTTCTCGTTGGACCAGTCGATGCCGGTGGAGGGGTCGTCGCCCACCTGGAGAATCAGAAAACACACGTTCTGTCGTTAAACACTGGTATTATGTGAGTGTGACTGCGCTGCCTTTTTTTAATAGAGCAAGTTCTCATAGTTACGCCTAGATTAGCCAATCAGAGAGAAGAGACAGAAACAGTGATGGGAACAACAAAAAACTAACTTCGGCTGCAGTTTCCAGTCAAAAAAATCCAATACCAATTCTTTTTTTTAATAATTGTTTAATAATTTCACCTTGGCATTGAACTCTGCCAGGAAGTCAAAGTGCTTTTTCAGGTCAGTGGCCAGTATGGCCTCAATCACCAGGAAACGGAAACGCTTGAACTCCACGTGGTCGAGGTTGACGAGGAAGTTGTACTCTGGGTGGGACATGAAGAGGTTCCAGGCTGCGGCGGCGTGGTGATTTTCCAGAACAGATCGATCGTTGTAGAGCACAGCCTTTACACACACACGCACAAAAATTGAAAAACAAAATGTGATGATGCAGTTAACGTGACAACAAAAAGCCAGTCGGATACGTAGGTTATTTATGTGAAAAACTCAACTTCTGCTCCCTAATTTAGCTCAGAGGTTTACAGGAAGTCGTACCTGTGGAGCGCTTGTGGCCACGAGGAAGGCGTTGGTCCGGCCGGGGTGGTCGTAGTCGTGCATTGCGGCTGCCACGTAAAGGGCCATGAGCTCCAGCGCGGGTATGAGGCCCGACAGGCAGCCATAGCCATCTTCAGACACAGTGTAGGTCTTTGAGACCAGGAAGCCCATGTGACTGTGTGTTATTCCACTGTCGGAGTCTGCCCACAGGGCGACAGAAAAAGTGAGCTAGGCGAGCAGCAAGTTGGCAGCACTGGCACATATACTGTACTTTAATGTGCCTCACATTCACTCCTAAACCAGAATACACACTTGAACAGTCAAATCCACTTATATGTGGATCAAAGCGAAGGCCTCAGCGAAGCATACAAATGAAGTTAGGGGAATGTGGGTGAGAAGGAACTTTAATCTGCCTGCCATTTCATGCTGTGCCAGACTTCAAATAGCAGTGTTGTATGTAAATTGCGAGCACCGAAAGTTCAAGTGAGATAAGGCAAACTGTGAGTTGGAAAAGCGCATCCCCCTCCTGCAGGTGTGATGCTCAGAAATGAATGCGACAGCTCACATTAAGAGCAGACTGAATGATACAAACAAAAGAGTGGGTGTGCATGCAAACCACTTTTAAACAGCTTAGGAGATTAGGAAGATAAAAACATCTTTTCTGACATACAGCGGCACAACAATCAGGAGAGATGAGCAGGTGAGGGTTAGACCCACCTGAGTCGCTGGCTGAGCCATGGTCAGTAACTAGACTGGGCAGGCCAGGGACAGCCTGGGTGGTGAGGTACCAGACTGCGTGGAGCACGTCTGTGGCGTGAATCCTGTTGTGATCTGGGCCAAGAAAAAAAGAGTGTGTGTTTAGGCCCCTCCACGTGGACGCGCTGTTGGCCTGCTTCTAGCCCTCCTTCCGACACCGAGCCTATGCGACAGCTCCCTCTAGCGGTCAGATCCGCAATTACAGTCCTACTGGTTCCAGGACACGTTCGAAAATAAGACGTGAGTGACGTTCACACTTACATGGTATGTCTCTGTAGCCATTCTCAAGGGCATGGAAGTAATTCATGAATTCCTTTACAGGGATCTTGAAGGTCTCAAACAAACCGGTGTCTTCAAAAAGCCTGTAGGCGACCTGAAATTATTAAAAGTCATAGTCAGAGAACAGGACCAGCCATAGAAAAAGAGAATTTCTTTCCCATTAACACACAGGCAAGAAAAGAGGAGGGGAAAGTCTGAAAGAAAATGTGTGATGCCTTTTCACTAGGGTAAAGTGCCTTGAAGTTTGTTTTAATAAGCTGCTGACCTGAAAAATTGAGCCTGAAGACAAAGATGGATAAAGGCTAGAAAACCTGACACTCAGTACTGTTACAGAACGCTATAAACAACTTAGTAAAAGGCTCAGCTAATGCACATTATCATTCTATTTTTGCTTCAAAAGCAGTTGGTTTTCTCCAGAGGGCTTTTAAATTCTGGATGAAAGATTTTTGTGATGTATACAAAAATTCTTTACAGTTGACTCCTTTATTGATATTCCTCTGTCTGACTTAGCTCAGTCGCTTCTGTAGATTATTTTAAGAATGTCCAAAAACCTGTGCATGAAGCCAAAAAACAATGAATGAAATTTGAGCCAGCTAACACACAAAATTGGGGTTTAGCCAGCTAAACCCCAATTTTACTTTTGTTTCACCTGACTCAGGATCCGTCCACATTTCCCATTGGTCTTCTCCATCAACGTGAAAATGGGGAAGTTCCAATTGTTTAGCTGACTCATCCATGGCTCCAAGTCCTCCATTAACAGCGGCTCTGGAGCCAGAATTGGTTTGTCCTGTGTCGGGTGATGAAATGGCGTCAGTCTGTGTAAATGATGTGCTGTGATGAGTGTGTATTTGTGGTGCCGGTGCAGCCTTCTGCTACCTCAGGAGGGATGAGCTGGTGCAGGATGAGGTTCTGGCCGGAGGATTTTCCTTCTTCCGTGTCCTCCTCTGTGTGCGCGACTTCACTGCTGTCGCTGTGGTTGGCTTCGTGGGTGCTGTCGTAATCTGACGACACAACCACATGGTCCTCTGCTGGGAAAATGGAAACAAAGAGGCGTCAGTGTCTAAATTCTGCACCTTTGTGTGGACTCAAGGTGAGCGTGAACTAATGTCTGTGACCGAGCGAACCGAAACGTACCTGAGCGAGGGATCTTGTCCCCTTTGTCCAACGAGCCCTCCCCGTGGCTCAGCTTGACGTACGATCTCCCACAGCTGTAAACAGGAGTTCCGCGGATTAAAGCCGGAGTGTTTACAAGATAAATGCCTCATTTAGCATCGCAAATTATGACATTTCCGTGCGCCGTCACGTGACATTTCACTGGCAGCCGACGCCGCAGCCGAGGCGTTTGTCAGACTTGACAGACCTGAAACTGCACATCGAAATGTCACAAAGACATTTGCAAGTCATACAAATATAACCAGGAAATTCAGTTGGGGTCACTTTTGTACTTTGGCTGGAATAAAGTTGTAACAAAAAAGAAGTAAAACATTCAAAATGCCCCCGCAGACCTGCTGTGGCGACAGTCAAGTGGCCGTAAGGCCGGAACATTTGAATTCGCCTCTTATCCCGATAGCTGGCAGCACATTTGTGTTTGTGCTTATTCAGCGAGATCTTGTGATCGCTTCACACAACAAAGTCACAGACGTTTTGCTTCTGTGTGAGCTTTCAGAGTTCATGCGTGCACCTGAAAGATGTGAAGGGCAGCAGAATACGTCTGCTTTTATGCAGAAAACAGGATGAACGAGGCTTCGCCTCTTCTTCCCCCTCCGCCTGACATGTGAAACAGCAAAGTGGGATTTTTAAAGAACAAAAAAAGGCTCCAGAATTTCTTTGTTGATAGAAAACTATTAGTAGCTGCACCAAAGACCAGACATATCGACATCCCAGATGAAAATGTGGTGTTCTTTCAGCATGAATTGGCATGTTCGCTGTAAGACACCACGGGGAGCCTGCAAAGTTGCTCCAGCCGGCTTTTGTCCATGTTTCTCCACTGAGACCTCTGTCAGGCTGGAGGTGTTTCCAATTAAAATACCTCTCCCTAAATGTTGTAAAACCTGCCGTCTCAGGGCAGGAAATGCCTGCCATTTAGAGCCTGGTGTCACAGGGAGCACAAAGGCCTGCACTGTGTCTATCTCCTTCTGATAAATTGTTTTTTGAACACTTTCGAGCCGTGCCCGCCGCGCCTAATGGTCCTGGGGCCCAACAAAGCCAGTTCTGTTGTGTTTGCACGTCCCGGTCGGGCCGCTGCGTGTAATGTCTAGCAGGTGTGGAATATAAAATAGTTTGATAGTTTGGCGGGCGAACAGTTGGGGCATTATTGTCAGGGGGGTTGGGGGCGGCGTTTGGCTGGGGAGGTTTTCCTTTTAATGAAAGTTGAAGAACTGGCAGACGCTCCATCTGTTCTACTCATGCGGCGGAATAGCCTCAGCTCCTCACGCCGAGGAGACGTTTGTCGCAGGATGTGAATAGGGAGGTTGGGCCTTTTGATTCGAGGAAAATGTCAGTCACCTCATAAGTGACAGAAATCACCTGTGTTATTACCCTTTCTGTGTTTATTGCTAACAGTTTCCCAATTAGACACGCCGGGGGCAGGAAAACTACGGTACATTCCTGAAGCATCATTTCATTCATTCTTTACTGCTTTTGCATTAAAATCACACTTTTGTGGATGTTTTCCACATAAATATCCTTAAAAATCTAGTTGTTGGTGTGTGCCGCAAACCCCGATCCCGATTGTCCATTTTGTCTCTTGAGGTGAAAAGTGTTTGGCGCCACATGCTATTTGTCGGGATTCTCTGTGGGAACGCTGCAGTAAACTTTATACCCAGCCCCTCGAAGGTGACAGATCACCTTTGGTTCGCAGCCCAACCGGACGGCGTCCAAGTGTTAAAACCCATCGCCGCTATTTCTGCTTCCAGTAATCTACCAACTCTCCAGCCAGATGACGTGAGGGAGATAACGGCGCAGCGGTCAGGGCGAGGGAGAGGCGGAGTCTGTTTAAACGCCCACATTTTTCACTTTTTTATCAGGTTTGTCAGATTAAAGGACGGTAACAAAGCTGTGATGACGGTGTTGTTCCACCTCAGCGCCAGACGTCACTGAAAGCTGACACGATGGAAAAACAGCGAGGGGGGGGAGAAGTAGCCTAATGTCTTAATTAAGATTGGACAGATTTGTTGATGGAGCAGAGAGGAGGCGATTGAAGCCATGTGTTTGTTCATGTTGTCCCAGTCCTCCACTGCATGCTGCTGTTCTCTCCATTTTCTTCCTGTTTCTGCCGCTGCAAGAGGGGCTGAATGGGACCGAGCGGAGAAATGAATGGATCCTTGTCGTCCCAGGCTGTATGAATACGGGTTGCGGAGCATGAATTATTAAAACACTCCTCTTCTACTCCCTTAAAACATGTGGATGCTTTGTTAAATCCTACTTAAAAAGTGACGTGCTGGGTTGGCCTTTGCTGAGATAACACCAGTTTAAACAGGACCAACCAGTAGGCAGGAGGTTCTGCTTACGTCTGTCTGAGCCAAAGGCTAAAACCTTCTGGATCAGAAACAGACACCTAGAAGATTTAAAAGTGGCTGTTCATCAGAAGGAAAGCTCTCTCAGCAGAAGTAAACTAAACCGGGGGATTCTGAGGATCTCTGAGGGAGAGTGCACGTGTGGGTATGTGTGTGTGTGTTTGTCACAAGGTTCTGGTGACCGGGGAGAAGCCCAGGTGTTTGTTTATACTCACACCACCATAAGTGGCCATAGCCGGGTCCCGCTGCTGGGCCAAGCCGAGCGTTCAGAGCAGGCGACGGGGCTGTGTGTACAGAAGCTGCTCACTGTGCTTACACTCGTTCAAGTATCATGCCGTCGTTGTACAAACACAGCCAAACAGGCTGCTGACAGATACAGCCGCCGTGAATCTCCACAGGGCCGGAGACACAAAACCAAACCTGTTGCTTTCATAGAGCTGCTGACCCAGTGCAGAAAACGATGTAAATCACACGTGAAGGTCGCCGGGTTTCCACTCTGTTGTTGTTTGTGCTTGTGGTTCATTCATTCATTTCTTTTACTTTATTTGTTGCTTACAACTTGGAGTCAGTAGAGGAGAAATCAGCAAAATGTAACCTTAAAGACTGGAAGTGTGTGATTTAACCAAGGACCTCGGCTCTGGCAGCTGTGCTTGTTGAACAGACGGCTCAATCTTCAATCTGCTGCAAATGTTACGAGCTGCACACTAAACATCTGCTGTCGCCATGTCAGTGGGGTCTTGGTGCCGGTGACACAAACTGGAGATGGGAAAAATAAAGCAGAGATGTTCTTTCTCACTGCGGCATGATTAATATTTTAAGTGCAGGGAGGAAATACCGTCAACAACAACAAGGCTGCACGCATGAAAACTCCCATTTGAGCACGAGCGAACATGCGCAGCTGAGAGTCTTTGGGCCGAGTCTGAGAATTCAGAAACATTCTGCTTTATTCCCAAAAAGAAGAAAATCCGTACGGCGTCAAAGGAAGGAGGAGGTAATTGCCAGGAATGCAATCTCTGCAACCATCACGGGAAATTCAGCAAAAATATTTCACCGAGCAATCACAGCTAATAAATCCAGAACGTGTATTTAATCTACATTTAATGCAAGCCTACAGTGTTGTTTTTTTTAAAGAATTTTAACCACAAAACAGTCCAGTTTAAACAAAAGCCTGATTATCTCACAAACTGCAAGGCAGCAAATACACACATGCTGTGCTTTGTGCACATGCTCACATGTCGCAAGCAAAAAGCTTCTCTAACACGCGACATCTTCCTCACACGGGTAGTCACATGCAAGGACGAAGCCGTGACGCGTGGCGATATCTTCGGTGCTTATGAGAGAAGGGTTCCGTGCGTCTGTCAGGCGTTCTGACTCACACTGTGCACACAAACTTTGCAATTACAGTTCAGCATGTAACTACAGCCGCACTGCTGGGAAATAAAAGCTCCTTAGAGTGATGTGTCATAGCGTGGCAGTCATTGTTGGGGGTCTCCTTAAATAATTCAGCATCAGCACCGTTAGCGTAGAGGCGGGGGGGGCAGAGAGGAGCGGGAATGAGCTGACTCAGCAGCGGCTCACCTGCAGGTCAGTGTTTCGTGGTGCTGTTTGATGCTGGCGCTGCGGTCCCTGCGGACAGGCCCGGGCTCGATGGTGGGCAGGCCCGTGGCGGAGGTGGTGGTGGTCCATGTGGAAGAGATCCTCCTCAGCAGGCCTGGGTGCAGACTCCGCCTCAGACGCTGCAGGTACAGGACAGGACACACCATCATGAGCCGTTCACGTGAAAGCATCTGCATTTTTATTTTCATTTGAAGCATTTTAACTTTGCTGTAAGTCTAAAACGATTTACCACCAGAAAGAACTGCGTAGCTACATTTCCTCATCCTAAGACTGCCTGTTTTATCCCTTTTTTCATGACTGTTTTTGTGGGATTCGCTGCAGTCTGTGCCCTTGCGATGCCTCTCTTTGGAGCCGTGCAGCAGCTTGGCACAGCAGCACAGAGCATGCCAGCCTTTCTCTGCAGAATGACCTAGTAAAGATCGCCACAGAATCCTGAATAAGCTCATTTGGAGTCGAGCGCAGCGGCGCACACGCGCTCACACTCCTCACCCGGTCCAGACCTGGTGTTAACATCCATCCTGAGTGACTCGGTCACAGACGGACAGCCATAATTACAGGCGGGAATGCAGCAAAGATGGAACCAGAGCGCGTTCTAAGGTCGTCTGGACAAACGTGGATACATCTTTTTTTAATGTTTTCCAGGTCACATTGAACAACCATCTACTCAAATGATGTCAAAAAAGGGACAAATGAATTCAGCCTGAATTGACAAAGATATTTAGCAAATGCTAGCAGACATATTCTAAGTGGCCTATAAAAATGTGGGCATAAAAAAGGTGGAAAGCTTTAAGAATTTCAAAATAAAGCAGGGATTTTGCTTAATTCTAGATTCTCGCTGCCATAACAATTGTGAACGAGCTCTCAAAGAGATTAACATTTAGAGCAGTTATTTTCATTTCACTGTTGATAATTTTGCAAGATCACCTGCCATCAAGCTGTCGCACAATCAACCCATGCATTAAAGATGTACACCTGAAAAAGTATAAATAACAAAGATCTGTTAATGACTGAAATGGCTGTGTGCTGGTTTTTTTTTAAGTTAAAAATGCATTCGTCCTTATTTTTAAGGCAGCACTGCAGTGTCTTTATTTTTCTGCATTATTTTAATACTGTGATAAAGTACTTGCAGGCACAGATCAAACACACCGACACACATCACCAAAAATAGTAGCTGTCAGACCATGCTAGATTTTCTTTTTTCAAAGCTGAAATCAGACCAAACGGAAAGAAAAAAAATGCACGTTGAGTTTGTCACTCATCTTTTATGGGAAGGGAAGCATGGGCCTGTTTAGGAATGGAAAAAATGATGTTGAAGTCCACAAGGGACACCTCGATGGATATCAAAGGGAGAAGCAAGCACTGGCTTTTTCAAATTCCACTCCATCTCCAACCAGCTCCATTCCTTCTGTTCTGTGGTTGGTCAGAACCGGCTTTGGGTGCAGAGTCACCGACCACTCACACCTCAGCCCTCCCTGGTGCAACTGACCACACACTAGTTACAGGGATTGTATTATCCCGACCATCCAGATCCGTGTTTTCAGTTAAGGTGCATGCTCGCCTTCATGTATCTGCTCTTCTTACATGACTAACATGCACACGTGCACACTGTCTGGCTCGGCACATCTGTCATGTTGACACAGCTGTGCCTGTGAAAGGGAGAACAGCGCTCTGAGCAGCACACACGATCTAGTTTTCTGCACTGGGTTGTGTGAAAGTATGCTCCTTCATTTGATGCTAAAAGCTCTGAGAGCAGGAAGCGCTCATGAACTCCAACATGGGCTGAAATATTAACACGTGTGGAGCTCTGTGCGGTATATAAATCATTTGGTGGGGATCAAGTGGACTGCTCTTCCATCTAAGGATTATTTTTGGCTTCTGGGAGAGAGTTTTATTTGGCCTGTGACTACTTTTGATTAACACTTCTGATATTTACGTAAAGTACCTTGTCCTCAGAGTGTAAATTACGGCATGGCTCTTCATTTATTTTCTCACCTTGTGGATAGACGTCTTTTCTCCTTTCTCAGGACCTTCCTCTGAGTCTGAGAGAGTGTAGGCATCGCTGGGGTTGAGCAGTGGAACGGGACGCGGCCGATGCAGAGGCTGGAAAGTGAGCTGGGTGCTGAGCAGCTTGCTGACGGCTCGCAGTGAGGTGGAGGTGTTGGTGGGCAGCGAGGGATCAGCCAGCAGGTCTGTGATCAGTCCATGAGCCTCTCCCATCACGGCTATGTCAACCATGACAGTGGTGCCTGACGACTGCGAGGTGAGAGAAGGACAGAAAAACAGGAGGTGAACATCACCGATACTGCTGTTGCTAACGTGGGTTGCAGCTAATTGATGCCATTGTCTAATCGTGGGTGTGTGATTCATCCTGGTGACAGATACTGTGCACAAACTGCTCCCAACAACACTGCATGACCTTTTGGTAGTTATGAGAGATGTGAGATCATTGCACAAACCTACTCAAACACACGAGGGTAGGGAAACAACGGACGAATGACAAAGCACAATCACGACTGTCAGGACCAGTAACAACCATACACGCACACTGGTGCAAGGAAATCCTCCAGTTTAAAATGGCTGGTTCAGCTCAGGCCAGATGAGCTGGGAGTTGCTCCACTTTCACTGAGCAGCTGTAAAATCCTGAATGTTTCATGAACTGATTCGCTAGCTCCGTCTCAGCTGGAATCAAATCCTAGACTCTGTTTTATTCTTTTTGTTACCTTCACAGCTTTGGAGGCAAATGGCAAGCAAAGACCAACGTCCACAAATGTTCCTTGCTGAACCTGTCACAGGACCATCTGGGACAAGGATTCTTGGATTTCTACCTCCAACTCCACAGGCTGCACAAACCAAAATATGTTCTGGCAGCAAGGGATCAAACATTTACCTGTGGAATTAAAATCATGAGATTCATCTATCGGCTGTCCGCTCGTTCCAGCGGTTGATCAGGAAGTCTGCTCTCATTACTTTAAGAAAAAAAAAACTGGCACAAATGCTGGAAGGGATGAATCCAGAAAATGAGTACAGCCAAAATCAGTCTGACAAAAGTAGAAAAAAGTTGTGCTCTTGTTAGGCTGTACAGTCATCCCTCGCTATTCGCGCGGTTCACTTATCGCGGTTTCGCCACTTCGCGGATTTTTATCGTGAATTGTGCTCTATATTATGATTGGCTAAAAATCACTTCGCTTCTTCACCACCTGTGCGTCAATATCCTCGCAGACTAATCTGTACACGTACGTAAAACAGCTTGCCAAATTTACATTACGAACGTGCAAAGTCTATTACAATTTCGAGTTTGTCTAAAACCCATAATGTGGAAAAAGCGCTCTGGAGCCACAAACACACCCTCACCGCTGGTTTCAAAAGCAAAAACTCCAGAGCGGAGTCAGAATGCAGCGGCTCAGTCTGAAGAGAAGTGAAACACACCTGAGTCACTATTTGTCCTACTGTACTTTGTATTTTTTCATAATCATTTAAAATTTTCTCCCGCTTAGTCCAATTACTCGGGTCGCGGTGGGCGGTGCTAATCTTCGCAATTTGAAGCCTTCTGTTCACATTGATGATTTAAATTAATATTTGATAGTACAGAAGTTATTTGTTTAAACGTTTCTTAAGTACTTATATATAAACAAATGCTTGAGCCTGTAAAATGATTTGTTATTTCTTTTCAATGTATAATAGTGTATTTTACTGAATAATAATTGTAAGAAAAAATAATGGTTTCTACTTCGCGGATTTCACCTATCGCGGGTTCTCTCTGGAACCGAACCCCCGCGATAAACGAGGGATGACTGTATTGGGCTGCATCAGCTGCTTTTTGGTGATAATAACACCCAAAACATATTCATTTGACTGCAGTGGGCCCAACCTTCATTTCACCTTTATTCTCCCACACTCAGGTAGATTTGCTATCTTGCAGATGTTAAAAATGAGATGCGTGCCAGCAGCGCCGTCTGCGTCACCAGCGAGCGGGCTGTGTGTCAAACCAAAGACAGGACCCCGTATGTCCACAACTCGACAGATATCGTCTTTAAAAATAAGTAATAAAGCAGACAGGGGAACAAGTTCCTGAACAAAAGTTGCTTCCGATGGCTTCAACATGACCTGTTTTTTGTTTTTTAATGTTTTGGTTTTTTTTTTGGTAACCTGAGACTGAACAATCATACGTGGACATCCTGCAACAGATCAAACTGAGAACAAGTTGCATAATAAAATAATGTTATATAAGAGTTTCCTGTCAGGTTGCATGATGGGTTTCATTCATCAGCCTTGGCTACCTCTGCAGCCGCCCAGCTTTACTTTTAGGGAACGCTGACAGTGAGATATGAGCATCGCAGAGTCCAGAAAATTAACACACACACACAAAAAAAAAAGACTTTGCGACTCATGATGCTGCACAGAAACATTTCTGAAAGATCAGGTTCTTAACTTTCAGTCAGGATGCTAATGTGTTTATTCTCTAAATGTTTCCTGAACACACATGGAGTCATACCAGAGGCTCACAATCTTTTCGCGCTTCAAAGTGGTGGGGAAGAGACATAGGAGCACAGGTAACTAAACAAAGTTATCCTGGTCCAGAGGCAGCTAAAGGCCACAAACTCTCCAGCTGCAGGTCAGCCTTACATCACATTTATTTACGACACAATTCAGGTTTGACCTCAAGGATCTGAGTCAACTCCCACAATCCAAAATCGGGTGTTTAAAACCAATTCTTAACTCTTTTAATAGGAAATCAGTGCAATGACTTTCTCTTTGTGTGGTTGTGGTCAGAACTTAGATTTGTCTCACGGATGCCAGTCAGCAATACACTCACTGCCAGCATGTCTGGTAACACAATGAGCACGAAATTCTGACATATTTGTACGTAGGTTTAGGCTCTTTGACATTTTGCTTTGTCAAAACTGACTACCAGAGTCAACAAATCGTTTTTATGATTCATCTGTGGTCCAAGCCACATACTAACCACGCCACGGATGCACTGTTATGACATTTCAGTATGAATAATCAGGATGTGCACCATCAGTGGTTTCAATTGCCTGCACGTACAAAAGCTGAGGGGGGCGGACGTCAGCAGACACGCCATAGATTAGCACCCACGCACTAGTCGGCCTAAACCAAATTGAAGGCCAATCTAAACATATCAGCTATCACTAGAAGCTGCTGTGTTGCAGGACGTGTTGCTCCAAACCCTTCCTCAGCTGTGGTTTGAGTTTTGGCTGCAGTAAAAAGTTCAGAAGTTGATAAAAGTGCAGCACATAGCTGCAGATTCCTCTGATGGGCCTCTTGATTGGAAATGTTTGATTTATAGCTTTATTCATTTGAGGCTGTTTAATCCAGGCATTAATAATATAACAAACTGATGTCAGAGATGATTTGCTAAAAGTTGCATTCACGCATTCACAATATTTAGTTTGTGCCCATTAAAAGTTTGAACGTTTCTCAAGTCTGTTATAAACATCAGTGAGCATTAAATGGAAGGACTGTTGATTTTCTTTTGTGTCCACATCTTCCTTTTGCCAAACACTCTGAGGAAGGCTGATGAAATGCATTTGCTGCAACAAAGAACTTTTTTTTATGGACAATTATAATTATTAATGGGACAAACTGGGACCGAGGTCACATTTTTGTGATTTTAGAGATGCTCCCTTGGTGTTCTTTTAACCCCTTGGCATCCTCCTCCAAGCGGTTTTTCCACACAACCAGTAAACCCAGTGATATATGAACTCGAATATTGTGCAACGCTGAGGATATTATGGTTCCCACATGAGAGCCATAAACTAGGCGGAGGCCTCGGGGGCCTACAAGAGAGAGAAAGGTATTGGATTGTCTTTGTAAACACATTTTAGTCAAGTAAGCAGCTCCTGCTCTCCATTGTCTTCATCAGGCGCATAGCTGCACAAACTGCAGTTGGTATTTTGCAGTCTTACACTGTGCCCAAAAAGGAAAATTGCACTCCATGCTAACCTAGCAAACTAAACATATGCAACTTTTTCATAAACATCTGTTCCAGCACAAATATTTTTTGTTAAACTTGTGAGTCATTTTAACTTATGACTGCAGCTTCCTGCATCACCTCCTGCAGCCAAATCTGCCTCTAGTGGTTTTCCCTGTCCTGCTGCTCCACCCTCCAAACACGTAGACGCTTTATCTTCACAGAAAGTTTGTTTCACTTTAACCTTTTTTAACTTTATTGAGATTAAAATTAAGTAGAGCCTCTGCGTCATGTATGGTAAATAAATTTCCCAACAGACAATGGTCGACAGCAGATGTTTTCTATCCAAATCCGACCATTGAAATAATAATAATAATAAAAAAAAATATTGACAGCATGGGGCCAAAAGGTGAGTGCAGCGGTTAGCGCTGTTGCCTCACAGCAAGAAGGTCGTGGGTTCGCTTCCAGCTGCTGCCGGCCTTTCTGTGCGGAGTTTGCATGTTCTCCCCGTGTGTGCGTGGGTTCCCACCGGGTACTCCGGCTTCCTCCCACAGTCCAAAAACATGCAAGGTTAATTGGAGACTCAAAATTGTCCATAGAAGTATGAATGTGTGAGTGAATGGTGTGTGTGCCCTGCGATGGACTGGCGACCTGTCCAGGGTGGATCCCTGCCTACGCCCTAAGAGAGCTGGAGATAGGCACCAGCAGACCCCCGCGACACCACTGGGTATCAAGCGGGTAGGATAATGGATGGATGGATTGACAGCATGAAATGAAAAGGGTGTTTTACTAAAATCTTCACCAGAATGGTAACTTCCTGACTTCCTCAAACCACGGCTCCTCCAGACCTAAATTTTTAACAACAATCATACGATCTGGGCCTGCAAAAACTCTTGTCTCTGCTAATCTCTGGGTCACCATCCAAAACCAGAGTGTTTTCAAATCAAATACAAATATTTGAAAAACTCTTTCCATGCATAAATTTGCTGTCAATTCTAAGATAAAACATCCTCTGCACAGGTTGGACGTGAGGGAGATGTGGTTTGGAAAAGGAGCTTGCTAATGGGCGCACACTGGCCAGGGCGGCGCGGGAAAGCTTAATCCCCATCACAGGCCAGAGTGTGTTATTTACAACCTTACAAGGTGCTGCAGACACAAACTTTGAAACGAGTGGAGCCAAATTCAAATTTGAAACATTATTTATCTCCTAGAGGGTGATTTAAGGTGGGACAGCCACAACCGCAAGATGGTGATGGGGACCATCAGAGCATTCCACTCAGCAAGGCAACGTAGATGCTCTCCAAAAAATGGAAAAAAATAGAAAAGAACTTACCACAGAGTCAGAATTACAGCTTTGTGATGCATCAATCAATAAATATGTGCTTTGCTACAAATGCCACATTACAAATTGATATAAGCCTGGGATGATGTCAGAATGAGCATCCCTAGGAAATAACATTCTATGTAATTTGATTTAAATCCCAATGCTGCGTTGCAAAGTTACAATTACAATTCATTAAAAGACGTAATTTTCCACCATCAACCACAACACTTTGGCAACATGCAGACACACGCTGTCGGCACAAACACACACTGTCGGCACAGACACATTGTCTAGTCAAGGATATCCTACTGATAGAAGACCAAGGAGTGCAGAACAGACACACACACAAACACACACACACACACACAATGACAGTGTGCCAGTGCCAGCACCAAGGGCATCGTTTATTCCAGGGCACTGCCCCACAGCTCTGCTTAAGCTCAATACATCAATCTCCAAACAGGCACATACTCTCCTCCACAAAGATGATAAAGGTGAGCTCAAGGATATGACGGCTTGTGTGTGTGTGTATCTGGTACTGGCTACAATCTGTGTCCTTTGTGCTGAGTCCTTCTGTCCAAATCCCTGACCTTTACGTATGTTGTGCCAAAGCCTTCCACCCAAATCTGCACCGACTCTGGTGGGAAGTGGCCTCTCAGGACAGGCTGTTTAACCTCGGCTGAAGGGGGTGTGTGAACAGAGCAGCTAGTGCTAATATTTCTGCTCTTTACGTCATTTATGGTGTGTGTAGGCGAGTGACAGCAACCAGAAAACTTGACTGTCCGTGTGTGTATGTGTGTGTGTGTGTGTTTTGGTGGCAGCTGTGCTTCATTATTTGTTATTGCTGCCGTAACTGCTAGCCTGTGACTGGTGCTAACCTGTGATCCTCGGTAGCCTCTCTTGTGGTCCCATTCTGAGCGGGAGAGCATCTGTGGGAAAACAGAGACAGAGGCATGTTCAGACCACAGTCCAGCACATCCTGGTCCGGTCACCATCATACACCCTCGCTCCCCGCTGTGACGAGGAGCAGGAGCAGTGACTCTGTGAGGGGAGTCAGCGTGGGGTGGGGGGGGAGGGATGGGAATGCTCGTAAATGTAAAATTGTGGTTTGCCATTTTTCCAAAACGCCCCATTAAACGCATACGTCTAATGTAATTTCACACACAGGTTGGCTGACTTCAGGTGCCTGGGGGGCCGGGAAGGGGGGCTAGGATTTTTATGCTATCTAATTACCAGCCACTGTGTCCCACCACAGGCCTTGTAAACCTGTTTTCCACTTTCTCTGGAGTTACTAAATACATCAGTAAAGCTCTGCCACTGATTTCTGGTGAATATGCTGCAGAAGAGCCAAGTCTTTGTTAGAGGCCCAGCCACCTACTCCCCAGCTACGACCCCACAGCCGAGCAGCGGCGAGAACCCGAGCACGTCGCTGTGACAAATTGCTGCTGCACACACTGAGGTGAGGAACAGAAGGGTCGCCGCTAAACTGATAATTCAGGTGCAATTTAGTGTGTCGGCAGAGGTCACCCAGTTGTGTCACGCTGGGAGGTGAAATTCAGCTAAGCCTGGTTTTCACAGCCAGCCGTGCAGCAGCAACTGTTCCAGGGACCTCGGCTGGAAGATTTGAGTAAAAATAGAACAATTAGGGAAAAATTAGGGAAATTTCTTTATCATATTCTCCTGCAGAGATATCAGCTGAGCGTTTTGTTTAGCATTAAAAAAAACGTATGTATGTAGTGTATGAGGTGCCTTTTTAGTAGTCGTTCCAATTAAAAAAAGTGGAAATTAAATATATGAGATTAAATATTGGCCTCCTGAACAAACACCTTTATTTTGTACTTTACAGCTTTGACACTGCAGCGTTTATGTGTCCAGGTTCTTTTATTATCTCCACAGTAATAATCAGTGACACTCTAAGGCACCGTGGAGCGTGCACAAACCTCTGCATGCATTACATTAACCGCAGTGGATGCACAAGAGAGTCAACAGGCAATCGCCTGTGTAAAAGGCTCATGTAGGAGATGTAAATTACTGTAACTGATGACACCAGCTAGCCAGAGCTGTGGCTCTTCTTCTTTATTGCTCTGAGGGCAGGGTTTGCTTTTACAGTAGGGGCTCTGGCGGCGGCTCTTCCACGGTCACAGCGCTATCCTGCTCCATTACGGCCCCGGTATCAGCGAGGCCCCGCAGGCGCGCGCACATAAACAGCCTCCCGGCCATACAGCCTTACGTAACCCAACCTTTCATCTGCCTGCACCGAACGACAGGCGCAGACTACACAGAAGTCCACATGTGCCTTTTGATGTGCTAGAAGAAAAATAGAAAACTACCCAGATAATCAAGGCTGAGGATAAAATTTGAGCGCGCAGATGGTGTCTCACGCAGAGCAGCTTTACGGGCCATCGGAGATTCTCAGTCCTCTTTAAAAATTGAGCAACAAAAACATGTGCAGGGTGTGCTGCTTGCTTAGCCAAGCAGTCGAGTCACACTAGTGCTCAGTTCCTCCACAGGAGGTAAAACTGGTTAACATGTTGTTGTTGTTTGGGGTTTCAAATTCTAACCAGTAAGTGTTAGAACAACCACAGAGCTACACTGACACAGGCATCCTCGCTTGTGCAAAGACAGAAAGCAGAAATGTCACAAAAGCCTTGCAGAGGCTAAATTAGCAAACAATGACACCAAAAAAAATAATTTTTCCTTTTGCCCTCATGTGACTGTCTCCACTTAAGTGTCCAATATTACGTCTGATGAGGTACAAACCTTCTTCAGATAACTCCAGATTTTTCACAGACACCGTCCAGGTGGCTGGACGCTGAAGCAGCCAAATTTACAAAATGGATTTGTTTTTGTCCAAATGCTGAATTACACCCACTGGGAAAAATAACATCTCTGCAGAAGTTATGCCCTTTGATTCACCCTGTGTGAGATTCAGTATGCTGCCTCATAGCTCAGAACAGGCTGGGTCCAGCTTTCCACGGCTTTGAGGAGTACTCTTGATTTATAAGACTCTGAAATTGGTTCTTCTGCAAGAGGGAAGAAAAAGGAGATAGCCCCGTGCCGTTCAGTCGCAGCACTTCAGGTCACAGAACACGACACCTACAGACACATAAATGTTATTTTATGAGAGTCCGACCTCTTTATGGAGGGCTTCTGCAGATTTATATCCATTGTGCACTGATGTCACTAAAGAAACAACAAAGTTTTGTTATTGCACTGACAGAAACAGTCCCTAGGTCGTTTTACCCGGCGTGCTCAGGAGCAGAACTTGGTGCTGACATTGCGGGTTTTCTGTTTGAGCAGATTGCTTTGATTTCAGCCGTATTTTTATTTTTGCAGCCCTCCAAACCCCATCATTTAAAAGCTTCACCAGCAGCGCGTCTTTTCTACGGTGAGTGCGGAAAAGCCGCAGACCACACTGTTAACAGCAAAACCTGGACACAATAAGATCTGCAGAGCGTTCAGTCCAGCCTAACGCAGCCGCGGCACATTTTTGAAACAAGACATAAATTCCGGAGAAGAATATCTAAAAAGGTTTCCATTACACTAGGTTAGGGTTAGTTGTGACTGGTCAGCCAGTCTGCTGTCTTAGACAGATCATTTGGAGCAGGAACATACACATTCATATTAAGAGAGAAACATGCCACTAAGTCTGATTAACATTAACATGAGCATCATAGTCACCATGATTTGTTTTTCAATCCAACTCCATAAATCATTTACAAACAAGAATAAACTTTTTAAAGTAGCTTTTTTGGATAATATAACTATTTAGCTAATATTTACACCACCCAGATAATTTTCACTAAGATGTGATCAAGACAAGGACCTATGAATTAAATGTGTCCTATTGATTTCATTAACATTTTTTTCCCTTTCTTGTTAAGTGATGAAGTCTCTAATATGATTTAAATGGCCCATTTAATATTCCCGTATCAGTTAGTAAGTATCTTCAGTAAATCACGGCTTTCGACTGGGACCCATTTGAATGTTCCCTCCTCTGACTGAGCTTAGCTTTAGTAGATTTTGGTAAACCATTTGAAGCATTCAAAGTCGAACAAGGCAGGCAGACCATTGAGAGGGGTTAGGTCTGAGTAGGCAAGAGCAGCAAAAACTCCCAGCATTCCCTTCTGCCGGTGTGCGAAGAGGGCAGCGGGTGGATGCTGGTATGCATCTGTGCCCTGTCCACCACCATGGCTCCCGGCCACAGCCCACAGTAAGCTGCCGTGCCTCTGAGGTGATGTGTAAACACCACGGCCTCTGAGCACAAACACGCCGCTGGAATAGATTTGTTGTTTGACGTCCTCCTGCCAATAACCAGCTAAGAGCCACTTCACTGTGGGAGTGAAGTGGTGGGAGCGACAGCTTCCATCTGATCAACCTCAAGCCCCTCCAAGAACTCGTCCCCCTCAGCAGCGATTCCCTGACTGAAGCTGGGAGGAGGTGGAAATTGCCTCATGTTGATTTAGCTTAGCAGCATTTAGCAAGGTGCTACTCATTAGTTCATCACTAGGCCCCCGTTCTTCCATTTCTGCGTCACACATTCTCTTTTGTTCCTCATTACAAGCTTTAAGGAAGTGAGGTTGATGCGTGTCGACTCAGATTCAGCTGTGGTGGATGTTCCCGGGTCGAGGCTGGAGGACATATTAACGAGGAAGTGCTGACTACAGGAGCTCTTCTGTTTGGAGAAGAGGGAAAAATGTCTGGGCTAATCAAGGCGGCACCGAGGGGCCGAAAGGTCAGCCTCCAGGACTTCCTATTTAAAACATCTCAGTGCAATTACTCCACACTCTCACAGCAAAGTCAGATTAACACGCCCACTTGTGTAACTGTGCACAAGCATGCACCAGTTCCATGACAATGCCTCGGGATCTCGATGCGGTCCATCTTTCCCTCCCTCGCTCCTCCACGCCTGTTCTCCCTCAAAAATAGTGCAAGTCTGCAGCTCTTGAGTTAGACATCCCTTCAGTCGATTTCATTTTAGCCACCAGAAAGTGGGTCAGACGATTCTGAGCCCTGAGTAAAGAGGCTTCAGAGATGACACCATCAAGGCACCAATCAAAGATCGCTGGGCTCAATTTCATGGCTGCGGCATTGGCTTTGTCCGCCACGGCTTTGAGAGAGAGCTGTAATCTTGTTTTGCACCCCCAGGTGGAGGTATACTCATGATAACAGCCCCACAGTGCTTCTCTCCTGGGACCTTCTGTGGGAAAATATCTGTTTTGTTTCCAGCGGCTTTTTTTTTTTTTTAATGAAGGTGCTTTTAAACCAGAGAATAACACTGTTCAACACATTCTCATTCTAGCATAAAGGGATGGAACCTTTAGGAGCTTCGGGACCACAGTATCGGGATTAAATTAAGCCGACAGGACAGTAAAACAAAGGAAATGTTCAGTTTCAGTCCCTCATTAGAAAGTGTGGAGAATCGGCAAAAATTAAGCCTGGAATGGATGGAATAGACTGTATATATGTATACATACATTGAATTAACAATTGCAGAATAAAAAAGACCAGTTGAGGTTCTAAAAGATTCCCAACAAAAGCCCTGCCACACCTTCTCTTTGTCCACATCCACTCGGAGCCACGCAGAGGCTCATAAATCCTGCCCCAGGGGGGCAAATATGGAGACTCATTCCTATTCATGCTGGCTAATGTTTTACAGGTTTTACCATGGGGGTTAGTCATCGTGGGTCATTTGCGTCATCGCTGCAGGAAAGGGAACTTCAGAGGTAGGCTGCCACAGCGGCGGGGCTGTGTGCAGCGAATGTGGGACACGCTCACGTGTACATGTACGTGTACGTGGACTCAAAGCGGCTCTGGCATCTGCAGGCTTTTGTGTGTTCGCACCCTGCAAACGTGCAAAGTTGCACTGATGAACAAAAAAGATTCGATGATATTTTCGCAAACACTCCTTCATGTGCGCTCTGGTTTGTGTCTACCCCTCCCCTACACTTCACACTTCCTTACTCACACTCTTCTAATTTCTGAAGTGTGACTAATGGGATTTATCGTCTTTAGGTTTCCGGGGAGAGACTTAGGCTGATCCTAAAAGAAACTCAGTGTATGTGTTCTCACCAGAGATGGATCTGCCTTTCTCCGGGGTAAATGCAAAGACCACAAGGATGCTCTGGCCTAGAGTAACCCTCAGAGGGAGTACCCTATATTCTGACCTCAAAATAATTGGAGAATCAAATTTCCCTTCATGGAAACCTTATTGTTAATTAACACTCAAGGAACTTCACCCTTCTGATTTAGCTGCATGCAAGCTGTGGGTGTGAGAACGGACAAAGATCTTGCAATTATGATCAATGGCAGCCAAAGATTGTGCATTAACACGTAGAACCAACAAAACAGACACGGAATTTAAGGGTCCGAGGCCCACACGCAGACGTCCTTGACTGCTCCTTCACGAGCAGCGAGCATCCAAGCTCTGGACCTGGCGCCTCTGATATGGCGGCCTGCCTGTGCCAGCCCAGTCAGGATTACAGCTGGGGCCCCGAGAGCCGAAGGGACAACACGACACCCGCTTGCTTGTTTGCACGACAAAACAAAAATAACAGCCACTCGTTGTTTAGCAGAGCTGTGTTAGCATAAATAGATTATGACGGACCGATTCAATAACACGGTGAAGCTAACGCGTCCTCCTCAGAAGGCTCTCGGAGTCACTTATCGCATAGTCGATACAGCTCCCCCAAAGGTGATGCACCTGCCTGTTAATGAGTTAAAAACATGTGATGGAGAGGAAGAAAATTCTCTCTTGCAGGCTGTTTTTGCATTGAGATAAAAAGCGCTTTACCCCATTATCCATCAAGTTTGTGCTTTAGTTCTCTGGGTAGTTTTCAGATGAGCTTTCATCAGAACACAAAAATGCTCATACTGATTGAGTTTTCAAAAAACAAAACAAAAAAAGAGGAATAATGAAAAGAATTATGAGTTGAAGAGACAGATTCAGCAGCATTATTGTTGTTTTGCTGCCCACATGACTGAACCAGATGATGGAAGATGATAGATCTGTGCTGGTTCAGTGCCCAGTTGCAGACAGCAAGGTTAACCATGTTAATAAAGGGCAGAATAATGGAGGCATTCCGATCTGACCTTGACATGGAAATTCTTAAACACCCAAATACCATTCCCATGGTAACAAACCACTGCTCTCAGCATCTGCAAAAGGAAGAATGTGACCAAATCTGGTCCAAGCAGGTACAGATTGGCTAACTAGAAGCTACCTGTCTTCAGCGCTGCTGGCTGGTGGGTTATACTCCATGACACAAACGTATAAACATGTCAGCACACTCAAAGAAGTGTGTGTGTGTTTGAATGTGGTTTGCTGCTCCTGTTTTAACACTCAACATAACCTTTTACAGATTGTAATTGGGTGAATACAGGAGTCGGAGTCTGCAAACACCCATCGTTTGCTGCATTTAGCTCGGAGTATAAAAGCAGCATGAGCGTGTGCGCACATCAGGCCTCCGTTATTCCATTTATTCACAAATTGCTGGCCACGGGCTGGGTTCTGGGGTTTGTCGGTACTCATCAGCGAGAGGACCACACACGCAACCCTACTGTTTTAGCGGAACATTTACAATCCCATCAAGTTTCCCACAGGACTCCAGTAAACAAATATACAGCGACTGCCCGTCCATGCATATGGCTTAAAATCAAATCCTTCATAAATCACTGATGTAGAAACAGGAGTGCACAGCGAGGACAGCGTCCTAAAAGTGCTGGAAGTGTGTGTGTGTGTGTGTGTGTGTGTGTTTGAATACCAGCCTCTAATAAACAGCGTGTGCTTCTGCATGGGGGCGTAAATCTCTGCTTCCTCTTTTACAGGCGGATGGATTTGCAGAACTTGTTCCCCTGCTAGAGGCTCGTGCAGCCCCCACAGACAGGTTTTCCATCATTAGTCTGTAAAATACCACCCCGGGCTCTGGGTCCCCTTGTAGGAGGATGGAAAGGCGTCTGTGGGGACGGAGAAGGTGAGGCAGAATGAGAGATGGAGTTCTGCCGCTCCATGGCAGAGGTGTCAGGAACAGGCCAAGCTGAAAGCCTGACAGGCAGCAAAGCAAAGAGATGGAGGAGATCCCAGCTGTTCTTCTGGGAAACAGACCACAGCCTCACCGAGTGACAGGAAACCATCTCGCTCAATCACGCCATTGCAACAGCTCACAAAGGCCCACAGTTGAGGTGCTACTTTAACACACCCCTGTGATATACGAGAGGATAATACACGGCAGCTCGGCTGTGATAGTTTGTCAGCATATCACGCAGAAGTTATGCATTTGGCGAAGGTAGATGATGACGATGAAGGTAGATGATGTATTTCTTTGGTAAAAGCTCAGATGAAAAACAGCGCTGGGAGCGGACCACCCAGAACGACTGTTCAGGCCTCGTAAAGAGCCATGTTTCTGTTCCTACCGGTGGATCGTGAGCAGATAAAGTCTCTTTAGGCTCAGATTGTATGCACGTGTAGGTCAATACCTTGGCCGCAACATTTCTTTGTTTGTATTTTTCTTGAAGACGCGTCCAGTATAAGTTATATACAGGTGCATGTTTAAACCACTACAATACAGTTGGCCAGTTGGCTAATACCAGTTTACACAATTCTTTCTTCAATTTAAAACATCTGTATATGACCTGTATGTAGTAGAGAAAGAGTGTGTGTGTGTGTGTGTGTGTGTGCGCGCGCGCGCACGCACGTGTGTGTGCTCAGCAGGGCAAACAATCTTAAAAAAAAAAAGAAAAAGTCATTGGAAGGCTGACATTTAAATGTGGAAGAATCCTAATGAAAATACACACAGTTCGTCTATTTTTCCACATCAAACAGGACGGAGCAAAAGCTTTCCTGAAGGAACATTTCTGCTTCTAGATTGTTTTTACTCTCGGTTTGTGACAGACTCACACACACACACACCAGGCCGCACAGCTACTTGTGTTTATCTAGCCATGTGACTGAGGCAACAGTACGTCCAGTGACGTCAGCTCACATTCCACACATTCATTAATCTGCGTTCTCACTGATATGGTCTCAGACGCGATGGAACAGAGAGCACAGAACGTGCATTATAACGGCAGCGATCACTCACTGGCCTGTGGTTGCTGCATTTATCTCTGCCTGATAAAGTAAATAAGCACTACTTTGTGCTCGCCATCTGTTTTCATAAGCAGTTGTGAGCTCATGAACTGGAGCCTGAAATAGTCTTCCTGTTCCACTTAAAAAACAAAATCCATAAATAATTGCAAAAGCTGCCGTCAAGAGATAGATGCAGGGAACAAACATCTCAGAAACTGCATAAAAATATACAGCGCCGCTTCCTGCTGTAGCACAGGGCGCCTCAATGTTAAGTTAGCCTCATTAGCCCAAATGTTGCCTGGAAATCACACAGCATCTGTAAAAGTCTGGAAAGAAAGCATCTTTTAAAGAAGAAGGCTGCGAGTTCAGACTGAGTGTTTCAATTTGTTTAGTCTGAAGAGGGAATTTGTTCTCCTTCACCGTTCCAAAAAAAAATCTCTGCATCCAAAAACGTTTTCATCTCTTGAACTACCACAGTGAGCTGAAGCGCAACGCAAAATATGTTTAGTTTTTCAATCCAGACAAAGCCACGTCCGCAAACAATTAGAGGATCCTGGATGAAGCCCAAAGATCCAAACCTGAGTGCATCTCTGCCTCCTCCTTTAAATGGATTCTCTGACTGATTTATATTATTTAAAAAAAATCATTTAGGAACAAGCTAATGGGATAATCAGTAAATAATATACAGCATAACGATACTTTACTGTGCATTTGTAATACTTTGACCAGATATGTAAACAAAGGAAAACACAAATATTAAGAAAAATTCCTTGGTGTGATTTTCCGGCATGTATTTCTCCCCCTCCCTCGCTTTAAACAAAACAGAGTCTTCCTTGGCTGCCTTCTGCCATAAAAACTCTGCGACAGAGGAAGTTTAAGACAAAACAACTCCAGAAACAGCTCCTAAATTCTTAACCTATCCCAAACAGTCATCTCTGCGGCGCAGCTGAGGAAACAATTAGTTAGGACCTTTGCCTTTTGCATGCTAGTCCCCAGGAGATGGGCCAGGGACACAGAACAGAAGGCTAATCTCAACATCTGAAGAGGCAGAAAAATCACCAGCGCCATGGAGGATGTGATTAATTGCACCCACCAAATGGCCGGTTGTTATTCTTTTAATTGGCCTATTAGTGACACTGGCAAACTTCTAAATCAAACAGTGATAAGAAAAGATTTATGCAGGTTCGTTCTGATTGCGTCCAGCAGAAGTTCACATCCCGTTCACAACAAAGTGACTTTGTAGCCTCAAGCTAGCGCAACTTCTCAGCGGTAATTGCTGTAATTGCAGCCCAGGTCTGCGGCCACTCTGGGTAGACGACAACCATCAAAAACAGGGAGTCCAGCTGCAGATGATGAGCCAGTAATGGGAACTAGTTCAATTAATTGGGGATGTAGACGGGAAGAGAGGTGTCATAAACCTGAGCCATAAACCGCTTCAGCTGCAGCGCTGATAAGGCCCCACTGTGGGACTTGTAAATACAAAATGGCCACCCTCGAGTCAGAAACTGTGGAAAACTTCAGGTTACGTTTTTCTTACGATTCCACCCCCCCCCCCCCCCCAGCTGATAAATCTGCATGTCTGTTAATGGCATGTGCGTATTAATCTAATGGAAAACAGACCCCACAACAAATTACTTCTCCCCATATAACCTGATTATTACAGCCTGGACCAAATGGTTCTGGAAGAAGAAATACGGCCGAGATAAACAGGAAGCCTGCCAATGATGGGTCAGGTTGTCACTGCCACCGTCACGGTGCAAATCACAAAGAAAAAGCGGCAGGGCAGAGGGGCCGCAACGTGGACGCCAACGGCCAACAATTACAAATTTAGAAAACTAATCACAGCAACAATAACGAGCTGTCACATGTTGGAAAATGATGGCCAAACGATGCTTGTCAGGTTGAAGGGAGATTGTTTTACAGTGCATTTTCTATGCGTCACATTTCATTTCAGCCTTTTAAACAGTGAGAAAACAGCTGGTAGACTAACAGTGTTGGGCCGCACTGCACCAGCAATGCTAATGAAAGGGGCATGCAGCTTCAGTCAGTCATTAAGCCTCTAAAATTAGACCTAAAATGTGCTGGAATTCTGCACATTTATGCATTTTTTAACAAATTTGCCAAGTTCTTTTAGCTCCAGCAGCTTATTTTTGCATGCAATTCCACCCTGACCTGTGCTGGGTGGATTATGCAAATGTAGAAAATGATTCTAGTGAACCATTCGCTGGTCCTCTGATTGGATCTGCAGCTACTCCGCTGTTTCATTTTTACTGCCCGGTTAGCTGCCTCAGCACCCTCAGGGCCTGTTTAGCTGTGCAATGTAGGTTCCACTTTACCAGCTGAGCTAATAGTGTAAACTTTGCCATTTAGAGTTGTTGTCTCCAGTGGCTGCTGGATATTGCGCTCTGCATTTAGACCCTAAGCAGGCCTGCACTCTATCTTTGTTCCAGATGTCCACCTTTATGTTTTCCTTCTCCAAGATCAGGGGTGTTAAATGATGAATAATAATAAAAATGAAAACAGTATAGCGTGCAGCTGCAGCTGTGGACCCAGCCCCAGCGACAGTGGCTGTCGTGCTTCGGTGACTTTTTAGAGTGAAGGAAGCCATCCTGGTGCTTCCTGTGGCACGGAAGCGCAAAGACCCTCTAAGGCTCTGTAATTCCTGGTAAAATTTCAGGATCTCTCATTTCATGTTTGGATCTACAGCATTTCAGTCTGGCTCCCACTCTGCCCTCCTGCAGCTTGACCTCTGCACACAGAGTGCTAACTATTATTTCATCTATGAAAGGTTTTGAAGTAAAATATTACGATATTTCAACTATTTGCTTAAAAAAAAAAAAAAAAAATCCTCTCCTTGACTGGCTGTAATGGCAGAGCTCCGCTCACCTTTCCTCAATTCTGATTTTCAAGTACCAGCTAAGCTGACAGTTCTAAGCTAAATGGAACCAGCCAGTGGTGCTGATGCCCTCAAGGGGTAAAACAGAAGGAACGGGTACGGCACTGGTCATCCCTGAACTCTACAAAGTCAAGGCCCAGTCAGCCAGGCCCCCCAGCGGGACTGGAGGCCGAGCTGTAAAGCTACACGTCTTTACGACCGTCATCTGGTGCAGCTTAATTTCAGAGAAACCATACAAAACCGCACACGCTTTCATGAACTAGCCATCACGTTTCCTCTGTCGGCTTCGCCTCCCCCTCTCTCACACACAGCTGCACACCCACAGAAGAGGAAGGACAGCACATATTGAAGCTAATTACCTGCTGATTAGCAATGGCAGTACAGCGTTACACCACCTTAGCTGTTAATCGAGGTCAGTGAAGGCACCAGAACTTCTGCGTGGTTGAGAAAAAGACCCGGCCCATTGTCGCTACGAGACAATGGGCTGACACTGAATGAGCGTTTTGTCAGCTCTCAGGACAGGAGAGGGCAACGGGGTGAAAATGACGCTGTAATGGTTTCAGCTCCGGACACTCTGAGCAGTGACACCAGAGCCGTTAACGGCTTCCCTGCGAGGGTTCAGCCGCTCAGGCGGACCTGAGACCAGCCCGATTATTGACATTTTCACGGTCTTCAAGCTTGCACAAGATCAGAAATCAAGGAAGCCTGAAAGTAACCAGGCATAAAATTAAACATTTATCTGTATGTGCGACCAACCGGAACCGCAAAGAACCATTTTTTTCTGCAACTTTACAATTAAAGTAAGCCTGTATTGTCTCCGGCACCCTGGGGAAGACCTGGGCTGCACGGAGCTTTAGCCGACACTGAATATTTCCTTTTCATCCGAGGTTTTCCCGTTCACCAGAGCAAAGAAAGAAAAAAGAAAAAAAGCCAAACTGTAAAGAGAATTCGGTACTAAAGAGAAGGGTCAGCCGTTCAGCATGAAAGTCGGAGAAAATGAACACAGCTGGCGTGGAAATAGGAAAAGGTGTTTTGGAGAGAAAGCAAAGGACACGGGGTAAGACGTGAGCTAATTATGACGATGAAACAAAGCTGGGAGTTAAAAGGAGACAGAGGACAGAAATAGAGAAATGGTGCCAGTGCAGCTTGAAAAAAAATAAAAAGATGATTGTAATGAGCACAAAAATAAAGATTACAGATGCTGCCTTCTTTTTTTAATATTCTTTTAAGGAGTCCTCTCCCATCCGAGGCTGCAGCTTTGAGCGCACACAGGACAAGATGTTGGGGAAAGGGAAAAAAAAAACAAAAAAAAAAACGCACCTCCCCAGAGTGGGGAGCACTGTTACCATGGAAACAGCTCTGACGTCAAGAGCAGGCATTATGTGATTACTCACAGAGTCTGTTGAGGAGCAGGCCAATAAAACAGGGACCATTACTCACACACAGGGAGATGGCCAGAGCTCATGTTACACACATGCTAGCACACACATGCTAGCACACACACACACACACACGCAGAAACCGAAGGAAACGCATTTAATGCATACACACTAAGTGCAGACTCACTCCAGCGGCCCCCCTCCTCAAATAAAAAGCAAACCAACGACCGTTTTTACAGTTCTAACTAAAGAAAATCATCCTAACTTTTCCTTGCTGGAATTTCAACCTTTGTTTGACAATCTCAAAGCTGGGGAAGCAGCCGGTGCGCTCGCCGGGGCTGTTCCAACCTGATTGTAAACCGTGGGTGACTGCACCACAAGTGTGCCTCTGCGTCCCAACGTGAACATGACATCATCAGCGCAGCCATGGTCGGGGTATCGCAGACGGAATCTGCATGTTCTGCATTCCACATACTCAGACCAATGTCTGACAAAGTACATTGAACATAGAGCTCTCTCTCCCCCTCTCTCTCTCTCTCTCACACACACACACACATACATACACACACACACATACACACTTCCTCTCAACGTCTCCCACACATTCTCCACTGGGAGTTAAAACACTATTAAGGCTGATAAGGATTCAGGCAAACAGTGTGGATAAACAGCTGCTCTGGTAATTAAGAAGCGCGGTCCTATCAGAGAAGAGTATGCCCAGACAAACATGCGATCCACAATCCATTATCGGGTCCATGCACATTCCCAACACGAGAACCATTAGGTGAGCGCAGACAGACCAGAGTCACCAGAGCTGGAAGGCAGGCTCGAACTACGCCCAAAATTTATTTTCATTTTCACCCAGTGAATCAAGCATCAACACATCTCATTTGTTGTTTTAGCACACAATTGTTGAAGAATTTTCAGTGTATTTCATTTTATGCATCCTCCTCTAAACAAGCATGCATGCAGAAGAACTGATCAAGTTTTACATGTTGTTCTTTTTTCCTTTACTATTAAAAAGAATGATAAAATTAAATGAACTATATGGTCACTGGGGTTATTCTGCATATTAAAAGAAAGAACAAACAGATTTCACCCGACATTTTAGAATAATAATCATTTAGAGCTTCAGGTTTTATAAGAATCAAAAATGTTTTAGTCAAAAGGTATAAAAGTACGCTATAATTATAGGCAAATGTTGCTGCCGTCAGTCCTGCCAACTAAGAAAGACGATACGAACTGGTGCCTCTCTTTGTAACGACAGTCCTCATTTTTATTTTTCAAGAAGGGCCTGCTGGGACCAAGATGGATTAGTGCAGATCAAAAGAGGCATTGTAGCTGCAGCTGAGTGGCTTCAGCAGTTGCAGGCAGAAGTATCTGTCTCTGCTGGCGTGCGAAGCTTCATCCAGGATGCAGAGAGCGGTGGTCTCCACTCGCTCCTAATGTCCGTGATGCGAGTGAGGTTATTGCATTTGGAACAAGCGCTGCGTGTCACTTCTCTGCCACAAATGTGACTGAGCTCTGGCCAAATCCTGATATACTATACTCTGCACTATCGCTAATTTGGTTACAGTGATACCATATCTGAGCTGATCTGATTAGAGGTTTACAAGAGTTCTCCCTCCCTCTCTGCTTCTGTCTGCACCTGCAACGTGCGCACACATGCACACATGCATGCGTCGTGGAGCATCATGTTCGCAGCATGTGTGTGTATCTGTTACAACAAGCTGCGGTCCACCTGGTGGGGCAGCGCAGTTAACAAGCCTCACATTCACGCATGTTCAGTCACAGCCACAGCCTGAGGTTCCGGCCAGGTGCTCTGACACTTAGCATATGCTAACAGCATGGACAGGAGCTTCCCAGAGGGTCGCGCTGCTCGCAACATCGCCCTGATACCACCCAGGATTGGCCCCTTTCTTTCTCTCTGGTACTTTTTGCTACTGAACTGCATCCACCCTTCTGCACAGAGGACGACCTGCATGTGCAGACTGTATGGTAAACACACACCTGTGTAGTTGTCGGCTGTTGCAGGTCTGCAGCTCGTTGCAGCTGGTCAAATCCGTGGGAAACCAGCCAAAAAACCCTGGTCTGACCTGGGCCGGGCCCGTACGTGCACTCAGCTGCAGACAACTCAAAACAGAATGCATGAATAGGATCATACCTATCTGTGCTTTCGCTTCGTAAAAGGCCCACTCGCTCCCACACTCGTCTCAGTGCTGTTTCATTTGTTTCCCTTACTTTCTTCTCCCAGCGAGGTCACGGATTTGGGCTCCTGAGAGACATTCCAGTCATCATTACAGCAGGGTGGACTTCCCCGGCAATAATAACTCTGCTGCCACTGGTTATGGCTTTTTCTGTCATGCTCCAGTCCCACAACAACGTCCTGGATTAGCTGAATGAAGGACTGACCAGGAGATGAGTGAGTGAATTCACTGAGATTGAGGGTTTGGCGGGTGAGCGACTCAGAGTAACTGAGGCTGGGCTCGCCAGACAGGAACCGCCGTGGCTGAGCGATGTTACTGGGGCAGCCACGAAGGACACTGCTGGGCTTTGAAGTGTGTGTGTGTGTGTGTGTGTGTGTGTGTGTGTGTGTGTGTGTGTGTGTGTGTTTATCTAAAATGGAGAATCTCCCCTTCGTGTCTTCTAGTTTTCTTTCGAATGTGACCCCTGGTTCTAGCTGCTTTCAAGGCAGCTGAGCACCATATGTAAAAAGGCCCTCACAAGTCCAATGAATCCCTGTCTAATGGGCTGCACAGATGCCACTTTCCTGGAACAATTCCTCCTGTGTGTGAATGTGCAAACAGACTTGAAGGTTCCAGACGTTTCTCTCAGTATGTTTCACCCCATTCTGGAAACAATGAGAGGTTCTAGGTGAGAAGAAGGGGGAGAGAGAATGTGGACGAATTGCGGAAAATGGCACGGTGGGTGAAAGGGAAACACAGAAGGGGCAAAAGTGATGCCGGAGTTTGGGCGAGCACCGCCGAGGGATAGTCAAAAGGGAAGTACACAAACTGACAGCGGGGAGAAGGAGGAGAGAGTAAGAGCAGATTATTGACTTAATGGCGGGATCGGGGCTGTCGGTAGGCTTTGGGAAGGCTGTTTGTGTAGTTTGGACTGGACCATGTAGAGTGTGTGGTGTGATGATGGAAACCTTACACTCGCTCAAAAACAAGCGCACTGACCTTTTCATCTCCAGCCCCTTGAATCAATTCTGAACACACGGCCAAGGTGGAAATGGAAGAGTGTTTATACATCTGCAGCGTCACATGATCACGCCATCTTTTTTTAAATGCGGCTGTGCGCGCCGCGCATGTGCTGAGTGTTCTCCACGAATGTTTTCAGTTTGTGCTCCCTTCAATCCAGCAACAATATTGGCACATGTGAAACGAGGCAGCAGTAATCTTTATGAGCGTGTAATCGTGTCTGGTCTGTGCACAGCTCGATGGCCTTTCGGCGGCGGTGAACAGCAGTGAGAACCAGGCACGACAACGGAGGTAGAGGCCTCGGCCGCAGCAAATGCAGTTGTTTCTCAAAGCCGACCAGTCTTCATCAGCGGTGACATTTGATAGATAATGAGCTCATCATCGACAGCGTGCGCAGCCTTCTACCAGAGAAGAAGCCAAAACAGAGCCACATTAAAACCAAACTGTATCAACATCGTCTGAAGTGGAGAAATCCTCTGAAACCCATTTGGGACAAAGATTTTTAAACGCAAGACAAATCTGAAAATATCTATGGGAAGCATCTCGGAGGATCAGGAAGATAGTTTTACTGTAAATGAAAGAAGTGGGAACATGTTTACACAGGAAATGTGTCTTTATTCACATGAGACCTTCCAATTTCAGGTTGAACAGGCTGTGAACATTTTGAAACTATGATTTGATTTTACTTTCCATCAGCTACAACCCGAATGGCGACGTGCGGTTTAGGGGCCGAAATCAAATTAGACCAAACGATATCATCTGCCAAAAGTGGGCACAGATTTCAGCACCGTGTGGGAGCACATCACAGGAGACCCAATGACACACTCGGCTGATGATCCAGCAGGTAAAATATATATTCTAGCTTAAAAATTCAAATGTTAAAATGAAAACACAATAGCAGGGACATAGCCACATTCCTCCAGGTTTGACTTTACTGATTTGTTTTTTAAATAAATCTTTTTTGTTGTCAATGGCAACAGTGTTCCAACTACTGTACTATTACCACTGACTGCTGCAGTGAGTTTTAAATGAAAAAAGACAACGTAAACACAGAACCGTGAGCATCTTCACTCAGCGTTTGACCCATTTGGTCCAGACTTTTTCCCCCTGCAGCATTCCATCCACTTTGCAACCGCAAAAAATAAAGACTACCCTGGATCCTACTGCAGATGCCCACAAAAGTAAATCAAATCAGGAAATTAAGATTGAAATAGCGACGTCTCTATTTGCGGTCGAGTGAGTGTAATTTTTATATATTATATCTGCTGGATATTTGGGGGACCAGTGAACAGCCAGTCGCCCAGGTTTGCTGCGTCAGCCTGGCTTCAGCCAAAACTGGAAACTCCTGAAGAAGAAAACACACAATCTGACTTCTTATTGCAATATTATTTTCCTCTGTGGGCTATAATACGAATATAATGATATAAAATAATGGCTGCAAATAACGTGAGGCAGTTGCTGATTCATCTTTGGAGATTTTGTTTGGATTATTGAATTTGGGAACCTCATTCTGACTGAAATAACAATGACAACTAAACTCACTATGCTCTGAGTGCAAGGATCCATCATCTCCTGAAGTTGAACCATTTAGCTCCAAACTGTTGCCCTCTGCCCACCAGCCAGTGGTAAGATGGTCTGTGAGAAGTCAAAATGCACAACAGAAGGGACCAGACAGGTAGAGTTGGCAAAAAAAGCTGTTTGTCCTTTTTAACGATGACTTAAAACACGTATTCGTTAAATTAGCAGCAAATCGAAGAGTTTTGGTTTGCATTTTGGTGTTGTTGAATTCCGCCTGCAGCGCCGTGATCTGCTCAGCCTTCCAGAACAAGCGAGCACGACCACGAGGACCTTTCCAGCCTAAAGGAAAGATACAAAGATGAAAAGAGCCCATTCTACTGAAACACATCCTATTGACTGACGGACCAGAAAGAAATGATTTATGGAATATCTGAAAGAAGCAACATGATGACAGAGAGGAGAAGGAGGAGGGGGAGGAATGCCCCGGGCTGATGCAGGCTTGTGCAAACAGATCTGGAGTCAGTGGCTTTCTCAGGCTTAACATCACTTCAGTCTCTGTAGGTCCAACTTATATAACAGCAATGTAGCTCAGACTGAGGCTGTGGAAGCTCCTTCAGGTGTATTTCTATCCATCTAACATTAGAGAAATCCCATCAGATATAACCTCAATATCTCCTGACGAAAGTCACGAGTTCTGTCACGCAATTTGACAACGACATCAGACCCACTTTCGTGCCACTGCGCTCTTTTTCCTGGTATATAAATGGAAAATAAAGGCAGGCGGCGCATACATGGTAGGTGTGTGCAGAAGCGTGTGCATACAGGCTCATCTGTGCAACATCTGCTCAACCAGCCCAAGGCTGCTCGCCTTTTGAGAAGTGGGTCACGTTACCCGATGACGTCAAAAGCCCTTCTGCCTCTCCGGTCTGTGGAGCTTTGCCAAAACCACCACATCCCATTCCCCGTCCTTATAACGGAAAATATTTCTCCAAAGCCTTCATCAAACACCTGCCAAAAATCTCACAACTCCTAAAGCTTAACACTTGTATAACGTTATAGAGTAGAAAACTAAACCAAAGGATAAAAAAGTTTAAGGCACTTTTCAAGTGAGCTCAAAAATGTGACAAAAAATGTTGTGGGTGAAAGAGGGTGGGGAAAGAGCCCAGAAAGCCGTTAGGTGTCAGCTGCAGTAGGTAGACAGATTTAATTTAAGCTGTCCAGCCCTGCAGACGACACTGCGGGGACAGGAGAGCGCACGGCTGCAACAGCAGCTAATGGAAAACAGCACAGAGACCCGAAGCTGCTCCACGCACTTAGCCATGAAAACAAACATAACCCCAGTCTCAATGTCACGGCTCCCAGTCTCAGTTTTCACCCCCTCTCTGCTCAGGGCGTGTGTGAAGACGTAGCTTGGTCATGTCGGGGTGCTCCGAACCAGCAGCCGGCTAGCCACAACAGCAGTCCCCCAAAGAAATGATGGATATACTCATGTCCCAGCACCTCTTCTTCATCACATCTTTGGTGAGAAGTGGATCCTTTGTTGCCCTCACTGATGCCTACTTCTGATCCTGCTGTTCACAGCCATCAATGTACCCAAGTATAACCGGATGTCACCGGCACACGAAAACATCAGCCCTGACATTATCTAGTGTCTCCAGGCAATGGAGAGCAGTGCAGCAGCAGATCAATGACACTGCTCTGTGTGTGCGTGTGTGTGTGTGTGTGTGTGTGTGTGTTTGTGTGTGGTAGCAGATGGCTACTGTCTGTACAGAGAAAGGGACCCTAACAAAAGATCCCAGTTCATCATACTGGTCATGGAAAAAAGACTTCTAATTAGGGTAACAAATTCAAACCACACAAATCTATTACTTTTAATAATTAAGAGTGACTTTGGGACCACAAACCCCGACCAAACATTCAGAGGCTGCAGCCTCTGCATAGGGTAAAATAACCTGATTGACTGACAGACGTACAGGCGGATTTTTCCCCGCTAACGTATTTAGAGAGTAAAACACAGCATTGAGCGGGGAACAGCGCCGGCCTTGTTGGCTGCTTCGACAGATGGGCCCATGGTGAGCCAGTCAGGCAGCGGGCTGGTTGGACAGGGGGATCTCCAGGAGGACGTTACAATAACACGTTTCCTCGCAAAAAGCTGCCCAGACTGACATGCAGCCTGCTGACACAGGAACCTTCCACTTATTACATCCACAAGATAGTTTTATACTGATTTATTAAGATCCACGTGTTTATGTTAACAGAATAAATGTTAATACCATGTGCAAAAATGGCCAAAATGTGCAATCAAATGGACCTAAAAACTCAAATCATTCATAATTTTCATGTAATAACACATCAGA
The DNA here is from genome assembly GCA_000180735.1 of Tetraodon nigroviridis. Taxonomy (NCBI): domain Eukaryota; kingdom Metazoa; phylum Chordata; class Actinopteri; order Tetraodontiformes; family Tetraodontidae; genus Tetraodon; species Tetraodon nigroviridis. Next base: position 1,158,936 of record CAAE01015000.1, read on the forward strand.
CTGACAGAAGTGGGTCTGCTGCGTATCAAACAGTTCTTTTATCCAGGATTTTGACTCGTAATCGAGTATATTTTATCATGGTGCAACTACTGAGTGAAGGATCAGAACACTTTGTCCACCACTGGTATTTTGGAAATATTGTGCAACGGCTCTGTGGTGAAATTGTGAGGTTGCAACGTTTAGAGAAAAATGTATGCTGCATGAGCAATCTGAATCAAATAAAACACATGCAAGTGCTTGTCAGATTGTAGCCGGGCGATAGATTAGCTTGTCATGTTCATGAATTATACAGTATAAAATTAATAGCTATCTGTGTTTGGATTTATGGTACGGGCCCAGACAGAAGGGTTTAAAATGTTCCTGTTTGGTACGTGAATCAGGGGTGCACAGACGGTGGACGTGCGCTGGTGTGTTTCAGCTGGAGACACAATGACCAGTAATGGAGCTGGACACCAGTCAAGGGCCCACAGCTCGTTTTCAGGCCGTACATACACGTCCACACTGTCTGAGAGGGCCAATTAACAGTTCCATTTGTTTTTCATAAATTCTTCTGACTGCAGTTATTTACTCCCAGCACTGCCTGCCCCCCTTCCCCTCACAAACATGCACGCTCAAGCACACACTTCCCAGGGCCATGTGAGACCGTCTATTCATTCGGCAGAGGCCAGCTGCACACCTGGTGACAGACCGAGATGGTGATGTTGGCTCAAGTCAGGGCAGGCAGGGAGCGAGGGGGGGTTGGGATGGGGAGGGCCGAGTGAAAGGGCTCACAGGCCAGTCCTTCAGGGTCTGCTCAACCTGCACATTCCAGTTCATTTAGCACCGGGGCGAGCGCAGGAATGTCCCCTCATGTAAGGGATCACTGTCTGGAAGCAGGGCTCCTTGTGTGATTGAAAAGGCCCTTCAGGAGCATAAATACAGATGAAAGCCAAATGTGCTGCGTCCAGTTCCCCAAAGTGATGCTGTTCCGGACACGCAGCAGCCCCCATTAACCTGCCCATCCTTTATAGCGCAGAGAGGCTGCGTCAGCATCGGGCGCATGTCTGTTGGGTTTGCTGGCACAGAGTTTTGGAATTTCGTGATTTATTTTGCATCTTTGTCGACTAATACTGGGTAAATTTTTGTTCTTGGCATCAACCTTTTTTTTGAAATTCCTGACTTTAATACGGAGCAGAAGTACCATCCTTTGAATTACAAAACCAGTTGCCTAATCTGCGCGCTGCGTTCAGAAATGCGATCTGATTGTTCTTCCTGTCTTTTTTGTCCTGCTGCACTTTAAGTCCTCTTTGGAAACACTGCAAATTGTCACTTGTAAATCATCTGAGCTGCATCCAGAGTTGTGAAATCAGTGTCTGATAGTCCCACGAGTGGTTTGCGTTCCAAGTTTGGGTTTTTAACCCGAGTCCAGACGAGCTGTGCTCTGCTGCCTGACATGAGGAGGCGGTGATACCGACTTCACCATCACAGTTCACACAAATTGGTTGCGCATTTACATGTTTTACTTGATAAATATCCTTTTGCGTATCAATCCCACTAATGGTGCTACTGAGTCCTGGGTGTGTTTTTAAAATGAAAATGAAGCAATTTTTTATTTCAGACAGTAATTAGGACACACTACACAGTTCTGTCAATAAACAGCATCCATTCAGTGGGGCTTTGTAGGGACACTTTACAGGTTAAGTGATTAAAATAATTAAAATTATAGGGTGACTGTGGTGGTTTAATCAAAATATTAAAACCAGCCTTTGTATGTAGGACAAAAACTCACACGCATCCATTCTCCCGCCTCTAACACAAAAACACACATACACAAGCACACACATACCCATACTGTACACTTACAGTATACACACAAGTGCCAGGAACATTCTGTTCACCTCCATCCTTTAAAGAGTCAGTCTCTTATGGTAATGCAGAAAACTGGAGTGACATAATTGCCTTCTTCTACTATGACCAGCAGGAGAGACTACAGCGCGTAGCCCAGCCTTGAACATGTGCACATTCGGTGTAAATGAACATGTGCAGGATAATGCATAAATAATCAGCAACTTCTGCTCTTTTGTTTAACACCGGGGCAGTGATTAGCATCCTGAGGTGTGAATATGTTCTTCAGTGTGTCAGGCTGGAAGCCTGTGCCTGGCTGGCAGCTCCAGCTGCTTTGGGTTCTGTCTGTGGTTTGAGGCCCTCAGTGTTTCCTCGAACGGATTCAACCTCTCAGCCTGCAGCAGCTGGCAGCCATCAAGCTGCTGGCACGCACAAACACACACATGTACACACATGCACACGCACACACACACACACAAACATGCATATGCTCATGCAGACGTCCTTCCATAATTTCCATGCTAATCAGTAGGGAGCCAGATCTAGATCGTGCCAGGGGTGAAAGTGTGTGTGTGTGTGTGTGTGTGTGTGTGTGTGTGTGTGTGTGTGTGTGTGTGTGTGTGTGTGTGTGACCTCTGGTTTGGTGGTAATCAGATAAGCAGGGCAGGAATTTGGGTATAAGTTTCTTGTGTAGTGTGGGTGAAACAGACACACACGGGTAAAATGTGTTTTTTAGTTTTGCATGTCTTTTCAGTTGAAAATATTAACATCCATCCATCCATCCATCCATTTCCTGTTACCTCTGCTTATTTCCAATCAGGGTCACATCAGGGTCAGCTGTTTATGGGCCAGAGGCCGAATACACCCCGGACAGGTCACCAATCCATCACAGGACACACACACGCACACACCTTCAGCCAGAGGCAAAGCCTCCAATCAAACTAAAAAACCTACAAACACAAGGAAAATATGCCAGCTCTATACAGAAAGGCTCAACTGGGACATATTTTTCTCAAAACATCTTATAGTGGACTGAGATTAAAGGTTAGCTCTTGATTTTACTGTAATGAGGTCTGACTCTTAACATTGCAGATCCCAGATAAACTCTTGAAATTCCTGGTTCATGCACAACATCTAGAACAGCCTGACTCACTCTTGGCTTATTTTCATCGATACTACCGTTACCTTCTTGTACTTTAAAAGGTAATCATACCAAAGAGTGATGAACTCCCAAAACAAGACCCATGGTGTGATCAACAAGACAGATCATATTTTTAAGATGGAAGTGGGACAGAAACTGTGCGTGAGGAGACATAAAACTGAAGGTCAAAAAAAAAAAAAATGCATACAGTGCAACACAACTCTGGGCAAAGACGGTTGAAGTATCGCATCCAAATAAAAAGCACAACTTGCAACGCTTCATCAGTCAATTGTAAGAGTGTCCCACCATTCATCAAAGTCAGACTAAGCCTGCTGTTTAGCCTGGCTACTACACAAAAACCTCAAATGACCTACTTTCATCCCTACTCCATTTCCTCCACCCATCGCCTCCTCAAGCATGCACTGTGCAGCTAATGCACTGGAACTGAATGGGGATTCAAAGTGTGAAGTGGATCGTCCAATCAGGAGGCGGCGATATGAGCTGGCTTTTTAAAAGGGAGGAGGATGCCCGCGGATCTGAAACCAACTGGTAAAATAATTATAAAAACACCATATCCCATGAGGCTTTGTGTTTAGAATACAATGGGGTTGTTTGGGATGAGAGCGTGCAGCGGCTCAGTGGTAAATCACCATCCTACAGGCTATCAACAACCTCTTCCATCCAAATCGCAATTCAATTACGGACTCTGCTGCAAATAGAGTACCAGGAAACATTTACAACAGCTCCAGTAATTCTGTTTGGATCCCGTTCCACAGGAAGTCATTACCATAGATTTAAAAAAATATCTTTATCATCCAAGTTAAGAAAGAATTTCCTCCTCTGGTTGGGATAATATTTGTGTTGGTGTCAGTGAGAGGACAGCGAGCAGAGCGCTGCGAGGGGGGGCTGAAGTTACTGATGGAAAAAGGAGCGGCTTCCTCCCACTGACACATGCACAGGGGCCGTGCTAACGTACGCTCCCGTTCCGGAATAATCAGTCCAAATCTGCAACTCAGGTAAGTTCGGCTGAAGTCAACGTCGGTGAGCGCCGGCCACACGGCCGCCTCTGCCGCGCTGGAGAGTCGGAGCTCAGACAGTGCTGATGTCTGCAGCAGCATAGCCTTGGACTCAAATTTCTTTACACACTGTGAAAAGCGATCCACACCGCATGTCCACACCTCTTCCTCCAGTCCAATCTCCCCGGCTGCAAACAGAAGAGCGGCCTGTCATTTTCCATTAGCCTAAGAAGGAAGGACGACCCTGCAAAGGCCATCGCTAATTGCTATCAGATCGGCCGATAACGACTTTTTCTGATTGGAGGAATGATTTTAGTCACTGGAAATTCACCCACTTAGTCAGCTAATACATGCTGCCAGTTCATTTTTGATCAGAAAAGCCGGAGAAAATGGCTGGTGATTAAATTTGCTGTTACGCAGGCTAAAGCGTGGCCTCGGAGCAGAGAGTGGCAGAGGGTGACGCGGCAGCTGTAGTGCTCCTGAGGGACAGAAATAAAAGGGATTCCTCCTCCCAGTATTTATTTTTGGAATAAACAATATTTACAGTGACTATCAATCAGAGGGGCGTTTACATAAGCCCGGGTCTGTGGCAGAAGTTTCCTGTGAAAAATCAAGTTAAGTATCAACTGTAATCCTTCGTTTGACCTCACGCTTTTCTTCAAACGCCTGACACACGGCACTAACACAAACATCAGGAACACCAGCAAAGAGCAGATCCCCTCCTTCACGAGGCACTCTCGCTCCTTAAAACATCATAATTCTAAAAGGCCACAACGCTGAGACATTTAACATCTTGGGGTCCTGGAGGCTGAGGCGGGGGCACCTGGGCGCTGTGTCCCCGGCCCCTGGCTGGGCTGGGCCGGGCCCCCTTCCAGGCAGACTCACTGATGTGCCTCATGCTTCTGGCAGCTTCCCTGTTTTCATCACCAGGTGGTGGTTGCATTGTAGACCCCAAACGTGCATCTGACCTCCCTCAGGGAGCCCAGAACCCCGTGTGAGTGAGGTGATGACTTGGGGCTTGTTTACACATTAGAGACCACACAGACAAGACAGAGTTAGGACAGCATATGTCTGCCATGTGTGTCTCAATTACAGTCTGGTCAGGACAGGTCAAATATTTTGCATCACGGATGAAGGTTATATTGCAGAAATGCTCTGATACTCCAGAGGTTTATGTTCTTCACTAGTTTCCAACAAGAATGTGCAGTAACAGAGATGTTTTCCACTTTTACACATGATTTCATCTTTAATGGGAACCAAAATAATGCTTCCCCTGCAATAAATAAATAAAATAATCATAAAGAATTAAAGGACACAGCAACGAATGCTAAAGCTTTAGCAACAGACCTTATTTACCAGGAAGGTTAAAAATCACCAAATATGCCAACGGTGTAGTCCAAATGTGTTTACTGCTCTGTTTTTGCATATGTTGCTGTAATGCTGCAAAGATAGAGTGATTTCTTGCATGTCATCATTTTTTTTGCCAAATTATCAGTTTTGGGTTGCAAAATATTCATTTCATCATTTGAGTGGATGTGTATAAATGTGTATATCTAATATATATATATAGATATACATATATATATACAGCTAAGACATCACATCAAACGGGAATCTGAATCTGTATCAATCAGAGGGGCGTTTATATAGGAGTCCAGGGTCTGAGGCAGAAATTGGAAAAATGTAAACTGCAGAATATTTGGAAGTCTTTCTATACCTTATGAGCATGTGTGTGTGTGTGTGTGTGTGTGCATGTGTGCACACTTATGCATGAAACCACAGAGAAAAACAAACACGACAACACTAACTGGCCTTAAGAGCTGAGGGCATCTTTCAAGTGGCCGGCCGACAGTGCCGCCTCTCATCCCCCAGACTAACCAGGCTCACAGGTCACAACGAGCGCTTTGATCACCCTAAAAGTCTGTTTCCCATTCACAGGCCCAGCATGCGCATCGATTTTCCAGAAGGAAGGCTGAGAAGCTGATACGAGTCCGCTCGGATGCCCCCCGCCCCAGCCCCAACCCCATGTGTATTACTAAATGGCAGGAGATTTAGCAAGCAGAAGTGCTACATTCCTGGGATTTAGGCAGAATGAGCTCCAATAAGTGGAGAGGGGGCACGCCAAGAGCAATAACACGGAGGGATGGAGGTGATGTCAGTGCTGTAACTGGGGACAAAGTTCAGGACGAGACAAACCGGTGACACGGGGTTTTCATCGCTTCAAAGCTCCTAAAATATCATCTCTGAGGCAACAAACTAGTCAGTTGATGTGCGAATGCCAGATGTTCGGGATGGATGGAATCATCACCTTCTGGCAGGTGCAATGCTACCACATAACGGTTTAAGCATTTAAGTTTGTTTGTGTGGATGCATCAAATATAAATATAAAGGTGTTTACTGTAAAAACGTTGCTGAGGCAGTGTAAAGTGGAAGCAAACTATAAAAGGTAGATGGCAAAATAAATACAATTGAATAAAAGTATATGTTGGATTAATAATTGCAAAGGAGAAAAATGCATTGTAGAAACAATAACAATAATTGTGAATAAAATAAAACAGCAATTCAGTGCTTAGTCTCATCTTTCGTTTGCCTCAGAACACAAACACAATCATTCTGAAAACCAGGCAGAAAAACAAAAGTGGAATGTGCAAACTTCCTACCTGGTCCCTCTGGATACATGGCAGAGAGGTCCGACGATGGGACTTACTGCTGGACTGACTGTGTGCCATGTCTGAGGCTACCACAGAACTGGACCTCCTGCGCCTTTTAAATACAGGGATCTCTTCCCTGGCTCCAGTCACGGGGGTGCAGCCCTCCTTGTGTCTCCCTTGGTTGGGAAGAAGCTTGTCAGCATACCTCGCCAGCAGGATGCCCAGAACTCCAACCAGGTACGCCACGTACGGTCTCCAATTTGCCCGAACCTTGTGCAGCGAGAAAAGTGAGACAGTCCTCACAATGCTGATGAAGAGGATGACAGATATGCCCTGATTCAGCCGCGCTACCATGAGTGCGCCGGTGGCCACGCAGACGAGCACGACCACGGCTGCTGTCGTGAATGAAAAGAGTTGCTCATCTGTCCCGTCCAGGAGCGAGCACGCCGCCGCCGTGCCCAGGTGGCACAAGGTCAGCAGCGAGAGCGCGGTTTGGATCAGAACCCCGCAGCGGACCAAGTAGACGCCGACCCAAAAGAAGGCACACAGGAGGGCGAACAACGGCGAAAAGACACTCCAGCAAGTTTGCAGCAGCTCCACTGCGCAGCCGGAGACGAAGTGAAGGGGGGACGTTGAATGCGAGGCTCTGTTGTCAGCGCCGCCGCCGCCGGCTTCAGCTTTCCAGTCTGCGCATTTGAGCAGCAGAGCGAGAAAGACCGAAAGCGAGCCCGCGCACAGCGTGCTGCGAAGACTCTGGCAACTCCAGATTCTAGTCAGCACTAGCCTCACCCACGACTCGCACGACTCTCGGTCACGGCACAGTGGGACGACACATGTTTTCACACAGCCGTTGCTGTCCGGTGAGCCCAGGCGCTTCCCTTCGGCACCGCTTTGCGCATCGGTACTGTCAGATTCTGCAGGCATCGCCATCACTCATGGCAGATATGAAGTATGAGGAAGTCTATAATGCATCTATACCGGGGTGGTCACGGGACGGGCCACGAGTGACAGAGCAAACATCATTTATTGAACGCATCGCGAAAAAAGTGCACGGATACGCACCGACGTTTACGCACGAGGATGTGCGGCCGCTGGCCGCGTCCTCTGGGCTGTCCCGAGTGTCCTTTGGCACTCTGCTACCCCAAAGAGCAAAGACGGAGTCTGAATGTCAGGGGACTCAGGTGCAGCTCCGACTGGGGGGCTGCGCCCCTGCACACGCGCGTCCTGCGCTGCCCTCCTTTGTTCGCTCCTTTTCCACTTCCACGGCCCGGTCCTCGCAGCAAGAAACACCCGCCTCCGCAGCACCTTAAGTCCCGCTCCGTGAACACTAAAACTCGCTCTCCGTGCGCATTGTTCAGCCACTTCCCGATCTCTTCCGAAGTGGGAGCTTCCCGGTGACTTTCCACGGGTGTGGAATCTCAGCCGCGGGGCTGCAGCGTCCGTCAGTGTTTGGCGTTTTTGAGGGAAAATCCAGAGGATTTAGTCAGCGGCTCTCGGACCAGAAGCGAGTCTCTGCTCATTCACACCCCCGACTTGCTCGCATGGGAGCAGATATTGCAGCAGTGAAACCCCAAATTTCTCTCCCACAGCAGAGCAGGCGCGTCCTCTCCAGATCAAGCTCTCTTTATCATCTTTACCACATAATTAACTCTAAACCGCCGCTGATAAAACCGTTTCTCTATATTTCCAAACTTTCTTGACATCTAGCTGAGCTGACCTATATTTTTTGATGCGGCTTATCTGTAGACACAAACATTTTAGTCCTATTATCAGAGTTTGAGGCCTAAAACAATCCAAACATCCTTTAATGGCAACGCAGGCTGACTTTAAACGTCCCCACTTCGCTGTCACTGAAATATTCATCACATTTCGGGCGTCGCTTGTGTCGAGTCACAGTTTTCAATCGATGTTTCCGTTGGCAGATTTTCCACAGAGGCACGAGTCACAGTTCAAAGGACACACGTGCGCGCCTTCACGTGCATCCCAGTGCAGCGCTCTCCGGGGAGCGGACCCTCTGGCACGTATAGGCATTTATAGCTAAGCAAGCACGAGTAATCGCCATCATGTTTGCTGATGCACACAGAGAAGATGACCTGCATACCGTCCATATCAGCACTCCTTGTATCCCATCTTCCACACACACACTCAGAGTTCCACCGTGTGAGTGTGTTCTGTCACATTTTGGACACTGTGCTGTCATGGTTTGGTTTTTTTCCATCATGGGAAGGAGATTCTGGAGCGTCCCAACAGAGAAGCAGCCGGTTTAGCGGGAACGGAGCGCAGACGTTGTTGAAAGCATCGTTCTGCCGTCTGCCCTCTCCTCTCCCAGCACGATTCTTTCCTCCGATGGTGTCGACAGAGCTCTGTGTGTCCCCCGTCAGCTGTGATTAGTTGGAAGCGCAGGAGGAGCAGAAGCGCTAACGGGGAGCGATAGGAGGAAGAGGAGGCCAGGTCCTGTCCATCAGCTCTCAGCACGTGCAGAGTGGAGGCCAGGCGGCTCCGGGCAGCTGCGTGAGCAGGGGTTTGTGACATTTTGTTTTTAATTTATCTACACCAACGAGTAACTTTTATAGGGTTTTTTTTGGGGGGGGGAGACAGGACAGGACAGGACAGGACAGAAACATCTAGTCTTTACAAACAGAAGATAAGAGGAAGACAAAAGAGAAAGAGGTTCAGGAAAGTCAGCCAGAAAACTGGAACATAAACAGACGCGACGCTGTTGAACACAGCCGACACTCTTTCATATTAAAGAAGCGAATCCATCTTATGGAAGACAAAAGGTCGTCCAAAAGAACTACATTTGCGTGTGACGATGTAAATGATCTCAGTCTTCCTGGAAAATAAACGTGTGGATCACGGTGAACCTTGTTCCTGATTGGAACCTTCAAGGTTCCTCCACAGAAAAGCCAAACTTGCCAGTTTAGATGCAGGTGGAGACGAATCAGCTTGGTTCTCAGCCGTCATGCAACAAAGTCGGGGTAATTTGGGACTAAGTTTAAGAATTTTAATGATGCTGGAACCACGTGTAGCCACTTTTCCATATTTGGGCAACGCCGGGATCAACTATAAAACAAAGAACCTTTTGACGGGGAGCAACTCATCAGACATCTGCTTTGGATGTCGTGAGGTCTTTGGTCCCCTGATGTGACCTGGGAGAAACCTGCGCTGGCCTCCGATGCTGCCCCTGACACGGCTGATGTATACGCAGGAAGTGTGAGGCCAAAGGTGGCTTCCCAGCAGACCTGTTCACCCTGAAGAACCTTCACACCAAGAGCCCTTAAAGTCGGAAATATAAAGAATTAGTAAGACACCTGGCTCTGAATTCATATGAATTTCTTTTGAATCCATGGGAGCTGAAAATTAGAGCTGAAAATGGAAGGAAGAGAAGGAAGAAGTGACAGGTTTACAGGACGAACGAGAACGAACGAGTGGAGGTTGTTCTGGGCACTTATGTGTGACGGAGACCTGTCGCAGCACCTTCGCCAGCCCTCACGGGTAACGCTCGGATAAGGGGCCACTTTCCACTGAGGTGCTGCACGCAAGCACACATACACACACACACACACACACACACACACACACACACACACACACACACACACACACACACACACACACGTGTAACCGAGGAATACTCACAGCACCGTCCCACCAGGAGGAATTAGGTTTCTCTTCTCTGTCAAAAACACAGATCTGACCTGATGTTCCAAAATGTAATTAGTCTCTGCTATCTTATATTACAAAACAGGACTAAAATGAAGCAGAACCTGGAAAACAACTGAATCCTGAATGAGTCCAGGTCAGGCTGTTCAAATCAGTATTCCAGTCTAATCATGCACAACCTGGGAATTCACCAGCAACCTGGAAAACTGCAGGATTTAATATCCCATCACATATGGAACCTGTCTGGAGGGAGACAAAGTAAAAAGCTTGTACAAAGTTTCGGGAATGATGGGGAAACTTCATACTGCATCAATGATTTAAGGACGTTGTTATCAATGTACAAATTTACAAGGTCTCAACATGGAAAACTGTCAACCTGGACATGACAACAGCCAAAAACCCCCAAACACCAGCCGCAACAGCGATCTCTGCGGCAGCACGCATGCTGGCAGCGAATGAACCCCTGAAGTTCCCTCAAGGTTGCTCTCGTTAGTGTCACAGAGCCATTTCTAGCAGACACGAGCCGTTTCTGCAGGGCTATAGTCTGAAAAGAACGGCGTGGAAGAATATCAGAAGTGAATTAAAAGACTCACAACACACGTGTGGGTGGCGGCAGCACCGGCAGAGAGAGACGGAGAAAGTTGAAATATCTCCTTAGATGAATAATGCAACTGTAGGTTTGCGAGGGAAAGGAGCCACGCATTCCACTGCATATATATTCAAGAGCAGCGCCTGAGTTGTGAATATTTCAGATAAAAGTTTTCAAAGCTGCTCTGCCACAACAGTTGAGTGGGACCATGTGGCAGCTAGCTGGCGTGGCGTATGCTCCCCTCAGACACCACATATCTGCTTGAGCCTGGGACTTAAGCTAGCCCAGGGAAACTGCAGGGACGTCTGTGGTACATCTCTTGTTCTACACGCACACGTTTGTCTCCTAACCCTTTGCATATGACGCATAATGAAACTGCGGATCAGGATGCGACACGCCAGGCTGTGGAAGAGCTGCGTATTTCTCCAGGAGCAGCCAGGAAAAACAGCCGTGCGAGACGGTTGTGCAGCTTTCATGTGGACGAGCCGACGTCAGTTTACATGTTTTCCCAAACAGTCCTCAGAAAAACAAGGGGCTCGTGAGGGAAAGGGCAACGTTCCCCTTAACCAGCCTTCCAGAAGAACCAACTGGACTTCCAGCACCAGCAGCAACAGTGGTGTGGCAGCCTGGTCTACAGAGGAGCGAGCATCTTCAGTCTATCCCACCGGTGGCCTTCAGAACTGTGCTGGACGTTCACAGAGCCAGAGAGGGGGACAGCAGTGTTTTCCAAGCCTTTTCAGAATGTCTTTTTATGGCCTGTGTTCAGCCAGTCAACATACAGTCGTGTCAGCGGCGGCTGGCAGTTTAAACTCTGCTGAAGTAGGAGCTAATTTATCCCCTGAAGCAGCTCCAAGAGTTCCAGGAAGGCAGAACTTCACACAAATATCTGGAGGAACTTTGCTAAATAGCAAAGGAGCCGGTTGGGAGTTTTTGTGCTTTAAGGAATCCCTTTTTTTTTGTTAACTATTGTTTACAGTCTGCTTGTTGCTGAATGTGGAAGTTAATGAAAAAGTTTCTCGTTCATTTAGGGCCCAGTATAAAAGTACCATGGCTGCAGACTTCTGCTGCTGCTGTGTGTCTACGATACTGGAGACGGGGTGCCTGGCTTCTGAACCAGTGTACATGGTTCTAAAAACGCCAGACACAAGCAATCGTGGAGGATGGGAAGCTGTGGAACACTTCAGGGCTCTCAGCTGCGGTCTCTCGGCGGAGCGTGCACGTGAACTTTCCTCTCCCAGGGCCAAATCCTGCAAACCTGGACAGACTTATGAAAGTCAGTTTTTCGGAAACACTTATCTGTTGATTTACAGTAAAATGCAGCTAAGCTCTGCGATGAAAAGGAGCCGGGGCTCGATATCAGCGCTGATGTCAGCCACCCTGCCAAGATTTGCTAAACCGGACCGAAGAGAACCAAAAGAGACCTCAGAGATCCTGACGCCTTGTGAAACACTACCCCAGCAGATCCCAGATGACATGGTCTTCATCTCAACAACCTGACATCTTATCTTGTTTTTCTATTCTTCTCTGGAACTTTTATTTGGCACGGATGCTTTTAAGCCGCCATGTATCCCCGACTGTTTGCACCGTTTGTCCTGGTTACCATCACAGAGTTGGGCGCCGGCGTAAATCGGGCCACGGGGAGGAAGTCATCCATGAAGTGTGTGGTCCCTGAAGAGGAAGACCTCCATTTGCAAACTCTCATTCTCTGCACTTGTTCTGCCCTCTATCAATTAGATTTTATGGGAAACTCTACACAGTTGATACCCTAAACAGAGACTTTTAAGGCAACATTCCCGACTCCTAATTTGAGCGTATAAAGCATCTCAACCCCTCAACTCCTCTGACACCCAGGGAGGAGCGACTGCCCATTAAGAACAGTTTTGTGGATGGCAACAGACTTTGAAAAAAAAAGGCCCTATTTAGTCTTTGAGTGGCCGTTTGACGTCATTTAATGGAGGAGGGACTGTCTTAAATAAACCGACAAAAATGAGAAACTTCTCTAACAGCTTACAGTTGTCATCTGGCAAAGCCTGAGCTCTGTAAACACGAGGGGAGACTGCGCACGGTCCTCGCTGCTCACGAGCCTCCGCTGAGGAAAACACGGCTATACGTCTAAAAGGTGGCAGATTCTGGAGCCTCGTAATTAATCTGAATATGGAAATGAAACTCCTTCAGCTTCATAATTCCAGGGGCTGTCACACAACCCAACTCAAACAACCCCCCTCCCCCAAAGAAAATGGCGTCCCACAAGGTTCAGTACTAGATCCGTTCCTGTTTGGCTTCAATATTTGATTTAATAACCAAATTCTGGCTGCCACAGCAATGTTTGCAGACAAAAAGTTGAGTGCAGTTGGCATTTCGATGCTCCTTAAAGAAGCCCCCTAACTTTAGCACTAAAACTTACTATTGCATCCACCTAAACAATCTTGTCATATACACAAACAAAATGATTAGCAAGTGCTACTCATTTGTTTTGAGACAGAAATTAGCATTATCTTGTAGTCATTTAAGTTTCCTCCATTTTGCATTTTGACCTTAAAAACAAGTTTGCTTCTTGTTCCTGAATGTTCATATTTTCTGAAATGTACGTAGCTGTTGACAGCAGATGAGAACATTGCTGAATGCTCTCGGCTTAGTTTCTGTAGCTGATATGAGACCTGTTCTTCTTTCAGATGGATTACGCTGGGACATCATGTGAACATCACACCTGTTTAAGATGTCCAAAACAAGACTTCTAAAAAAATCCTCCACTGCAGCAACTGATCAGACGCCAGACTCTTCCCGGGAGTTTCGGCTGCGGTGGGTAGCGGCGAGGCACGGAAAAAGCTGCTGGCAGAAAGTTTCTTGGTCAAAAAGCAGCTTCAGATGTCCCTGAGTCCCTGAGTGTTGAGAGATCGGTTACAGCCTCCAGAAGGCACGTGTGCCCCGGGACACTGAACACCAGCCCGTGTCAGGAGTGTTTACAGGACTCTCTATCCCAGCAGATCCCTGTTACCCTTTAAAGGCAACGCCAGGGGAGATGTTTGCTCCTACTCCCCAAATCGTGAGGAATGAGGGACAAACATGCTTTAAGTGCTCGTCTCAGTTGCCCCCTTTTTATTTCTGCCTATGAGAAGTTGGTTGCTGTTGAGGCTCTGTTTTGATTTTAATACACTTTGTTCCACTGAAGTTAGCCAAAGTTTACAGAAAACATCTTATTAGATAAAAGACTTCTTTTGCATGTTTTGGCTGAGTTTTGAAGCTATTCATGGGTAATATGTTTGTCCAGGCTATACGTAAACAGTATTTTATCCGCAATTTCACCGCATACAGGTTAACCAAGAAGACTTCACACAGCAGACATGACGTTCACCGCCGTCTCACATATTTGCATGTGTGTAGCTAATGTAGGCTAAAATAGGAGCAATATCCAGATAAAAGGGCAACCCAATTAATTGACAGCTCCACAGGAGGAACCAACACTTCTCCTTTTGTCCACCAGCAAATAGATGGTCGCAGGCAGACCAGCTCAGGTCAGAGAATGACGCCGCTTCATCGGCTGGAAAACAAATTAGCTACTTGTTTACCATAAAAACAACTGGATCACAGCCGTGAGGAGGAATGGGGAGACTGCTGGCAGCAAGGCCACTCAGTAACGCCACAGAGAGTTTGAAAGCAGCCGAGGCGACGGATGACTGCTAATTAGCTAACAAGCAACTTTACTTTAAAATGAGTCTGCTTGCATATTTTTGCTAAAGTAAAATGCAACCTGCACTTTTTAAAGTCCTGCGGTTTCTTTCCCACTCAGAACGCTGCGCTATCATGAGAAATGACTTTGTTTAACTCTGTGTGTCTAAGGTGAGGCAAAGGGCAAGAGGAACATCTGGATTTTCCTGGCTCCTGTAATCTCTGCTGGTATGTTTTTCTGTTAGCGCCGATGCATTTATTAATGGCCTTCTCTCAGCGTCGGGGGAACTGATGAATAAATCAGCGGGTCTTAACGTCAAGTTTAACGTCATATTCTCTACGAATGTGTTTTGGTGTTGGCGGGGTGTTTTGCTGACTCTCAAACGGAGTGACATAAACCGGCGCTGTTTATTTTTCTTTTCCAGAAAACTGAGTGGCCCACAGTCGCTCGCCAAATTCTTCAGACGGCGCGCTGCTGAAACATTTCTCTGTGTGCATTATGCAGAGGTTACTCTCGCCTCACTGAGAGCGTTCAATAATTAAAGTGCCAAAATTGCATATGTTGAAAAATTTAAACGCAGCCTTTCACTGCGACTCGTGCCCTGTGTGGCTGCTGTGTGCCGTCCCACCACCCTAAATGTGCAGATAAATAAATTCCAGAATAAACAGGACCACAACCAGCTAAAAAATTCAATCATAGATCTCATTTATAGGTTAAATCAATGTCGAATCTCCAACATGCGAAATGAAAAATGTATTTCGAAGATGCCTTTTGACCTGCTAGAGCGTGTCCCGTCCCTGTGGTATCAGATTGAGGGTTTAATGACTTCCAAAGACACAGGCCATTTCCTGTGAGACCCCTGCGTGTTGGACTTGGACTTTTCCTTGCAGCATGCTTTCTCCCCCTGTTTGGCTCCAAATGGACAGAACCAGGGGGATCCGGGGGATACGGCCTCCGCCTCGTCCACGAGGTAAAAGCTGCACACTCACAAAGACCAAACCTTTTGGCTCTGATCTAATCTGTGCGGGCAGGGAAAAAAAAAACAAGAACCTGCACGGCTTGTTATTACTGTGGTGCAGGAGGAAAGTGCTCCTTCCTCCATACGTGCACTCTGACGCCGGCCACAGCCGCAGCTGATAAGCCCAGAGACGGACAAACCACTTAGGAAGCAAAAGATTAAGGCTGTTAAATGAACCTATGCCTGCACGCATGCACGACAATCCCAGTGTGCACTTGTGTATATTTTCATGCCAGCGTTTTATTGTTGCATGCGCGGGTGAGAACGCAGACCCAACAATCTAAATCCGGCTGCTGCTCTAAACTTTAATTAATCACAGAACCACACGAGCGTCACTAAATAAATAAGAACTGCGGAGTATTTTTGACTGCGGTTGGCCACTAGTCTGATTAGAGGACCAGCAAACAATCAGATTACCCAGGCCATTTATTAGGAATCCACATTTTCCGGGCTTGTTGACACACTGATCGAGGCAAAATGGAGTCGTTTTCGGCGCAGAGGTCACGGGAGCGGGAGCGAATAGCTCTGACAGGATAACCGAGGCTTAATTAAGATTAATTGTAGCGTTTATTCCTCTCCACAACTGTGTAAATCAAGCGTGACAGTGCAGTATTGAGTCTAGCTGCGGGGCTGCTGGTATTACGGCTGTGTGCTGACTTCTGCGTACGAGACCTCTGGAGGCAGGTGGTTTTAGGGGACAGGCCTTTTGACAGGCTCCATTAGCACACACTTGACTCCGATACAGCGGGAGTGAATCCAGACCTGGGGCTCCCAGACCCCCCTGGGTGCTGTTTACCTTTCAGACCACACTCAGCGGTGGTCCAGTGGACCAGGCAGAAAGTGAGAGATCCCGGCACACAAGGTGAAACAGCTGAAAACAGTCTTCCGTGTGGCTACGGGGAGTGCTGTGGGTGTTCCTGTGTTTTAGGGAGTTCAACTAAAAGCCTTGACCCTTCGGTTCTTCGGTGCTATCTCTGACCAGCAGCCCGCCCCACCACCCCAAACTGTCTCCTGTCTGCTGCTCCGTCTCCAGGGCCAAATATCTTCCAAATGGCCTGATAAATTCAGGAGTGGTGAGCAAGAGAATCTGTGGTTTCAGGACAGGGAATTTTCAGAAGACAGAAGATGAAAGTTTGGAGCTTTCAGCGTTAGCGTCTAACATTTTAGATGAAACGCTTATCTGAGTCAGTTTTGCCGGAGTTGACTAAACCTTAGCTCTCCTCCCCATCTCCGCAGCAACTGCCTCCCCTGTGGTTGCTGCTGCCAAACGTGCCAGAAATGGCAGATTCAGTCTGATCTGAAAGTGCGAGAACCAAACTAAAAAAGGGGCTGAAGTAAACGCTCGAGCCCAGAGTCGTCCAACCCCGTGGCCTCCTCTCTAAAGGAGAGACCGAGACCTTCCAACGAGGCGATCCACCTCCGCCGGTCCCTTTAAAGAAGCAGCGACTGAGGCTCCCTGCGCCTCTGAACTCTTTCACCCACCTCTCGGGCTGAAACCAGCCAACTCAATTTGGCCCGCGTCTGCGATCTCGTTCTTTCAGTCATTAAAACCTCCCGACCATGGACGAGGTTTGGAATGGAGAGATATGGAAAGCTTTATGCTTTGGCTTCGTTCCCTCTTCATCACAATGGAAGAGTGTAACTTCTGCATCACTCTGGGCCAAACCACATGTCCGTCCCCGGCTCCATTTTCCATTCACTTACGACCGTGACCCTGAGATAACTGAACCCTCTCTGCTGGTTTCCCCCATCCGGAACTCCTCCATTTTCCAGCTTAAGCTATAAGACGTCAGACATGGACGCTCTGACCGTCATCCCAGTTCACACTTGGTTGGAAACTCTGTACACACAGATGCAATTCTGCAGTTTTGAGACCACCCGTTTTAAACTGGATGACGGTCGGGACTCTGTCAACGGAGATCGTTGAGAAGAACAAAGATCTGGAATCCTTTAACGGTCTGATGCCGACTCGACAATGGCGTGATCAACATGGTGCCAGGACTGCAGCTCTGAGTGGAAACCTGAACCTCCTTCGTGCCAGCAAAAAGTCCAGAACGGGAGGAAAAGCTTGAGCTGCTCCGTGCAAGGTTGGACAAAGCTGGCAGGCTCCCTGAATCCTGTTGCTTTAGTGTTTATCCAACATGTCCGTGTTGTTGTTGCGACCCGTCATCTATAACCAGCCTTGTCCGCGGCCCATTCACGCAGGTTTCCCCGCAGGATGCCAGCCTCGCAGATGACAGCCGTTCCACTTTCCTGCCCGGGACACTTTATCGAGGCGGAAGCTCGGTGGGCGAGATTTATGTTGAGCAGGCTGTACATCAAACACGGCGGATACGCCAAGGCTAGTTCCTGCGCCCCTGCTACCCGCAAATTACACATCGCCGCTGCAACAAATGAGCAGCTCCTCCCGGCTCCTCTCAAAAGTGCTCGGCGATTACATCCTGCCCATGAAAAGGTGGATCAGTGGTGATTTGACTGTCTTTGTTTACTCAGATCTACTGTACGGAGGCGCGTTGCATCAGCGCAACCCTCAGAGAGGAGCGGTCTCTGCAGCCTAATTAGGCTCTCCTGGAGCTCCTGTCTGCACCACTGATGTGAGCTTCAAAGCCGAGGCTCAGGCCCGCAATTTGTCTACATATTCCCTTTTAATTTCAGAACTGCTAAAACAGAAGAGAGAAAGAGCAGAAGATGAGATTTAAAAGTATATGAAGCTGTTTGAGGCAGGAAAGACCTCCTCATCACGACGGGCTCTTCTCTTTAATGCTCAGGTCCTGGGAGTCCACATGTATGTGCTTCCTGAGCTCCCACAGCTGCTGTTGGTGTTTAACGGAAAACAAAGTTCATAAAAAGGCTTCTATCTTGTGCCTTTACCAGTAATCGTACCACCTTTCCAGCAGCAGGAAGGACGAGCGCAGCGTTTAGAAGGTTTCGTGGTTGGACAAACAGGCTGCGTCAACAGTCTTTCATAGCTGCGCTCTGCAGGGGAGGATTAGCGTCAACTGAGCGGGACGAAGATGGAAAGATGGCTGACGGTGGGAGCTGCAGACATTCCTGCAGCATTAACGTCATCATGGCAGACCAGCGTCATCCGGATCTGGCCTCCGAGCACGCCTGTGGTCGCAGCCGGGAGGCAGCCGGGAAAGTTTGCCGGTTGGATCGTAATCGATCCGTTAACGAGTTTACGCCACACGGCACGTCCACCGGACAGAATGCGGTCCTCGAGACGCTCGGCCATGAGACGGTTGACGCACATGTGTGGGAGTCCGTTAGAGGAAGCATTGGTGACCTTTGACCTCCAAACTAGTTCCTCTACCGGATTCCCAGACGTGATCGAGCTTCCTCCCCGTGAGCCGAGTTAGATGAGTAAATCCTGCTGTCAGCATAATCAAACCGGTCAGAGGTGGCTGAGGTTATCACAGTTCAGGAGGCTTCTCCCCGTCCGTCTGTCCGCCTGTCCGAGCGAGCAGACTCCTCCCACCAGCCTTCGTTACCTCTGAACGTACATCCAACAGAGAAGAGCTGCAGACGTCCTAACAGCCGCTGTAGAACGTTCTGCTGATCTAGCCAAGGCTGCTATCACAGTCAAGGGTCATAAACTCCACTTTAGATGTCCCAACTCAACCACCCAGGAAGTAGTAATCATAATGTGAAGAAAGTCAACAAGTGAGTTTGACAAACAGATGAAGGAACGGGTGCCGGAGGCTCTCCTTCACGGCCCCTCAGCCGTACAGAACACTGTGTTCCTGCTGGCTGTCGCTTGTATCAGGGCTGAATAAAAGAGGCATTAAGGAGGTGACAATTGTTACCGAGAAGCGCGCTGGACAGAGTTTACCAACTGCTTGGGAAGTCTGGACGCTGTGGCCCTGAGAATCCCAGATCCAAGCTGAGGAAGCCGTCATAAACCAGAGAAGCGTCCGTTTTTGAGTGTGACCTGCTCTATTAGCTTTTCTCTCTAGTATTTAACTGCCCAGAGGCTGATAGATGCAGGTAGAAAAACAGGAAGAGGTGTGATAAACAGCAGAGTGAAGACAAGAGTCATCTGTCACAATCACCTCTGGGTTCAGCTCCTGTCAACCTGGAACAGTCGGAACAAAAACAGCCTCGACTCTTCCAGCTTCCTCTGCGGTGCTAACAAGAAGCAGGACTCTTTTTAGCATGCGTCCTGCTAGTCTCAATCTAAAGAGAGATTCTACAGTCAAAAGGTTTGTCTAGTCCATTTGAGCACGTGGCTGAAAGAATTTTCTGCAGTCATCAGGTAAAATTGTGGCTGGAATTATTCAAATCCTCACAAGCAGAACGGTCTGAAGGAGGGAGGAGGTCTGCCATCAGTGAAGCCTGACTGAAAGCAGCTGAGCTTTTCGTGGCTATCTGCCTCCCAGTTCATTGGCCTGTTTGATTTCTTTGGCTCGGCTGCTGGAACCTCCTGCCAAAGCAAACCCGGGACACAATTATCTGTCTCCAGTTTTAAGCGCCGCGCTAATCTCCTTCCTTCGCTCTTCAGTTAGCGCTCGTTCTGCCTCTCCCAGAGCGTTTCTCTGGTTCTGGCGCGCTTGGCCTCATGTGACAGCCATAATCGCCGCCTAGCCTGGCTCTGTCAGGTCAACAACTCTGCTCGGAGCTTCCCGTCTGAGGCCACTGTCACCTCAGTGTCTGTTCGGTTGTGCTGAAGACGATCCACCGTCAGGGTTGGGCTCGACGTGCATCAGCGGCTCAGAACTACACTAAGACCTTTTGTGCATGATGTTTCCATCAGTCGATTAGTCTGCTTCATTTATCCGCACGTGGGAGAAAGGCCACCGAACCAGCGTGATCATCATCTTTCGATTTCACCAGCGGTTTGAACCTTGAGGTGAGCCAACGAACACGAAACAACAAGCATCCTTCTGCTGTGCCCATAAATCGCGTTTTCCCGACGCGGCTTACGTCTGCTCGTTTTAGTTGGCTAAACATGTCGTCAGCGAAGGCCTGATGGAATTAAAGTGGACGTCGCCAGTCTCAGGTGAATTTCACCCCCTTTTCTGCTGCCAACAGTCATGAAATGTTTATGGAGGACTGTTTACGCTTCCGAATTACTTAGTGGTTCAGATAAATCGAGAATGGAGAGTTTGAGGTTATCGCAGGGGAAAATATAGTGTGCTATCAACTCAAAATAATAAAGTTGACTAAACACAAATAAAAAATACTTTAAATTCTTCAAAGACTGCAGAACGTAAATGAGATCCTGGTATAAACCCTGGATGGGCTGCACCATTGAAGCCGTTCTTGAAATGGAATGATAATACATTAGATGGACAGTTCAGTGGAAAAAATAAAACAAAACGGCAATTAGGTTAAATTAAAATTGTGAACCAAATGTCCTAACCACAAGACACAAACAGCTGACTTTGGGAGCTGATCATAAACTATCCTGCCAGCACAAATTCGTATATTATGTTGAATTTTTGTTTTTTTTGGTAAATATTCCTTTTTTGAAACGGATTTTAAGTGCACTTTGAGCTGCGGAGGAAACCTACACTTATTTTCGAGAAAAATAGAGGAAATGGTAAACAAACTCAAACTGGTATGTGTGTAAACATTGTGAGGAACCCGCAGGAACATGATTCTTCTGGATAATGAGAGCTGAAAACAGTAAAACAAATATGCTCCGATTTGTTTTCTGTGCTGAGAGAAAGGTGCAACAGATCCTCCTGATCTCACCGGGTTTTCATCTGGTTTCAGCATGTTTTCATTCCTCAAAATAATCTGTCCTTTACAGATGGCACGTTTAATTAAAAGCTTGAGAACAGACGACAAATGTGATCAAATGGTTGGAAAACCGAGTCCCGGCGTCGCCGCGCGCTCGCACAGAGTTCACCTTCAAAGAGTTCGTTGCTAGCATGCTGGAGCCCCGTTTCTGCAGCCATGTTGCATCATAGCAGGCTGATGTAAGCTGGTGAACACAAAGGAAAGGCAGCCGCTCAACCCCCCCGCCAGTGTCGTTACTTCAGGGGCCTGAAGTCTGTCCTACTGGCTCCACCGTGCTCTGGTCACAGCCAGTTAGCAGAAAGATTTTCAAACCAACGGTTGGTGCTGGCGATGCGGACCAAGACTTGTCCCAGGAACAACCTCGAGCAATACGAGGCCAAGGCCCTGAAATCTGCAGGATTACACCCACGGAGGATCAGATCAAAGGGAAGGGTCTATAAATGATGACAAAGGAAAGGCGGCCGTGTCCTCCTGACAGCCCCTCTGACGCCCCA
Source organism: Tetraodon nigroviridis (assembly GCA_000180735.1). Classification (NCBI taxonomy): domain Eukaryota; kingdom Metazoa; phylum Chordata; class Actinopteri; order Tetraodontiformes; family Tetraodontidae; genus Tetraodon; species Tetraodon nigroviridis. Next base: position 1,180,744 of record CAAE01015000.1, read on the forward strand.
GATCCGGCACCACAGCCCCACACCAGCCCGACAAGAGCCCACCCAAACCCGATGAACTTCACCACGCTCTGATTTTCCACTTCAAAAGACCATCGAGTGAGCATCCTTTTTTCTGCGCTGCGAGTTTCAATCAATGCGACTTTGCTGGGGTGAATTTCCACTGAAGAGGAATCAGGGAGGCGTCTCCACGTATGGCGTTCTCTCTGTGGAGCTAATGCACTTTTTCCAGCACCTCGGGGAACCAAACCATCAAGACAACAAAGAACAAAGCTTAGCAGCAAGGTTTTTTAACTGGACCCATCCCAGAGACAGGAAACACTGAAAATAATACCAATAAATGCCAGAATTTTTAAAAACACAAGTGTTGAAATCAGGACTTTATCTGCTAATCCGGTGCTCAGAGGGTGTTCAGAGGTTGGTAAGCCCTCATCTATCCATCAGGGATAATTTGCAGCGTCCACTGACCGTGGTGGTTCCACAATAACCCCCATTCCAAACAGACAGCTGGGAAGCTTCTTCACAGCCTGGACCCTCTGGGTTCGACTACAGAGGTTAAAAAACGAATCCATATTTTATCACCTAATCTAAGAAAAAAAAAACCCCCGTACCAAACATGTTATGATGGTTTGATACTTATTACGTTTGCACGAGCCTTAATCGGACTCTTCGTGGCTGGTCCCACGTGTCCGTTCTGCGTGTGCGTCCGCTCACACGGACCCGCTGCAGCAGGACGGCTCAGAGATAACCTGGTGACGTCGAGCCCGGGCTGCTATCTCGCGCTGACAGCAGAGCCGTGCGTCACTCCTTACATCTAGGGGGGCAGGGAGGAGAGAGGGAGGACAGTTTGGGTGGGAGGGATGGCAGGAAGAGGGGGGGGGAGATGCCACAGCAAAAAGAGGGACTCGGGATCAGAGCCGAGACAAAACTACAAGTTTATAGATGGAGGGAAGAGTGTGCCAGAGGAAAGATCCATCTATTTTGGGAGCCATTTTAAAATCCTGGGAGCAGAAGGGGGAGGGGCCACAATCAATTATAGGATAATGAACATTTTTACCAAGGGGGAAAAAAAAGCAACAGGAAAGTTCAGGATGAAGGCTCGCCTCGGTGGAAGCGCTCCGGCTAATTACGAGCGTCCTTGTGCAATAATTACGCTCATGGCTGCAGAGGAACGGTTGCCCCCGTGCATCCGTTTCGTCACGCTGCCTGACACGCCGACATCAGCGCCACCGCAAACACGTGTTTCTCATCTGCAGCTTCTACATGGAAGAGCAGCCCCAACGACGGCCATCTGAGGCAGCAATTACACCAAAGATGGAAAAGCGAAAAAAACCTCTCATCTGGCGTTTTCATGGCGTCGACTGCACGTAGGTGTCACATGACCAGGCTGACCTCGCCTCAAAAGAATATCAAAGCATCTGAGGGTCTCACAGATCCCCGCCTAGACTCTTCTAATGAGCGAGTGAGAACCTGCGGCAGGGCTGACGACCGCGTCACGCTCACGTGCGGAGGGATATAATTAGACGAGCCATCCAAGAATGACACCACACATTTCAAATAAGAAGATTCACCGGCTCACCGGAGGACCAACGTCATCTCTCTGACCCCCCCCGCCACCGGGGGCCGTGCACAGCCAAGCTGCTGCTGGCGGTGGGGCTGCACGAGGAAGCTGCAGCCCTCATTTCTCCCTCCACGCCAGTTAACTTTCACCGCCTCGTGCGTCATCACAACACATGACTGTGTTTACAGTAAACAGCGAAGCGCTGGCGCAACCTGGAAAAGGAAGAAGGAGCCGGAGATGAGAGCGACGGGTTTAGCGCCGCTGTGAGAGGCAGATCTCAGCGCTGCTTCCTCACACGCTGCCTTTGATACGTCAATGATTAAAAAGTTATGGCCGCCTCCCGCCGAGCTGGTGCAGGATGCATCATTAACTTTATGGCTCTTATGTCGGAGCCAAGTCAGAATGTAGGTTTTTGGAATGATTTACTGCAATTAGAATGGCCTCCCAGGGGAAGGCCTCGGGAGCAAGCGCTTAAACATTTACAAATCTATAATTTATGGACGAGAGACACTAGTTGGTGCTGTATATGAAAAAAAAAAAAAAAGCTGCATAACTATCATAGCTGAGCCTTTGAAAGCAGTGTTGGGTGAAACACAGTTTTCCACCCGTTTCTGACTGTTTCTGGACGGCTGGATGAACAGGCTGGAGTGGACGGAGTCCGATTGTCTCCACTCAACTTGTTTTCATTCATACGAGTTCCTGTGTTCTCAGGAGAACTGGGAGGAGGGAGGTGTTGACTGATGACTTCCTAACTCACTTTCTTCCTTTCCACTCCTCTCTCTCTCTTTGTGTGTTTTTCACACAGTGCACACTAATTCCTGCTTGAGGAAACTTTCAGAATCCCATAAATTCCGCTTGACTGTCGAATTGCGAAAGTTCCACACTGCAAAAACATCCCAAGGTTCAGCGTAACAGAGGAGAGACATTTCCCTGACATATGAGCCTATGGGTGACGAAGGATGGGAGGAATACAGAAGAAGCAAAAGAGAAATAAAGAGAGCAAGTGTGGAGACTGGTTGTTTATTTGAGGAGGGCCTGATTTTGATGAGACGGGGTGACGCATCTGCTTTGGTGGAGGGTGCGATCCACAAAGACAGGGGAAACATGGAGGAGGAGGAATATATGAAAAAGAGATGCAGAGGAGGGTAAAGACAGAGAGAGCTGCTGCTGCTGCTGCTGCTGCTGCTGCTGCTGCTGCTGCTGCTGCTGCTGCTGCTTTAAAAACATCTGGGAGCCATCAGGCAGCGGAGGGAAAAACGCTGGACTCAGCTGAATCGCTGGGCTCCTCTGACTGCACGGCTCGCGTTCTCGCCTGCTTTGTATCCAACTAACACCTTGGCCCGAGAATGCAGAGCAGGAGAAGAAAGAGGAGGAGGAAGAAGAGCACAGAGAGATACTGACCCGCGGCCTTCACCGCCGACTCTCCTGCGTCAGAATGCTACTAAAAACCTCACTGGCCCACCGCGCTGCAAACGGCTGACTGCCAGGTCCCCGTTCGCTCACCTGCCTCCACTCGGAGCTGCCACCTGCAATCACCCATCATCATCTGAGCAACGCCACACGGCATGTGGCTCAGAGGGCGTGCTTCCGGAGCTGGCGAGGACGGGTTGACGTCAGCAGGCCGTCAGTGGAAGACACGGGCAGACCTGGAGTTTCCTGTGCCACCGAGGCGGCGTGTGGCGTCGGGCCAGGTCCTGGTTTAAATGGCGCAGCTCGGCTGCGATGGCATTAGCGGAAATGCCAGTCAGTCAGCCAGCCAGTCAGTCAGTCCCAGCGGTTGTGTAAAAGGCCAGGCTTATTTTCTGTACGGCACCACCGCAGCTATCTGCCAAACCAGCAGAATCCCAGTAAATGTCTCCATTTCAGCAGACGGGACACACAGCTAGAGCTTGTGTATCTGTGAGGAATGAGCCCTCTGGGCCGACGAATACAGCTCAAAAAACTCTAAACAGACAAAGAAACTGACGATTAGCAGAAAAACATAGGTGGTTGGGGAGATTAGTGAGGCATTCTGGGGTTTTCTTTTGTTAGAACTATAAACTATAGAGAAGGATAACATCTCAGCCACCCTCTGGTGGCTGACTGCAGCAAGAAAACAAGTCAAACGCTCAATGCTACTGGAGCAACACACACTAAAAAAGAAGTAAAAAGTAATCATAAATATGTTCCAAAAATGAGCTCCGTCTTTGTTTGCTTCTCGGCTCGTGTTAGTTTTAATTAGCAATCTAATACCAACAGGACTGGTAGCTAGATGCCAGGCACAAGTCACCCAGAAATCAGCTCTGTCAGTGCTGCACAGCCGCTGGCTGAAAATGAGGCCAGTAGTGCGAGATGACAGCTCCCACAACAAACAGAGAAGAGAAGAGAGGAGGAGGAGGAGGAAGAGGAGGAGACAACCAAATATAAGAAGTAAAGTGAACTACTGCTGCTTAAAAGATGTGTAATAAATACTTTTAACTGTGCGTCCAGCTGTAATAACAGCGATGTCTACATTCTTCCTGTCTGCAGTTTGTAAAGACGCGCCCAGCCCCTCCACTGCTGTTCCGCTATATTAGCATTTCCAGCCGCGAGAGGCGAGATGCGATCACAAGTGGTCGCCTGAGACGCATGTGGAGATGCATGTTAATACCAGAGCTGCTCGCTGGGGATGGCCTCACCCCAGAGGTGCCGTCAGTGTGAGCAGACCGGCAGGAAATCCTGCTTTGCATTCTGTAATTAGGGATGGAATAAATCACCTCAGAGAACAAACAAGTTTCTAGAGGTTCCGTTATTAGATTCCGGTTAGAAAAAAGATGGATTTTAGCTGCTGTAATCCACCATCTGGTGCCAATAAAAGAAAAGATGTATGCAAAAGTTGTAAAAAAAAAAGTGAGCTTATCCCATAAAAATATGTAACCTTAATTTGGGAACAATCACTAGGATCAGTCTTTGTCTTCAAACCAAAGTGTGAAGTCAGCTACACATCATGGACGCCACGGCGACGACCCTCCCGATCAGCATTCACGTCAGGCCGACAGAAAATGCATTCCTTCGTCAGAGTCATTTGTGGAACGTTTCTTCTCATCAGATTTATAACAAGTCCAATTTCAGATGGTAATCCCCCTCAGAAAGAACACATTGATATGTAAATTGTTGCCTCGGACGGGCAGAATTGTTCATAAAAAAAGGGAAATGAACTGAAAATGATTTGGAGACATGCTTTCATACTGCTGTCCAGACATGTCCAAGATGTTCCCCCCAGAATGGCATCTGGGCCTGGAAAACAAAGGAATATTTTACTCTGACATACTGTGCTGGCCGAAAGCTGCTCTAATAGCCCCTTTCACAAACAGAGCACCCATGAATCTCAGATTTTTTTTAAATAAATGATATCCTCCACGCTTAACAGTGCCTGTCCTCCCCTCCCCCTCTCCCATTCTTTGGCCTCCTTTCATCCAACTCCATTCTTGCTCTCCGCAGTTGCACGCACCGCCTCCTTCTCCTCTAACCCCGTTCGGTCTACACGCTGCCGTCCACAGGAGGCGGCGGTGACGGCGGCGGCAGTGCGCGGCCTGGGACGGCGTGGCGGAAGAGGCTGGGGCATTGTCGTAATCATCATCCAGATGAGGAGAGCCAAACTAGAGCTCTGTCCACCCCCATCAGGCTGGCTGACAGTCACAAACTCATCTCTTATTCACCCTAATCATCAATTATACACAGGCCAAAGGAGGCCTGAGAGGCAGCAGGAAGCACAGAGTGCATCCCGATGGCAGCGCGGAGGCTGGGCGCAGCGCTCGGCTCAGCGCTCCTCATCAGTGTCCTCCTTCTGTCTCCGTGGCAGCAGGAGGCAGCCTGTCATCGCGCCTGTAGCCGCTGCTGCTCGACGCAGACGCCTCGAATCTCGTGCGGTTGAGGTTAGATCTGACCCTCCGCGATGCGGCGATGAGGGAATGCAGCCCTAGGAATAAGCTGAGTTTTCCATTACGCACACGCCGCATCCATTTCAAGAGCAGAAATGATGTCAATATTTACATTACCAGCTGCAATCTGATCAGTTAGGGAAGGAAAACGAAGAGAGCAAAACAGAGCTGACGGATAGTCCACATCCATCCCGCAAAGGTATTTACACAAGCCTCCATTTTTCTCGCCCTACGCTCGGCCATTGTTTTGCTCGCTGTGATTTACCGCACAGTTGGGACCGATACCAAGCAACAAACATGACATTTAGTCCTGGAAAACAAATTTCAAAATGAAAAGTGGCATTTGACAGTCGGGACGGGCTATTAAAAGCTCCACGTTGGGCCTGCGTCAGCACTGTGTCAGGTTTAAAGTAGGGCCGCAGGTTCGCCAGCGCTGTCAGAAGCCAAACGTACTCTCACGTCAGGTCAAAGGGAACATCTTCACGGGTTTTCTGAGCAATAAAGGAGTCCACTTCATCATTACAAAGCACCATATCGCTGGTATCGCTGGTAACATCGCTGACCTTGACAGGAGGAAACGCCTCCCTGAAAGGTGCACACCAGCAACAGATCAGCTCTTTCTCCTCATGATACCAGCTCGAACGTGATGCGTAGCCAGCACCTTTTCTAAAAGAAAAGCCGTTTGATAGTCTCGGAAGACAAAAACAACATCCTCTCGCGCACCGCTAACAGCTTTGCAGCCACTAGTTATTTCCATATCAGGCAATGCAGCTGGCGTAGGAGAGCGCGTTTCGAGGGGGGGGCTGGCTCTCAGATGAAAGAGGGAGCATCCGTGCCAGAGTTAGCGTGACATGCCCATTCCTTCTGTGTGTGTAGGAGAGGGAGGAGAAAATGGTCACTGCTGCATTAAGTAGGTTGATGTGAGAGGGCAGGCCAACACTCGGGCGCAGGAGGAAACCGGATCCAAGGAACGTGTCTCAGCTTCTCCTGCACAACCTCCCCCCCTCCGAGCCTGTGGTATTCTTTCACAACCATATCGTTCTTCCTATTTCATTTCAAAGTTCTTTTAATAAGGAGTTAATGAAGGGAGGCGGTTTTGAAATGGGGGAAATGGTGTCTTCTCAGTCCTCTGCTGTGATATCATCCTGCACGCGGGGTCGCGCCATCTTGTTTGTGTGTGACAGAGCAGCCAGTTTTCACGCTGTCGGAGGCTGAGGGGGATCTCCAGTAATCAGCCATGATAGAACTGTTTGAGAGGGAAGCAAGAAGCATGACATTATTCCCAGATGGCGGCTCGGTCCCACGGCCTCCCTCCGTCCCCCAGAGTCGCGCGCGGGAGAAGTGCTACGGCACGGCAGCTAAAAGGCCATGACTGTCTTTTGTCTTTCACGAGGTAGTAATGAAGCTGGCGATAGGCATGACTAATGTGAGCGCACTAATTGGATCTCTCCAGGGAGCGGGTTCAGAACACAGAAAACAGCCTGTTTTTTTCAAACTATCAACCCATCTGCCTCTCCTGACCCCTTTATGAATCGGCCACTATAAAGACGTAGTGTCAGAATTGAAACATGCAGATATGGGCCAAAAATCTGGAATGTAACCTGACGATGATAACCGGGTGAAGCAAACAGGAATGATCTACAGATGTGACCAGTCGAGCAGATCCTCCAGAAATTCCAATAAAAAAGAACATAAACCTGAAAGTATTCCCTAAAATACAGCAACAAGGGGAACAAACTCCCCCAATCACCCCTGATAGAAGCAGACTATAATGACCCAATCAGCCTGCAGCGCTTTTCAGTCCAGCTCTGATGACACGCTGCAGCTCTGATGAAACATCGCCATCTTTAAATAAAAGCTGGCATCATTCAGCCGCGCGGCCTGATGGGAGCGTGAGGAGGGAGGGCGATGCTGGATAAATGGCCGGAGGGCAATTTAACACAGCGGCAGAGGCTGGATCCTGAGTGAGGACAGAGACAGAGCTGATATTTACTCGTTAATGGAGGCATTTTTCTGCGCTTGTAGGTCAGCTGTAATGATGACTTATGTAACCTCTTTATGCCAGCTTTCCCCCCTTTAGAAGCCTCAGCCATGGCGCACGATGTCAGGCAGCCGAGAATGGAGAAAAGCTCTTCCATTGTTATCATGATTATCTCATTAACAGGCGGAATGTCCCTTTAAACTCAACTAAATTTAACATAATAAAATTATGATAAAAAATAAATGACAGCAGCCGCTACTAGCACAGGGTAATCTAGATTCTCCGGCCTCACTCGTAGTCTTTTTTTTAATTTATAGTCTATTAGTGTAACTGTGACCTGACACCATTAATCTGTACTAAAGGTCATCGAGTGAAGCTGATGTGAGCCAAGATACACACCAAAACAGCGAGCCTCCTGCTTCGCATCTTTAATATATGACTTTGGGTTTGGAAGCATGACAGGAATTTCCAGGTTTTGGTATGAAGATTTCTCAAATTTGTGGAGAGCTCCTCCAGCTGTTTTCTTAATCTTTTTTTTTTTTTTTTTTTTTTACTATGTTGTTAAAATGAACAAATTACAAATGCAACATGCATCCTCCTACTCAGAGACGGACGTTCTGGTCCTCTTATAAGCTCCAGTTGTTGTGAAATGACCTGCGGCTCAACAACCCAACGGTCTTCTGCTCAAACTGGCAAGCTTACGTTTTCCGTTGAACGACCACCGTCGAGCCCGAACCTGCTGGGAGACGTCTGCACAGGATCGACCGCTCACACCGACAGGAGGGGGAAACCTCGATGATGGATGGCTGACCGTTCCTCTGTGGCGGTCGCGCTAAGACGCAGGCTGTCAACAGCTGTTTTTACAAAATTCTTCAAGAAAAGAGCGATTTATCAGTAGCATCATGAGGAAAACGGAGATGAAGAGGTCGTTCAATAAACAGAGCATTAGAGCTTCGTCAAGGGCAGGAGGAACACCCAATAAACAGTCCATCTACAGAGTGAGACTGACATCGATCCCAGGCCTCCTGTTTCCGCTCAACGTTTAGAAAAACCGCTTAACTGATCCCGCAATGGTTTAAAAACCAGAGGTTTTCATAGGTGGATAAAGAGGAACAGGTGAAACCTGAAAACAGGACTCTTGCAAGATCAGGTATCAAAATGGAAACTATTTTTCCAACTATTTAGGAGAGTAAAGGGTCCAACTAAGTACACAGCCTCTGTGTCTGCGCTGCACAAAAAGGAGTGGAGGAGCAAGTGAGAGCAGTTCTCTCCAGCAGCCCAATGGCTTTTGTTCTACATTTAAAGCCTGTGTTCAGCAAAGCGCAGCGCCAAAGTAAACTGTGCACGATTAGAAAGTCAGACGAGGCGTATCATGAGCCAGAGACAAGGGGAGAGATCAGAGTATGAACAGTTTGAGACTAAATTAAAGGTGGAAAAAAGAAAGTACTAAAGAGAATTTTGCACGAGAGTGAGGATTTGTGTAATAAAGCTCATGTAATGAAGCACATTACTGAACAAGACTCCTTCACTGAGGCTGAGAATTGGAATAAGGCAGGAATAAGGTCAGATCACGGGTGCTCTGTGATTCAACCCAAACATACCGGATCGGGGATTTTCTGGCGTAGAAGGTGAGAGGATGGGCGTCGGGAGGGAGAGGCGGTAGAGGGAGATTCATCTCATGGGTCAAACGAGCAGACGTCACTTCGATAGTAGCGTTCTGGCGTTTCCTCCTCAGGCTGAGGCAGAACTGGCTTCTGCTGGCCACCTCTAAAGTCAGGATCTGAAAACTACAGAACTTTGTTCCCAACAAAACATCTGGAAAATAATCATTCAAATATTTTGTAGACGGCTGAACTTAACTGCTAAGAGAACATGTCAAGGGCGGGGCAGTGATGACTCAAACGCAGCAGCAGATGCGACCTAGCATACTGCATCAAGTCACCGTCTCGTGTCTGGAGTCAGACAGTTTCCTCGCTGTCACTGATCTTTGCAAAACCACAAGTCAATAATTCGCACAAATTAAAAGAAGCAACTTAAATAATAAAGAAAAAGGATAACTAGTAACATCAGTACAGAAATATAGAGTCAGCAAATGTGGCCGCTTTAGGCAGCAAGGACGCTGAACAGATGCAGGCCTGCCACCTGGATTAGTCTTGTTTAGTGGTCTCCGTAGAAACCACGGCGAGTCCTGAGCTGTTAGCCACATGCATGAGGACAGCTCATTAATCTAGACTCAACTGCCGCTTCTCCTCCGTGAGGCTCCTCCTCCCATGATCGATGCACCAGCTGCAGTTTTTCCCTTTATTCCCTTTTTCTGCACATCTGTCCATTTTTCTGGTTCCTCTTCTTTAAAGTGGATTTATTTTAAGCCTTTTATGTAGCTTAAAATACTCCTTGCACATCTTTCCAGGTGGTCTTCCATTTATGTTTCCTTTTTTGCAGCTCAAACTTTTGGCTAATAATGTTGGACAAAAGCGGGAGAAGGAATCCAAACCTTACTTCAACGTGTAAGAGAAGCCTGCATGGCGCATTTGAAGTGGAAAAACTTGCAGAAAAATGCACATTTATTAAACCGGACAGACTGTTGCGGGTTCGTTTTGTTCTAAATGAGCGCTCTTTTTAACTCGCACAGATCCAGCTGCCCATGAAAACAGACTTACTGATTAGATCCACAACGTGAGGTGAAGGCTGCCAAATCACCGTTGGTGCAATTCCCTCTCCAAACAACCTGGATTCTAGGTTTTCCACACCCTGTTCACGTGGACCTGAGAGCGGGAGCAGCGCGCTGCAGCGGACCTCTGCCTGAACTCCTCCAGCAGCGGCGGAGGCAGGCAGCAGCTGGAGCCCAGTCGTCTGCTCCTCCACAGCACGCTCCCAGTCAGAGCCTCCAAAACATGCAGCAGGAACTCGCACAGATACCGCAAATGAGGCATTACACCTTTCCATCATCTCTCGTAATCCGTGCAGAGGTTCGCCATTCCCTCCGTTTTATTACAAACACAAAGTTTCATTGGCAACAACGTACAGCAGAAATTTGTCACAATAAAAACGTAATAATAATGTTAATTTATCATAACCATGATAAACACAAAGGTAAAAAGGTGAAAAAGCTGGAATTTCCTCTTTTTCCACATGCGTTAAAATGCTTTAGTTTAGACTGACTATTAAGATCTACAAGGTCGTGTCCTCGCCCTGATTTACGGCTCCTGCAGTAGTTTGCATTAAAAAGAACAAAAGCCTAACATGATGGACTTCACCTCACACTGCATCGTCACACACGCAGGCAAAACTCAGTGAGAGTGTAAAAAGGTCAGCTTGTTAGGAATCCTGACGTTTAGGAAAGAATTAAAAATGTCCAAATGTCCCAGCGGGTTGTCACAGATCATCAGTCAACACGGTTCCATTCAAACCTTCACAAGTTAGGCCAGCATCTTCATGTTACAAAAATAAGTTAAAAATCTGCATAAGTTACACAAAACATATAAAATGTGCTGTCAGACAGGGTTAAACAAAACTGTGTTTACACCAATTAGGACTTTTTAAGTAAAAAATAAAATCAAATCAAATAAACAAAATAAAAAACAAGTGTTTATGTTTTTTTTCTGAAAATGTCCCATTTTTACATCACAGGTGGCTTCACCACTCTTCAGAAGCGATGAGCAGCAGAGAAGAGCTGCAGAAGAGCCCAGGTTCACCTCCTAAGTGACTCAGCGCTCCGCTGAGGAACGTCCCGTCCCCCACAGATTCACCTCGTGTCAACCAACATTTCCCCTCAAGTATCGAATCCGCAAGTGACCCTTTACAGGCTGAGCAGAGAGAGAAGAGGAGGAGGAGAAAGAGGGATGGGAAGAGTGTGACATCAAAGTGGTTTCAGTGAGGCGTTCTCATTGTTTCATCTGGATGTTCAGACTCTCGCACTGAGCTATAAAAATCAAATTATAGCTCGAAAGGCTGTGGATTCTAAATGACCTCTTTACAAATTAACTAGTTTACGATGGGTGACAAATAATCCTCTATGATATTTGACTCTGGGAGTCGGAGCCGCGGGTGGGACTGCAGATACATTAAACATTTCCATACCATAGAAGCATAATGACAAAGAGATTTTCAATGTGTAGGATACGGTGGCTTAAAGATGACAGTTAACAAGAAAGAACTTTAGTGGGCGCTCGAAAAGCTGGCACAGATAGCCAAATAAACTCCGTCTTTAAGTGCTGCAGCTTACCTGCGCTTTAGTCTTTTCTGAGGAAGTGCTCTGAAAACACAGAAGATGGCTACATCAGCCGGGTATCATAAAACGATCTCCGCACAGAAAAACACTGGCGATAAAGTAAACCGCAAACGCGCCTTGGTCAGAGTTCATCGCTTACATTCACTGCCACAGGCACCAGCCGCCTCATTTGTTCGGGGGTTTTCATGCATTAGGACAACCTTGATATAAACTGGCTGGCTGCTGACGCTGGATCAGGCCGTGAAAGCAGCAGCCTGAGCAGTCACTCGGCCTTCAGGTGGAATCAAAATCAGCCGGCCTGTGTGCTGATCAGCACACTCGTGAGCCATATATCTGCACTGAGAGGACCGCTTTGTTATTTTAGGCATTTTGTTCCTCTTTCGCGATGCATTTTCAGCCTTTTATGGTGGACCATAAAGTTATCCTTGTTTTTACATCTCAGCCCGGAGAGCAGTAAATCTGGAGGAACTCAACTGGGTACCGAGAGTAACGCTGTGAATGTTTGATGGAATGTAATGAAGGAAGCAGATATGAGCTGTGGAGATGCGCTTGTATGGGGCTAAATCATCACTGATACTGCACACGTCTGATTTTAGCAGTTTCTACAGTAAAACTACTGTTAAATATTTATGATCTAATACAGATGAAACTCTCACCTTTCTAAACGTTAATCAAACAGTAATATTGATTTCAAAAGACATCTCTGCTCATACACAGGCAACAATCGCAATCTTTCACTAACAGAGGACGTTTGGCACGTTTTCATTATCGGGAGTTGGTGCCATCTGGTGGCAAAGCATGCAACAGCTCAAGCTGCACAACATGCAAAGGTGCTGGGGATTCATGCGTGAATCCTTCTGAGAGATGAAGATGCTTCCACAGGGGGAAGGACCCTGACTGGTGAAGACGCGCGAAGACTCACCGGTAGATGTTGGGGTCGAGAAGCATGGCCGTGTCCTGCGGCAGCTGGGACAAATGCACCACCTTGGTTTTCAGCTGCGATCGCTCCGTTTCGTTCACCCACACGTCAGGTAGTCTTTGGGAGGGAACATGTGGGGAGACGACATGTGGTCAGCGGGGTTTATGGTGGAAGAATGGAGGCGCGGGGGGGTTCATGCAGCAGGTGACGGCGATGGACAAAGAGCTCCATTCAGCGATCCACGTGTTAACAACTTACTCGGAATACGGAGCACATTTCCATAAGTACCGTGGCCTTGAAAGAAGGGCTGAAAATGACATGTGTGTTTATGCATGAGAGGGTCTGCATGCGCAGAGAGCAGCGCATTCAGATGGTATTGATTAATCTGTGGTAAATCCTATTAGGGAGATTTTATTGCCCCTCCAGGTGATGTGCTGCCACACACACACACACACACACACACGAGCAGATGTGCATGTTCTTTGCTGCGCCGTACTGTACGCAGAGCAGCGCGTCTCTCGGGTGAACGAAGGGTAAGTCGAGGTGCAGAGGAAACAAAGAGCTTAGCGAGTTAACCGCATCTCCGCACCCTCCCTCAGCCTCCCCTTCCTGCCCCTAGCATTCCCCTCGTCACCATGTGCGTCATCACAGGAGCCCCCAGAGATGCAGACATATGCGCACGCGCACGCACACACACACACACAGAAGGCAGCCATCCAGCCAAATCCCTCATTCACATGCCCCGTCAGGAGGGGCTGACGGGGCATGTGGGATCTGGGCCGGTGTGCAGGTACGCCTTTGTGTGCAGTACTTTTGGTGCAGTCAAGAAAGAAGGAAAGAGAGGGGAAGAGAGACTTGGACACAGAACGTAAAGCCCTGTGTAACTGACTTACCCACCGAGTGTGTACAAGTGTTTAAAGGGCTGAGTGTGCATCATAGGACAGCTCTGCAAAATGAGGCTGCGCTTGCAGAGAGGTGGGCGAGTCAGGACGCTAAAACACCAGCACCAATGAAATCTGACCGATTCACGAGCCACAACAAAGAAGGCAGGGATAGGCGAGCTCATTAGTTTTATAAAGAGCACTTACAGCTTTTACACGCATGTGAACCTTTTTGCTCCTTTTTACTGCATTATTTGTCCCCCATGGTAGCGAGATAAGAACGAAAAAAGTGGAAGTTGAGAAAGACTGAGACGAGACCTGGACGCCTGAAATTTCAGGTATTTTTGAGTTGTCCTTGAGCTCGAGGAGGGGAAGCCACGAGGGAGGCAGCAAAAGGTGTCCTCTGATCAGGGGATCAGCGGTTCCATCCACTGATCCCCCTTGTCAGGGTCATCACCCTGGTGGCGGACGTGTGAACGGTCGACTGACACACACCTTCGCACACCTGCCATTGGTGCCAACTGCGCACTTGAATGGTGTTGTTTAAAAATGGAACCACTGTACTCGGGAACTGGTTTATTCTGATGAAGTTCTAGGAGATCTCCATTACAATCCAAGAGAAATGAATTTATTTCACCTTCCAGGCGACACTCAGAGCTGAATGGCTTAGGAATCTTCCTATATATTGTGATTCTGGTGGCTCCTGGGAGAACTTCTGTCAGATTAAAGCCTAGCCATTAGAGTAGACTGATAGCTCCAGAACCAGCGGGCTACAGAAGCAATCATTTCATCACAGAGCGGTAAGGTGTGAATTCTATCTCTAACATATTAAATATTTTTATGGCGCGCACGGCCCTACGGGAAGCTCCACGGCCCTATAAAGTGCATCACTCAGGGAAGCTGAGCCGCCTGGCGCTGGGCTCACAGGGTTCAGGGACAGCAGAGGACAATGCGGCCTAAAGAAAAGCTGTCAAATTTAATGGGATTGCATGACTTCAGATCAATTACTGCACAGATACTTGCTCCTGCACACACTGCAAAAAGCGCTTCATTAAATGGAGCAGTGACATCACTCAAAGATGCAGTAAAGTGGCTTCGGAGCGTGCATGTGGACACCTGAATGCATGCAAGACTGCTGTGTAATTACTTTCAGACCTGATATCTCTGCACATCCCTCCAGGTCATTATGCACCTTTACTCTGTACTCTGTCCTCGTTCATCCGTGGTAAACCTTGATACAGAAACTATTTTGTTAGTTTGAGACAGAGGCATCTGATTTTACACTGCACGCCTCAGAACTTCAGTGTCCTGGCTGCTGAGTGACCTACAGCCAAACCCTGACCTCCACTCTTATGCAGCTTTATAAACTCTGTTGCATTTGTGGTTACTTTCATCATCCCGAATGACGCAGATGTGTTTACGTCAAAGAGTCTTTGTCTCATCCTGACGCAAAAGCTTACCCTCTAGATGAGACCTGGGTTGTTTTTCAAAAGTTTTGATCTTGAAAGTCAGATAAAGACAGACTTACATCAAAAGTGCAACAATTTGACTTTGAGCCACAACTCGGAACAATCACCAGTTTCAAATGGTTGAAGTTTATCTGTGCTGGTTCTACGGTTTCTTTTTGGATTTGAGCAATCGACCTACTTTCTTGCAGACTGTTAGTGTTTATGCAGTTATTTGTCTGAGTACAAACTGTAGCCGGACTCAAGATTTGATTCCAAAGTAATAAACCCCATTCCGGCTTTGTCTGACTGAAACTAATCTAAGATACTAAATCTAATCTGTTTGATCATTTTCTTTTTTTTTAGCGTGTCTGCTGTTTTACACCACATCCAGGAAAGTGTGTCCTTAAAGTTGTTTCCAGTTATATTTTGTGCCATAAATTCATCCATTTATGGTGTAAAATATGGGAAGAGTCACAATAGTAACATTAAAACAGACACTGGCCTTGTTTATTTATGTTTAAGGGATTGCTTTCCAAGCCAGAAAGTGTTGATTTAAATAAAAACCCCAACCTAAATCAATGAAAACGTTCATTTTTAACCATTATTTCAGAGATAAAATAATCTTAAATTGGTGGTAGATTGTTCAGAATGAGCTACCGGAATGCTGGAGGTTGTGATTTATTCACCTAAAGCAATCAGGGTGCAGGGAAATCCAACCATCTATCAAAGATTAGACAGCAATTAAAGCTTTCGGTCTGTCCATCGGTGGATCCGTCCACCTCCGCTTCCTCCTTGGGTAGCAGGTGGTGCTTCGTGTTGAATATGCTCCCTGTTAATCTGTTACTCATTAACCCAAATGGAGTTAATGAGTGTCAATCAGCACCAGAAAGACTCTGCCCGGCATTAATAAACATGAATTCCCACATTCGGCAGGCTAATCATCAATCATTAACGCAGCCACTGCAAACGCTGACGTAAATGCGAACACAGACTCACACCTAACTTTGACCTTCGTGTTGAGGAGCAGGACCAACGATGGCAACGTAAAAGACGGCAAACATTATTGGGTTGTATTTACTGCGGGAAGAGCTTGCTCACACCTTTAAATGTGGTACACGCGCAGCCTTGTGTAATTGTTCCAGCCGGGCCTCGGCGCTACAGAGTGCATCAACCTGCAGCGTGGAACTTCTGCCTCCCTCACAGTTGCTGTGAGACCACAGGCTCAGAGATCCTAATGAGCCGACTTGGGAACACAGCAACATCTCTGGGTTGGAAACTGCAAACACACATTTATCTTTCGTCTAATCAGGGTTGTTTTGGAGGGAAAGGATGGGTCTTTTTGGACCGGTGTAAGGTATCCACACCGTATGGATGGTTATGCTGATTTAGGAGCAGACCACCAGCCTGCCATGGGATGCATAAGTCACAGCAGGATCAACAATGACTCTTCCACGCCTGGAGGCTCCAGGTATCTCACGGCATTGCTTTTCAGCATTCGCTTCAATCTTTCTCCGGTTTCTTTCCATCTCTGTCCCATAACGATTTCACTTCCATGTCATTTTTCACTTCGGTCCGTTCCAGTCTTCTCCCTCATCCATTCTATCCCAATCTGCCTCTGGAGTCTTCAGTATCCATCTCCATCCACGTTTGTGTGGAATTAATCTGAGGACTTGATCACTGCACTCCATCTTTCCTCCTTCGCCCTTTACCTCATTAGTCCTCTACGTGCCAGATTAAACTCCCACATGTGGAGGGAGGAGGAGACAGCCAAAGTGGATCAGAGAGGGAAGCGGCAGGACGGGAGGACGGCAGGACGGGAGGACGGGAGGATGGAGCAGCAGAGGGCTCACACAACCAGGCTTCAGTTACAGTATGTTTAAGCGGAAGCTGTCAGCTGCGATCGGCTCGATGATACATCATCCAGGTTTTCTTATGCGGTGCCATTTTTGCTCTTCCCCCTTTCTCTTTGCCTCCCTCGTCTCCTCCTCCTTACCTCCACTCTTCATCATCTTTATTTAAATTGGTTTCTTTTATGCTTGCTTCTTCTGATCTCCCTTTCAGCATCTGATCTTTCATTCTTTCTTTCTGCGTTCTGATCATCCTCTGGAGCTGCACAGAGTGTTAAAAGTAAGGAGACAGTATCCCCCGAGCAAGCATCCTTCGGAAAAACACTTTTCTATGGAGGAAAAATTTTTCTCCAACAAGCAGACCTGTTTCATAAGCCTCAATAGGAGAATCTGGGTGCCCATCTGACATCTGATCAAATTAATTGGGGCCGAAGCACACCTCAGGGGGACAAACACAGAGCTAAGCTGGAGACAATGTTGGCGTGAACTGGAGGAGCGGCTCAGAGGGGACGAGGGTGGTCAAAAATGGCTAGACTTGATGAGAGTTCCATCAAAGGTTGAGAGGTGAGGCAGCGTGCGCGCCTCTATACTTGTATGGACCAGTGTTCAAAAAAATGTTAAAGGTAACGTTTAGGTCAGGCTAGTTGGCAGACTAGTGGCGTTTTTGTTGAGTTCATGGACACAGGTTATTGATCTGTGTAGTTTTTTTATCGTCTTTTATATTTTTTAGATATCCCTGAGCTGCTGTAACATTGCCAATTTCATCACTGCAAGGCAAATAAAGGAACACCTTATATTAAAATAAACACGAATGAACACTAATGAACCTCCTCCGGAAGGATTAAAACTAAATGCATACGTGCAGTCAATTCAAATCCTGATTAAAATGGGAAAAATAATGATGATGTCATAAAATACAGAATCAAATTGATTCTAAATCCCTCTCTTTTGTTATTTTTTTCCCAGCACAGCTGCCCTGAACAATAGACTACAATCCACTTTTCTGCATTTTTTTGAAACAGGTAATAATCTATATGCATCCATTCTTGTGTGAACAGCAGTTTTCAAGCTGACAGGGCAACATAACAGCTTCACCAGTCCAGCTGCATGTCCAGCAGACTATAGGAACAGCTTTACTTACATGTCTTCCGGTGTCCAGTGAAGAAGAACCTTGACCTTGCCAGATCCCTCTTTCCTTTTGGCTAGCACCTGCATGCAGATAATACATGATTAAACTCATAAACATAATTCAACTCATTAACTCACTTTAACCAAGACGGTTCTGAGGAACACACGACGCAGTTATCACCATGAACACGTCACTGCTCCCATTATATCAGCTTCAGCCTTTACAGAGTATCTGAGAGAAATTTGCTTCCAATTCTATTGTGTGCTACTCTTAGTTTTGTCTGTTTTTTTGCTTATTCTGCAGATCCATTGTTCAGGGACTAAGTCAGAACCTCCATGCCGAAGGTCCCTCATGTAGAAATACCAGATCTCCTTCAATGCATAACATTTCATCCATCATACCATGTTGGTTTATAGTAAAACTGGCCTGGAATTCACACAAATATTGTCAGTGGGGAAAAGAATAGCTAGAAAAATAACCAGGCCCGTCAAAAATAGCCACCTCTTGCGTCAATTGGCTCTTTTTTTCAGAGGTATTTTTAGGCCGGGGAATGAGCTCGGATGTGAAGAAGTTCTCTTGTGCACATGAATAACTGAAATGATTTTTGCCACTCCAGAGACAGGCTTCGGCATTGATGGCAACTGGTTTGAGGACAGGAGGAAAGCTCCGCTGAGAAAACAGACACAGAGACCCAGAATTGGTCTCTTCTAAGACCTTGTTGAAAAGATATTTGTGTTTTTGTTATTCGTGTTTTCTTCATCTCACTGTCAATATTCTGCACATCTATGTGGTCAGTTACAAGTTATGTTATAGAAAGTAGCTTCTTGTAAGAAGAACTTTTCAGTGGAACAGCATAGTAAGTCATGAGCAACTAGCTTTCTTCACGAATCTGCGTTCTTTTCAGTCCTTTTCTGAAACAGTGGCATCTAGTGGTCAAGTGTGGACCTTAAGGAGTGAGAACACTGTCAAACTCTCTTCTTTAGTGCCATTTAACTCACAACTGTTATGCTTTTCCACTGTTTAAGCAGTTAGCTTACTGAGGGATTAATAACAGAAATAAGTGCATAAAGAGACAGATCTCGAGGACAAGGAGGTAGCAGAGAGAGGAAGGGAGCGAGGAGTCAACAGGGGATCTTAGCAAGCTTCCAAATGAGGCCCAGATAAAGTTGGGGGAGTGTAGACCTGCTAAAACCAGGTGCCTGTAAAGTGTCAAAGGGTCGAGCTGCAGATGACGCATATGGTTCCATTAACTAAAACATCCCATTATAAACATGACCGAGCTGCTCTGGCATCTCAGCAGCCTCACAGGCCAAATTCCACAGAACCCCCACAGCTCCACTCCATCTCCCAAGGCATGCGAGGGTCCAAAGGGGCCTGGCTCTGACGCAGCACCACCGTGTCCTTCTCACCACAACCCTCCAGGGCTTGGAGGGAAACAGAAGGACCAATGGGCCACATCTCCTTCCAAATCCATCACCCTGACCTCCACTTAGTCCCTTTTACCTTCCCTCCATAGTCCAAACATGTGCTAACCGCTCTAAACCAAAAGGTTTGTAAAAGAAATTCTGTTGTCCTTGTGTTATTTTATCAGGAATTGCCTGAAATGGTTCAGATCTTCTGAAGTCCTTACATCATCTGTGCCCCATAAAGGACCTGGCCACCGCATAGACGCCTTGTAATTAAAACGAAAATTTGAAAAAGGGAGATTTTCTTATTCAAAGCTGTAAAGTGAACAAAGGAGTGATTATCTGCTGAGTTAAGAACGTGGAAAGACAGTGGATTTATGTTGAATCAAAACGATTTCTTTCCAAACACGTCTTAAAAGGACGTTTGGCGCCCTCCAGTGGACGCACGCTTGAAAAACAGTTATTAATACGATAATATTACTTTTTTTCTAACATTACCCTGATTGTTAACCTGAAAACCATGAATTATTTGTCTCTGTGCAATGATATTTCTTTTATGTAAGCGTTCTTCCTTTGAACCCCACATGTCCCCCAACAATTCTGGGAAAAGGCGCATTGAAGCTCATCAATTATGCATCAGACTCAAAGCATCACACAGCACACACCTAAACAATGTTATTGTCTTCTCTGTGATTTCTGATTCAATGCAGGGGGGGAAAAAACCTTAAGGCAATTCTCAGAGTTCATTTCAAGTGCACGCAGCAGAACTGTGCAGTGACTGGAGGCTGACTTTCAAAGAGCAACCCTTCTGTGCCCCCTGCTGTTAAAAGGAGAAAACAACTAAACGGGTACCTGACGTAGACAGACGTGATCAAAGATGGGGGAAAGAAAGCTGAAAAAGCGTCATGCAGCATACTACTCTGTTATTTCTAACCGACATAGAAGCATATGATTTCCTGACAGCTAAGCTGCTGGAGAAGTTTGTCCATATTTGGTTGCGTTAAGACACATGAAGTCAGTTCACACATTCATGAGCCTCTGCATGAGGGAGAGGAAACACCCTTTGTATGGTTCCACTTACAGGCTGGATCCAAAGAAGCCCATTGGTGCTCTGAAGACTCTCCTGTTTGAGCCTGAAACCTGTCACGCAGGCACCCCACTTTGAGGATTCCACCCGAACGTGTGGCATCCTCAAAGCCTGTCCACATATAATCCCCATCGAGTCAGGGTTACGGTGCATGTGTGAAAGGGGCTTAGTAAAAACAGACTGACCGTGCTGTGAAAGACCACACTGTGGCCATTGCCCACACTTTCGATGTGGGTGGAGAGGTTGAGACAGATGGCTCTGTGGCGAATGGCGTCCATGGTTTGGGCATCAAAGAAGTCATGAGGCCTCGCTGGAGGAAGAAAACAACACTCTGTTAAGAACAACCACAGTTCCATAGCTCTTATGGACTTCAAAAGAAGAAGAAGTTGCTATCAGAAGCATCAGAAATGTGATTTTATAGTTAGTACCGTATTTATCAGACTATAGGTCGCTCTGCAGTAGAGGTCGCACCAGTCAAAAAATGCATCATTACCAACTAACAAAAGCTTAGCATAAATCTGTCAGGAAAATGATTTCAGTGCCTGAACAGGTGCTTGGTTTGTGTGTAGCATAGGTACGTACGTAGGGAGCACCTTCGTTTGTTCTTGAGCTTCTTCCTCTTGTTGAGCCCGGCCTTGGAAGGAGACTCCTCCTTCAGCTTGGCCTGGCTGGACAGTTTAGAGGAGTTCTGCTGGCTGAAATGGCTGGGGACGTGACGGGCTAACCCTCCCTGGGACGCAAAGCTGGCATTGCAGCCCCCGACCACACACTGCAGCACAACACGACAACAAACGATCCGTACGTGAAATGTGTCTCCTGCGTCACACGTTACTTCTCTCAACGCTTTTACTCTGGACCATAAACTATCACGAAGGCAAGCCTGAGCGCTGAGCAGACTCCCGAGGAACAGATGCGCATTCACTCATGCTCCTGTACTCA
>CAAE01015000.1:1208446-1264619 GCA_000180735.1 Tetraodon nigroviridis
TGCAGCTGATGATGTGAAGCGAACTGAGGAGAGGTTTGAGCCACGCTCCTCCTGCTGAAGGGCTTGGCAGATCTGGATTCCGAGAGCCTCAGCTGTCCAGATTGTTCAGGCGGGTGTTTACGGCTTAAATCTAAGGGCCTGTGACAGTCCCAGGACCACAGGCAGGAGATGAGTAAGATGTGGAAATAAATAGGATAAATAATTTGGAAATCTAAATCAACACAGTGAGCATAGAAAGATTAAACTTAAACTATTTTAAACATGCAGACAGGCTGAGCAGAGGACAAACGCTTCAGCGTGGCACTCAAACGTTGTGGTTAGACCAGGGGTCGGGAACCTAGCATAACAATGTTATTTAAATGAATGCAGAGGTTTATTGTACTTTAAAAGTGTTGAAATTACATAAAATGCACATTTACTTGTATTTTTAGTAGGGGTGAGACATTAACGCGTTAATTGAGATTAATTAATTATAAATTTTTAATGCACTAAAAAATAATAATGTTTTTTTTATCGCAGTTTGCTTACCCGCAAAGTTTGCCAGTGCGCGGTGTTGCGGAACCTTTGTCAGAACACAGTGTTGCGACATGCCGATTACACCGACGTACACAGGTAGCGGGTCTGCTGGACGGTCATTTTTTACGAAAAAAAAAACCCAGATGGAACTGTTGATAAAGGCACCGTTTACTGCAAGCTATGCAGAAAAGAGTTTGCCATCACAGAAGCTCGTCAACCCTGAGACGCCATTCAAACGCGAAACATGTCGGCGGGATCGCTGGAACTGCTGGAGCTCGGGGTGACGGTTCTGGTGAGCAGTAAATGTAGACCAAATGGCGAGTTTCCAGAAGAAACTCAGCAAGTCAACGTTAGACACGGTGACAAACACGTTGTATTTATGCTCAGGGCATTGTCAAGGTACAAGGAACACTTTATGTTGGTTTTCTTTTTGTAACCAAGTAAATGGCATTTACACTACGTTCAGAAGGTAACTGCTTAAAGTAAAATGGCACTTAAACTGAAGTCTCTTCAGTGTTGGTCAGGGACCTTATCTTTATTTACCATTTTGAAATTAAATATATTAAATATATTATTTTATTACAGCCATTAAATGTTTAATTATCAGTCGTGTGTGTGTGTATTATTATTTGATGAACTCTTCACACATTTATGAAATAGATGTTTTGGGGGGCAAATACGGTAATTTGAGATTAATTAAGATGAATTAATTACAAAGCCCAAGATTAATTAGATTAAAATTTTTAATCGAGTCCCCACCCCTAATTTTTAGTTTTAAAAATGTGATATGGCTCTCACAGAATTACATCTAAAAATATGTGGCGTTCATGGCTCTCTCAGCCGAAAAGGTTCCCGACCCCTGGGTTAGAATAACCAAGTTGGTTCTGTTGAAGACTGGAAATTGTATAAAGCAGATTTACCATCTGTTTTATGACTGCCTGGCTTTGAAAATGTGAGTCACTGCTAAGAGCACAGGAAGAGAGCGACCTCTGCTGGCACCTGGTTCATCTCAAACAGCCTTTAAAAGGCCAAACGGACCATTTCACCCAAACCATGTCCAGTTTACTGCTGCACTCTGGGCCACAAAGATGAGTCCCCAAAACACAAGAAACTGTTCAAAATTATCTTTTTTGTTGTTTTTAAGTACTCCAAAATAACTAAAGGATCTGAGCAGCGTTGTTACCTGTAAGAACAGCTGTAACAGTGAAAGATGCTGGCTAATATCTTTTAAATTGCTCCTCTTGCAGGAAAGTCTGGACTGCAGACTCACCGTCCTGGAATCAGACTTCTTGTTCTTCCTCAGGGTAACATAGGAAGCTATGGAAGAAGATTCAGGCACTGGAGATTTAGTTCTGGGTGGGACAATGCCAACTGGGTAGGACGTCCCTGACATGCAAAAATAAAAGGGTGCCGGTTAAAAAATATATAACAGTATTATACAGCAGTCAGAGGATATTGGCAAAAACAGCTGACAGACATCAGCGTTTGAGTGGCTCTGCACGAATGCACCTTTGTTTCCAGAAGTTTCGGGTGGGTGTTCGCTTCTGTCTTCTCCATTATTTCATCCACTTCGGTCACGGTGGTGAGCTCTGGTTCGCTCTTATACAGCCGGTAGTCTGGACCCTGCTAAAGGGAAATAAAGATAAGTGATAATGAACCTCAGCCTGGAAAGACATCACACGGTCTTAAAACTGGTGTGTAAAACTTAAATTCAAGCACAAGTTGTTGCAACCAAGGAAATAACACAACAAAAGAGAACAGACAAGAATTCGATAATTAAAAAGATGGGTGGGGAAAAAATATGGGAGACTTCATAACACTGATGAAGAATGACGTCCATTCAACGTAGAGATATAATTCAAAACGTCCAAAAAAATGTGAGATGTCCATCGAAATGAAAGCAAAAACCATCACAGCAAGCAATGGCACGATGACACGACCGCGGGCGGGGTCGGCCCAGAGGTCAGCGGGTCAGGGATCTTACACTTTGTGTGCCATTCCTGGAATTAACTTTTCTGTCCTCCGGCCTGTAGAGAGATGAAGGCCTTATGCTGGCACGAGAGGGCAGAGGGGGCACGGTGGGAGGGATGGGCTCATATGACTGGGGAAGGGGAGGCCGCGGGGGTGCCGAGTCTTCCTCCTGCGGATCACACAGGGCAGGACAGGACAGCGTGACACATGGTGCCACCACGCGCGCTCGGGGGGCTGTCACCATCTGGTTGAGAGTTCTGGCCCGGGGGACATTTAGAGAGACACGTCCACATGCTGTCCAAGGGTGGACGACACTACCGCCGCTCATGTGGTTCGTGGCTCGGACTGGCACTTTGAACAGTGTTCCATCTTCGCAGATCAAAGCAAAGCCACCGGTGACGTCGCTCGTCGCCGTACGTGCATTTCTTCACCGTATTAAGCGAGTCGAGCCGGTTGGTGGCTTACCTCGCTTCTGTGCTTGTAGGGGTTCACCCCACTGTGTCTCTGGGCCTTGTGCTGACTGAGAGCCTCCAACACGTCCTGGATCTTCCAAAGTTCTTTCTGAAAGAAAATGTGCTGCTGGCTGGGAGGCTCCATCTGGTGAACAGAAAACACACGCCTACTCAAGTATCTGTGAACTTCCCCTGAATTTCCTGTGATAACAGGGTAGCACACAATGATCTGTTTTGCACGAGTCGTGACAGGTTAGTCTGGGAGTGAAAGGTCCAAGTAACCTGCAGACTTCTCTGCAGTGTGATAATGCTTCAGCATGGAAGAATGAGGGTAAATTAAGAGCCACTACATCAACACCACTCTTAGCCCTTTACTCGAGTGTACCTGAGGGCTTCCAAGTGCTTCAAGTTGCTCCAGCAGAATGTTCTTAGTTACAGTGACTTCCCCTTCTATCTTGTCGTACTCCCTCCATAACCGCTCCAGCTCCTGGTTTACAGAAGATGCAACATTTTTCAGTGACCGTGCGGAGGACGGAGCCAGGCCAGAGTCAAGCACGAGTGCGTGTGTTTGGACTCACGGCTGTGACTCTGGATATCTCTCGGCAGGTACTGAGGAGGCCACTCTCCAGCAGGTCTCTCTGCTGAATGACGCTCTGCATGGCCGCGGGGTTATCGGAGCCCATCTCGATCTCCTGGCTGGCTGACAACAGGGCAGTCTCCAGGGTGTGCTGATGAAACACACACAAGATATCGAATCAGGAAACAGCCTGACTGTACCTGTCACTGCAACCTTTCAGAACAGCAAACATTTGCACAGCTATAGTTAGCGTTATTAGGACATGCTGGACTTTTTCACCCTTACCATCTCATCTGAAACGTTACCTTCTCTCTGTACAACTGTTGAATCTTCTCCTCCTGTGTCCTAAGGATTTTATCCAGCTCACACATCCTGCTGAGTTTAGTCTGGCGAGGGAAAAAGAGAGGCGTGACCCTTCCTTTCAGGTCCGAATGATCATCGTGTTGAGCCGGACAGCAGTGGACTTACATCGACATCCATTTCTTCTGGCAGACATGTGTAGACGTAATCCCTGTAGTCATCTGGACCCAACTGTGAGGGGAAAAAATGGGAATTAATAAAGGATCCTTTACAGAATGTGCATCTACATTAGAATCTGGAGATCTAATGCAGTGTCATGGAAGGAAAACTGTCCTGCAGTGGATGTTCATATTTCTGGGAATCTGACAAAAATGGAAAAGCAGCCCATTCAAACACAGAGCCTAGTGCTGTGTGTTTTATCACTAAATGTGCATCTGATTTGTTTTATATTACAGAAAACCAAGTGAAGGAATATAAACCAATCAGGCCGACTGAAGTGCAGAGTCAGCACCGACGCTGCACCCACCAGCTGTTTTGTCTTGAACCTATTGATCCTCGGTTAGCTGTGGTCAGCTGAACGTGACCTGCCTTTGCCATGAGGGTGAAATACCACTTCTCAGATTGCACAGCCTCTTTAGGACTCACGTCTGATCAGATTACATCATCAGATTATAAACACGTTCAGGCTGAAGTGCACACAGGCGGCTGTTTGTGAGACTGCCTCACACTGGTGCCTCTTCACACGTCTGCAGCCTGATCTCAGATTAATTGTGCTTTTATGTAACTGGATTTCGACTGCATTGGATTCCATGCTTCTGAAAAAGTCAATTGATTTTATGCGGATTCAACCGAGACAAAAAAATAAAAGGACAGTGACATTTCGTATGCTTCACAAAATGTCACTGTCCTTCGGCCCTGTTACTTTCTGCTATTTGGTGTATTTGTTCTAATTTGATGCAACACGTGTCCACATCACTTCGCCTGCTGTTGTAAGCGCAGAAAAATAAACATTTACTTCAACTGACCTTAACTACCATGAAACGCCGTGTGCTAGCCTAAAATCAACACTCACTGTCCAAATATTTTTAGACTACAAACACACCTTTATAAAGCAAAGTTTCTCCTCAGGTGGACTCAACAGCACAGTCAAAGCAGGTGGAACCGGGGGATTACATAGCATTCCACAAAAAACATGCAGTTTCTCCCACAGGCCATAGCCGTGTAGTGTGGCGGGGCAAACAGGAACAGGCAGCCGGTAGCGGAAGACATGGGAATGCAACCGTTGTCTACTTGACGTGGCGCATGAGGACGGGGTGAGTCTTGAGCAGCACTTTTACACCTTGAGAGGTGGTCACAAAAGTGGCAAAGTGACACCACAGCCATAATCACACACAAGGCTCTCGCCAGTGAAATGATCAGATGAGTTTATCACCAGTACGCCTGTCTGATCACCTGTGCTGGTGGGTTCATGCCTGGTCTTTGCAGTGCAGCGGCCAAAACTGAGTCAACTGTTATTTTTGTACTTTAATGCTATCAAAACATAACACCTAAATCCACAGAAATTGTTGATATACAAGCTTGAATAGTGAAAAGTGATTTCTTTAACTTGGACTAATTACAGTTCCTAATTACAGCCCAGGTGGCTCAGCTAATGAGGGGGAAAGGTTATGAAAAAGCAAACAGGTCTACTAGCTAGCTAGATAAAACAACAGGAGTCAGTATGAAAGAACATTTGATTTCTACACAGTTCTCTAAGCATAGAACAACCTTAGCATTTCCATAAACCACACAAAGTGACACGTACACTTCATGCTACTTTTTTGTCAAGTCATTCCCATATTTGCATGACTTTGCACAATAACAGTCAAAAGCGATGGATGAGGAGCAGTTTGCTGCACACGAAGGGGAGACCAGGTAAAAGGTGCTATGAGGACGGAGACGTCGGAGGAGGAGTATAGCACAACAGACGGCTAGTGGGGATGAGGTGGAACGAAGCCTTACTGGCCTTACTTGCTGGTAAAGTTGAGGCCTCGGGGCAGAGTTCTCAATCATAGTGTGAGTCATGATGATTAAGGGGTCATTTTCCTTCATCTTGTCCAGTGTGGAAAGGAGTGATATAGTGTCAGTTTAGATTAGTTCTTCACTTTAGAGACAACACTGACAAACGCAGCTACACCTCGCTCACTCTCAGACATGAAGCAGGACTCAAAAACGAACATCCGGAGTGTGCACGGTTGGATGCAGCAATAGGTGACGACGGGTGATCAGGAGAACACCGAAAGGCAAACCTAGCTTGCCTGCTATGCTCCGGTGGTACAGTTCCAGCAAGAAATCTATTATCTAAATACACTTCAAATCCTCAGAATATCTATTCTAGTTAAAATGTTATACTTTTATATTATGTGATTAAAAAGCAATAGTTGTAAATGTTTATGCAGCCAAATAGGATGAAAACGATAGACCGATGTCCAGCTGGTACAGTGAGTTGATGCACTCACACATGAATAAATAACAGAATGAATAAATAAATGAGAGAGTCCATCTAGATTTGAGCTATTTTGGGATTTAAATACCTAGCTATGGGATGCATGCATACTTTAAATGATGTGCTTATACAGCAAATTTTCATACATCAAAATGGATCAGTGAGAAGTTGGAGAAAAATACAACATGAAAGTGCCAATAATCACGAGTTCACGAGACACACAAGGGCTGTCCATCCATGCATGACCCCACCTGATTGTCCAAATACATGAGATTCCTTTGGAGGTGATGAGAGAGAATGTCGTTCTAACGTCAGCAGCAAGAAGAAGATAGAGAAGGCAGCGCGAGTATGAGACAGCAGAAAGGGACCAGTATTTTCCTCTTTACAGCTGCCCCTTACTCACATTCATGTTCACATGGACACACAAACACATTCAAGGACACAAGGACGGCAGGGCTGGTCAAGGTCAGGAAACGCATACACTAAAATAGTTTTAGATAAGTACAAAATAGGAATAGAGCAGCTTTTTAGTTATTATAAATATCAACTATTTTTAAGATTAATATTCATCTGATATAATTTGTCAGATACAAACTGGTAAACATAAAAGCTGTTAAATATTTTCACATTTTTTGGTACCTGATGTTTGCTAAAAGCTGACTCCGAAGCCAGACAGCCTCAGTTTGATTTACGAAGCAGTTTCATCCACTAGCAGAAACTGCTAGTGGATGCTGATTTCTATATTTTTACTTAGATTTCCTTTGAAACGGTAATAGAAAAGTGAAAAAAAATTACAAAGAATGAGACTAATTACAAATAAAAATGGAACACACTGCACATTGCAACACACACGCCTGCAGAGGAGTCGTGGGAGGGCCTGACCTTTGGGTGGTCACCATCCATGTTAAGTTGCATAAGCTGTGCTACTGTGTGCTCCCGGATACTGCTTAGCTCTGCCTGCTGCCGCCGCAGCTTTATCAGCAGCAGAGTCAGTTCCTCAGGCTGCAGAGGAGGGATGGACATACAGCCACAAATGAAAGAGCGACACACCACAGAGGAAGAGCAGAGGAGAGAACACACCAGGACAGCAGGTTTAGCAGGAAAGCACTTTCAGAAGGTGAACAGTCGCTGTTAGTTTTCTTCTGTCGCCAGCATGCGGTCCAGACACACACACACACACACACACACACTCTCGAGGCAAAAAAAGGCACTTCTAAAATATTCCAGGTCATACTTCAGATCTGACATAAATTCTTGATCCTGAATAGAGAGCTGTGAGTGATGGGTTTTTAGGCTTTTACTGACAGGAGTCAAAGAAGCTCGAGTAGGTCACAGAGTTGATGGGCACAAAGTGAGACAACCAGGATCACGACTCACAGTTTTGCTTTGGAGAGACTGGGCTGTGATGGTCTGGACTGGGATCCCCACAGGCATAGACCTGCGATCAGGTGTGTAGGCATACTGCAGAACACACGGAACAACAAAGAGAGGTTCCATTTGGAAGGCCTTTCAGAAGAAAAATGTTTGATAGTCTAAAAAACTTTAAATGCAATTGTCAACTGCACAGAGACAAAAAAAATCATGCTGTTTCATATTTATTTCATCGAACCTTCTGGCATTTAAAGGTGACATTTAACTGACCTTGTTGTACTGTGGCCTCTGCCGTCTCTCAAAGTTCAAGTCTCTTCTGTAGATGGGAGAAGACACCTCGGAACGAGCACCGAGCATGCTGTAGGATCGCATCGGGGAGTAGCCCCCGTACATGGAGAGCGACCCGTGGGAGGGTGAGGGGGGGATGGAATGCATCGGCACTGCATGCTCCGACAGGTTCATCATAGTTTTGGGGCTGGACATGTTGTTGTAAAGTCCTGGCTGCCTGGCGTAGGCCTGTCTCTGCTGCCACTCGAATAAATGCCACATGGTGTCGTCTCGCATGGAGCGGCGCTTGTCCGCTGGCGAGGGGCCCAGGGCCTGGTCGTACAGGGACGGCGAGATGCTGCAGATGCTGTCCCGCTGTGCAATGCTGTTCCTGGGAATACTGCAGTAGGTTTCACCATACTGAGGCATATACGGCACCCGATGGCTTGGCATGTTTCGAGGCAGCGTCTGGTATGAAGCCACACTGGGAAGAAAAGGAAAAGTGACCGTGTAAAATCAACAACCACCACCGCAGTTTAATCACAAGTACAATAAAACAAGCCTCGAATCAGCTATAAATGTTTCCCAGATTGACTTTAGACTTTTCCACCTTGATTCCAAAGAATTCTACTGGACACATTAAACCATTCCAGGGACAACAAAGCTTTGAGAGGCTCAACTCCCAGTGTGGGTTCAAAGTCAGTGCAGCTGGCACTGGGAGAGCCTTTTTACTGACACTCCCTGACTGTGGCTGAAACGCTCGTCAACCCAGTAAAAAACCCAGTAGCATAAAAATATGCTTGTGAGCTGTGACTGCACGGAAACTTCATGTCCTCCAGGGCAGACTTGTAACAAAAAAGAAGGATCTGGGGATTTTATGAGAGCATGTAGGATGTGCATTCAATTCATTATATGAATATGACTAAACTTTGAAAATAATGCAATAATGACTATGAAATAACTTCCAGGTTTATATAAAGCATGCTAACAGAAACTAAGAAGAAAAAAGGGAATCGATGTTTAGTTTAAAGTCTGTGTCACATTTTAGCAAAAGTTAGTTGACGAAGACTCTACTCTTAAAAAAACAGAGAGAAAGAAGGCGTGACACGTGGTAGAGACGAAGTACAGTGCAGGTAAACATCCAGCTCTCCTCTGATCACCAACACTGTCGCCTTCACTGTTTGTCAGGTACATACATAATCAGCTAAACTATAAGCAAACATGACAACTCCGTCGGGCAACAGCCTTTTTACCCTGGATTACCTGGCAGCGTTGCGTTACCAAAATTCCCCCACAAATCTCACAACCGAAGGCCGAGACAGCCGGAGCAGTCGAACGACATTAAGATCATGTTGCTCTACAGCTTCCACTTAGCTACTTAGCACATCACCGAGAATGATGATTGGCCTTTAACCAAATCAGCCAACGAGCGGCCCGGGTTAACAGCTTTACTGAGCTACTTCCAGCACTGCATCGCTGCAAACCAGCCCACCTCCTGTTGTCGTCCTCCTGGCCGCGTCCCCGCTGCGTGCGGACCCACTGCTCCAGCTGCTGCATAGAACTGGTCCTGCTCAGACTGCGGTCTGCCTCAGGAGTGGGGGTTTTCTGTGGAGGCGCTCCCATCCCGTTAGCCGGACTCTGCTCCCCGGATCCGTTGACCTGCGGGCTGCGGCGAGAGTCCGTTTCTGTGGACACCTGCGCCGAGGCGATGCTGTTCTTGACAGCTGCCGCCTGAGCTGGCTGCAGTTTGACACTGTTGATCTTGGTGAGGGGACGCTCGCGCTCTCCGCCATCTTTCTGGAAGCCGTAGCGCTCTGCATCTCGCTGCTTTCTTTCCTCTTCCGTTGTCGTGGGGGAGACTGCAGCAGCGGGATCACGGGCCACCTCACGGTTGCGTTCATTGTTTTGGATTTCAGGCTCGGTGAGCTGCGGCCTGTGGTTCTCCACATGGTTGCTTTCTTGCGGCCCACAGTCCTCTACTTTTAGCTTGTCTAGCCTGATTAAAACAAAAAAAATCAATCAAAACTTCTGTCATAGACTAAAAGATTAAACAGTGTAGCAAGTAATGTCGTTTCAAATATCAATACCTTTAAAAAGCACAGAAATCATTTAAAAACACTGCTTAAAAGTGTGTTTTAACCCTTCTGCGTAAACTGTGTCTTCTGCAAGCTAAGGAGAAATCCTGGCATTTGAAAGGAAATTTGATATCTCCAAAAAGAAGCTGTGGCTGCTAGGGCAACCACACAGGTGCTGCTCCAGCTCTGCTAATCCATTTTCCAGCCCTCTTTTGGCTCATTCCTGGAACACCTATCTTCAGCTTTGTGGTCTTTAGGGAGGTCTCCAGAGGAAATAAACACCACTCCAGCTGAGCTTCAGACTGATTCAAGGTCACAGGTTTAACATTTGGTAAATTCCATCTTAGCAGCGTGGCTCACTGACTGAGAGAAAGGAAGGCAGTGGGAAAGGCCTCCTTTCAGTTTTCACTTCTCTCCTTTTAAACAGCAGCTCCAGGCTCATAATGAGTTTTCCAGGTTTCCACAATCACAGAATGCGACTGACATTGATTCTTTTTAACAATAACCTGGAGTTAAGCATAAAATGTAAAATAAATAAATAAATAATAATAACACCACTTGCTTTTAATAAAAGCTGCAGTGCTGTTATCCTATACATTATGGCTGCATTAACAGCAATCCTTTTCATTTCAGGCAATTACAGATCTATGTAATCACAGAGCACTTCAATCATTACGCCTCTGCTCTCCTATGGGAGAGGAGGACATTAGTCAGGCAGAGATGGACTTGCATTCAACACAAAGAAAGAAATTACAACAGTCATGAACTCAAACAGTTAATAAGGGCAAAACCAAATTTTCATTTTTCTTCATTCAAACCTTCTAACAGAATATTTTCTTTCCGTTGAGAACCTGACAACACTGGCACAAACCTTTTGATGGGCTCTGCCTGCACAAGTGCAGCGTCTGTCATCACTTTCATCCATGATTCCATCTCTTTGGCTGTGTCAGTGCAAAAATAGTACGTCCGCATGTTGGGATGTGCTGCCTGTTTGTAGTAATTTTTTTAAAGGGGAGAGGCAACAGACAGAAAAAAAGAACCTGGAAAAAGAAAAAGAATGAGCTGTCTCTCATGAAGGCTGTAAAAATGACTATTAAAATACACCGTAGTATCACTGTGCTATAGGACTTACTGTGAGTAGGTTCAGCTCCAAAGTTGCTCCGTTTGCTCAAAGTGAAGCTCCCACAGTATTTATACAGTAACAGGAAAACAGAGTGTTCAGTCAGCAGTCTAAATGAGTTTCCTTACTATCAACCAACAAAAACAGCCATTAAGACTGATAAATTCAAAAGCATTTCATGTGGCGGAATGATTTTGACAACAGGGGTACGTTCCACACTGTGTCGAGGGGTCGCTCTGAAGAGGAGAGAATGCATCCTGCTATCGGGTCTCTTACTTTATCTCTCTTTGCGCCTGAGTCTAAGTTGGAAATGGAACAGTTTGTGTGGTTGGAGGGACCTTGAGCAGACTCCAAGGCGTCTGCGCTTGGTTGCACTTGGCAGGTCAGCCTTGTGGTCTCGTAAGGTTTATGAAGAACCCGTAGTCAGACTGTACGCGCTGCCGAGGTCCCATAAAATATGACTGCACTCAAACTCGGGATCTCTTAGTCAAGCCCTCTACAGTAGTACTCGAACACAGACACATTGTTGGCAGCAGCCTACTTTCCTCTCCTGGCAGTGGTGGAGTACCTCAAGCTTTATAGATTCGACTAAAATTACTTCACTGACGTCAAATAAATGCAGCAAAAGACAAAATGTGTTTAAAGCAAAGAAATCTGGCGGCTAAGAAAATGCTAATGGTATAAAAACACAACTATTATGAAGTTTCCTATTATAAGTTTGACCTGTATTTTTTTTTTTTTTAAAGAATTATGGCATGGAAGAAGAATGAAAATGTGTGCTGACCTTAAAGGCGTATTTCCTGTTAATGTGATCGTCCACAGATAGCATGGAAATGTGAAAGCTTGGCAGAAGAATGCTTCCGAGTATACCTTCCTCTTTTTCATCTGCAGAGAGACAACAAATATCTAAAATAATGTACCAAGAGCTATTTTTGCTTGTCAACTTCCGACACAAAAGCCGCATGGTTAACAAAATTTAAAAAAGTGTAGAGAAATGTGTTGGCCAGACAAGTCCAGTCAGTGGAAAGATTGAGCATTGATTTAATGCCCTATGCAGCAAGGCCGCTCTAATCCTCATTAAGTTAGCAGTCAGGACTCCGCGTTGACAATGGTGCGCTGTTCATGGGCCGGATTAAACCCACTCCAGAGTTTCAGCCAGAAAATTGCTTCGTCTCCTAATTTGTTGTGAGCAAATTATCCTGCTGACCTAAAAGTGCTGAAAAAAAACAAATTCTATCAAGAAAGTCAGTCTAGCAGGCCTGCATGTGCCTAACGATATGATAGGCAAGTGTTTGAAAAGACTAATTAAAAAAGGAGAGTAACTTTAGAAGATGTGATAAATGACGCCTTCAACATTGGAGAGTGAAGGATTGATTAATGGAATTGACTGGAACTACAGTAATCAGCTAAATTCCCCAAGGGAACAATAAAGCATTTTTAATTCTGATGTGTCAGCATCAGTGGAAACTGCAGGCATGGGATTCCCAGGGTCTTGTGTTTGTCGTGTAACTGCACCTCTGCCCCTCTGCAACAGACGGGGAATCAAGCAGAGAAGTTTCTGAGGGGCGATCTCGGCTGCGTGATGATAAAAAAAGCCATCCAGCATTTTATGATCTCTCTGTCAGCCCTAAAGATGGATGGATGTGTCACATGCTACTGTCTGGGGCCGCTACCAGTCTAGGTGCCGCCCAGATGAGAGAAACCATGACCTCATCTGCAGGCCAGTGGGCGCTGTGATGGCTAATTGTATATTTTCTCCACAGCTGCAGGCAGCAAACAGCAGACAGCTTTAATGATTCACAGTGTCTGTTTCTTTGTTTGTGGTGGAGCTCACAAATGTTTTTCTGCCCTACTGTGTCAATATTTGCCATGAACATTAGTACTGGATGAGAGAGTCTGCCTGTCTCCACCTCGCTCAAAAGGCAAGTGATAATAACACCGCGTGAAGCGACAAATATGTATTTTTTTTAACCGCCGAAAAGCAGAATATCAGCAAAGATTTTGCAAACCGCATTTGTTTAATTATTATATAATTTGTGAACATCATAGTGACTGCTGTACACAAATAGGACATTTTTCTGTAAATTGTAAATTGTAAATTTACAGCAGGGGTTTGGATCAAGATGCTGCTGTATGTGAAATCACAGAGAGCAAAGCTCAGAGCTCTGAAGGTCACACCTGCATTTTAAACCACCGATCCACAGCCGGCGCAGCTTTAATCAGTTTGGCACTAACGAAGCGTGAGCTGAGAGGCCGGGACCCACCTCTGTAATAGAAGAGGCACAGGTCCGACAGCACAAACCACCTCTTCTTCCACAGTTTCATTCCTGTGCTGTCCTGAAAACACAACCCATAAAAACAGTTACAATGCTTTCTGGTAATTCATTTGCTTTTGAATCAAAGAT
This sequence comes from Tetraodon nigroviridis, assembly GCA_000180735.1. Lineage (NCBI taxonomy): Eukaryota > Metazoa > Chordata > Actinopteri > Tetraodontiformes > Tetraodontidae > Tetraodon > Tetraodon nigroviridis. Next base: position 1,221,986 of record CAAE01015000.1, read on the forward strand.
ATTTCAAAAAGATTCTCTTTGTGATCTTTCTTTCCACGCCATCTTTTTAGATATAAAAACGCTACAGTCAAAGGGGACTCCAGGCTGCTGCGCGCAAAGGATGAAGGGTGAGGAAAAAGGTATTAACGCCCCTTTTTCTTAACTGGAAATGTAAACAGGCCTTCATCGTAGGGGAGGGTCCGCAACAACTGAGTCATTGTTACACTGAACTGCACGTGGGCCGCAGTTTGCTTTAAAATGGAAATTCACTTCTCAGAAGCACAATGTTAAACTCATTAGACTCAGCATCACTTCGCCAGATGTTGTCCAGTGCGTTAATAATGGCAGCACATCAGAGAGGCATCGGTGAGAAAAAAAGTCATTTCTTATCTTCTGTGTTCGGTGATGCCTTAAATTCATTATCGTGATTAAACTTATTCTGTTAGATCTGAATAATTTCTAAAGGAAGTGAAAAATGTAGCTTTCCCCATCACATCAATCACGGGGGTGTTTTGGATGGAAGTGCATGACCGCAGCGTTCTCTTCAGCCAAGGGCCTCAATAGCTTCCAGGTTTCAATGAGACTTGAAAATAAGAGCGCAAATCCAGCTTTTGTTCTGTGTAGCAGATTTGCGAGTCCTTCCCTTGATCTGTGTCACGCTGGATGGAGGTTTGCAAAGACACAGCAGCTGGCAGCTCCACTAAAGGAAGCCATCATGTCTTCGCCAGACTGCAATGGGAGACTGCAATCCAAACTCAATGAGTCTGCCACTTAGGAAACATGAGAGCGCCCTTGCTGGGCCTGGAACGCCTTAAGGAGCCCCTGTTCACCCTCCTTTGTGCGACCAACCAATTGTGATGAGAGATTTGTATTATAGAACCAGAGGACTGGCTGAGCAGTAAGACATCAAAAAGCGTCTTTAAGTAACTGTGTATAAAGTGTATAAAGAGATCATGAGATGATCTTCTGTTGCTTTAATAAATAAATGAATCTAAACTGGTTGATTTTGATTAATTTGGTTCATATAATCTTGCTCACCTGTTTATAAAGCCAGTTTCTCTTGATCACTGGGGCACTGGGATTTCTTCTAATAGAGTTGGATCTCTTCCCGAAGTTGTGAATCTTCTTAGACGACCTCGAGGGCTGCAAGCACAGTATATTAGAGCCGGCTGGTGCGGTGCTGCTTTCTAAAGGTGTTGGGCGTCACTCACTCTTCCTGCAGGGCTCTCAGCATTGGTGGTGTTGTCTGAGGCGCCCGTGTAGTTGGAGGCCTCACTCATGGTGCTTAGCGGCCGTTCCATCTTCTCATTCGCTGGTGCTTTGGATGCAGATCTGAAGAAAAGAGACAGAACATTAGTCTGGAAAAAAAAAAAAAAAACAGCTGATATCCAACACCGGTGACTTTTGAAATGAGAAAATGATAAAGCTGGCCATTCCTTTCTCCAAACATTCCACCAACAGATCATCCCTGAATGATGAGATCTCCAGTTAATTAGGCCAATTACTCCCAATATGTCATCCACATATATTTCCAGCCTAGCACAACCGCCCAGTGATTTACGCCAGCAGTAATTCACCTTGTAGCACGGATCAGGTTGTGACCTTCAAAACAGAAATCAATAAATTAGGGCACAGCTGTGTCTGTCCTGAAGATCCCTGCATTCTTTAGAAAGGCAGCAGTGGTGGAGCCTGAAGGAAACGCTGCCAGCAGGAGAGAAACAAAGATTTCAGCGGCGACACTAGTACACATTTCTGTTGGCCCAGATTCACGTCACCAAATAGGTCAGAAAATAGGGACAGAATCCTCCAGTCTCACCTATCGGTTTACACCAGCGATCCTATAGACCGATTATGTTACCATCCAATATGAAAAACATCCTTATTTAAAAATGAATACATAATTAATCACATTAAGTTAGAGGATTAAATATAACTAAGTGAACAGAATTATGGTAACAACACAAGGACACAAAAAGTTGTGAAAGTTATGAGATAACGTCAGATGATTCTCATGTAATTAAGGCAGAGGAAAGTGGTGACATTAATCTGTTCTGTGTGTGCTGATGGAGTGGGGTTTTTTTCAGGGTGATGTATTGTTGGGAGGTTCGGTGTGATACATGGCACCTCATGACTAATGTTGCAGCTTGCTGGGAAGATGCTTTGATTTCAGTCTAATCATTTCAATCCACAACAGGCATTTCAGAAATTTCAGCACTTCTGAAGGCAGGCCAACTCCTGGATGATTCATAATCAATAATCTGTTGACTTGTCATCAATTTAAAAAGCTTTAGAGGTGGAGAGATCAAATTAAAGGAGAGCCAACCCTCTATTTTGTCAGATGACATCAGTAGACCTGGTCCTGCTGTGGGTGATGTGTGGAATTTAAGGCTTTGTTGTAAAATGAAACTTCACTGGTCTCGACACCTAAAACCATGAAATATATTCCACCTGGGTGACGACGTCTCTTCATTCTGACAGAGTGATAAATGACGGCCTTAAATTCACATTTTTGTTTTCCCTAACAGCACAAGCCAAAGGCAGACATTAGATTCTTATCATAACACAAAAAAAAATTTAAAACCAAAATCCTGACTGGGGACACATTTGTAGTTGGGAAATAGTTATTATAGTAGTATAGTAATTCTAATAGTTGAATCCTGGAATCCTGGTTGATGCTGGGCATGTATGGAATGCATATGGAGTGTATCTGCAAATAAAGAAATGTGGACGTGTTTATTTGACCTTCCTGGGACAATAATCACTCTGAAAGCCGGAGGTCATCTGACCACTTCAGATGAGAGAAGAGAACCGGTATGCTTTTGATCTGAAGAGGCAGGTACACCCCACACACACACACACACACACACACACAAAGAGCACGTGGATTCCAAACATCAAACACCACAGATTAAACTGCTCACCCTGAGAGATAAGACTGGACACATTTTCTGGATTAGGTTTCGATGATTGTTGAGGGTCGTCTAGAACTAAAGGGAACCTTGACAGTTCCACCCCAACAGAACTGACCCTTTCATGTTGCAACAACGAATTCTAGGGGTTCCTCTGGGTGCGTGGGAGGGACTGGCCAGCAACTGCAGCTTGGTGCTGGAAGCCCACTGAGCCGAGAGGCTGAGGGTGCATTTTTAACTGACCACGCAGCAATTTCTAAAGAAACGACGGGCGTTTCAACACTTTTGTACAGCAGTGAACCTGACCTTTATCTCGTGAACAAAGGCCAGGAGACAAAGCAAACATACAAAGATAAAGATGTCAGTGTAAACATTTGGGTTCTCGGAACGCAGCAGAGAGTGGGGTAATAACGAACAGAAATATGTTTAATTTTATGTGTAACTGTGGTTTGGGAAAACACAGCGCTTTCAAAACAAGCTGTTCGGAAGATATTCGATATTATGATGACAGCCTAAGCTAATGACAGCAGCGCCGACTGTGACTGACTGCCTACAAAACCGGTCTGCAGCTCCGGCTGTGTTCTCCTGTGTCTTGCCAGGGTGCGACTTTGTGCCGGCGGTCACCTGAGTAAACACCACACCTGCCTCTAATGGTCTTATCTCCTGCTACATGAGAAGCCCAGCCTTTTTCACTACCCCCACTGATGCCAATCTGCCCGTGACGCTGCTTTTGGTCACCTATTGCTCATATTACCAACTTTAAACATCCCGTCTCTCACTTGACCCGTGACCTCAACCTGCAACAGATTTAGCCACTCTCTTCTGGCCTTTACCCTGCTTGACACTATTCTGAATGAGCTTTCCCTGTGCGACTCAAGCATACAGCAGAAGGTGAGCATCCTTTAGACTGATAAAGTAGTATTAAGTTTTTGGGGTTTTTTTTAAAAAGACAAAAGTGATTCTGTGTGGAAAGCAGAGACAAAACAACATCTCCGATTTCTGGGACAATGAGGATAGAACTGCCCAGGGGTGAGTGGTTATTAAAGGAACGCAAACACAGAGTTCTAACAGACATGTTAGTGTGTAAGAAAACAAACGTGAACGCAAAGTTCATACGCTAAGTGCTCACAAACCTCTCTATAATAACAAACACTACAAACCAGAGTAAACATGGACATAACCGAGGACCTGGAGCCGCTGTAATTAGTCAGTGGCGTGTTGTGTTGTACATACTAATCAAAACCTTTAGCATTCTGATGTTTTTGCCAGTATGACCTACGCTTGCATACCGATCAAAGGGAGAAGTACACATCACAGAACATGTAAGTCAAATTTATCCAAATACTGAAACATTCATTCAATGAAATTGCCCCGAATTTAGACGAAACTCAACAGATTTATGTTTATCAGCACACTATAATGAACTAGTCAGCCATCATGAAATAGCTTAACATTAACCAGTGATTTACTCACATTATATCAGCGCTTATGACATATTCCTCAACTATAATCACAGTAAACGTTCTTAATTACAGTTAAGTATATATCTGCAAACGTGGTCAGCTGGTATTTTAGGAAATGTGTTTACATGTGAGTTATGGACATCCACCACGTCAACTTTCACATGTTTATGAGGACGGCTGAAAATAGACGCAGATATGTTACAGTGACGACCAAGGAATGCCGAAGCTAACATGCAATGACATGAGAACACAGCATACATTTTACCAGTCCATAGGTACCATTCTGTAGGATAAACACTGATGCTGAGGAAATAACAAGACCGTGTGTTTGCTTCCTGGCATGAGTTTATCTCACTGTGGGTTTCGTACCCACACAAACCTAAACAGGCTGACAAGCAGCTTCAAGGTCTTGGGCCAGGCTGGTTCACATGTTCAGGATTAATTTGGTTATACTTGCGTCTACGAGTTAGGGTGATGAAGATGCTCTCTCTCTCCTCTTTGCACTTCATCGTGGATAAGTTCATGCACTTTTTGAAAACATATCCCTAAATCCTTGTGTTTATTTAACCGGGTTGCTGCTCGGTCAGGGTAGAAAAGCCCATTTGTTCATTTGCCTCTTAACTCCAAATTAATCCTGGCCTTCAACTGAAATATTAATTTTGGTTATTCATTTTTTTTTATTCAGTAGAACTTTTTTTTTTTTTTTTTTTTAATGGAACTTTGGAAGAGAAATTTGTTTTTTATGTACTTAAAGAGTCGAGCAGATTAGGCTGCGATTTTCAGCTTGGCCTCTTTATCCCTGTGGCAGCTTAAATCCGTCTTTTCCTTTTATTACTCTTTTAGGGGGAATTTCTTTTTCCAGGTCTTATAAACTGTGCTAAAATAAAGCCAGCAGTTCAAGAAAATACTCTACAATAAACTAAAATAAAAAGAATTTCTCATTTGATGTTGCTGACTACTGAGTAACTCAGTAATGCTCTGAAAAGCATCTGATAAATAGACAATAATCTCCAAATTAGACTTCTTCTGGCAGATGTCCTGTTGCGCTTCTCCATGTGAAAAACAGTAGGGATGTGAGAGTTGCGCAGAGAGGGGAGGAATGTGTCAGGAAAGTGTCGTGTGGCACTTCTGGCAACTAGTTTCCTTACATAACATTTTCCAATTACTTTCTGCTGAAGCAAATGCAGCTAAATTGACCACTGGGACATAATTAAAACCAGAACTTAAAAAAAAAACCAAAACACCGTTACCAGGATGTGGGAATCTCTCCTGCAACAATTATGAAGCAGAACTTTACTCAGTGAGATATTTCCAGTGGAAGTGATGACTTCACTCAGCATAGTGGTACAAGGTTCCAGAGAATCTGCTCTAACAGGAGGAAACAGGAGGCGGAGCTGATCCGTGTCACACAGAATTACACTAAGATGGTGAGGATGGAAGCGGAATGTGGAGCCGGCAACTGGAAGAGAAGCGTGTGGAATCTCCAAAGATGGCTGTTATGGACTAGAAACTGGCACCTTTTCTGACTCTGAAAGTAAATGAGTTTTTATGAGTATGTTATGAGTAAATGAGTATTTACCGACGGTTCCTGAAACAGACATGATGAATTTTGACTTGCACATTTTTGGCCAAAGTTCAGGCCTGCAGCATACCTGTGGTGGAGTTTGGGAAGGCACCGCCACCCCCACACAACACGCAACAGTCCCACCCATTTCCACATCCACCCACCCACACCTGCGGATATCATTGCTACCTATGCCCACACAATATTCATTTTTATGTTTCCTCTCAAGTGGGCCGTAAGCACAGGAATTTAAGACTCAATAAAAATCCAATTGCCTGATCCTGCACCACACTGGTCGGGTCCCGCAGGACTATCACTTTCCGTTCAGTCCACTATCCTGCAGCTTTTAGACAAATCTCTGCTGACAGATGTCAATATTTAGGGTTTGCAGGCCTGAGCGAGACATTTCAGACCCACAGTACGAGTGAGTGTTTGTAACTTGACAATATAAATCAGCAGTCTTGGTTTCATGTTGCTAACAATTTATCTGTTTTCTAAGCTAGCGTGTAAGCTGAGCTGAATTAAACTTTAGGAGGAATGGAGAATCACTGTAACCCTGATGGACATATATAATAATTCTGTTGCCTGCCTTCAGCAGAGAGTTTTACAGTCCAACTCTGGCATTTAAGATTTATTCGGAGATAATTTCCTCTGCAGGGAAAATTGAAAAACAGCAGCAAATTTATGCAATTATTTTTTTTTTTCTATAAGTGACATTTCATTACCGACGGCTCTCAAAAGGCAGCGTCTTTGTGATACTGCAGACAGAGCGAGGAAGGGCTGCTGTAAATAATTGGATGAAACACACAGACTGACATAGCGGCCATCGCAGCAGCGCACTGTAATGCTTGAAAAATGCTCTGCAGCGGCATTCTGACAGCAAAAACAGAGACTTACTGTTCGTTGATGACAAAGATGCAGTTGTCTTGCGAGGGTAAGCTTGAGATGGGATGCTTGCAGGTCACCTTCCGCTCATTGTGACTATTGGAAAAAGGAAAAGAGTGATAAATTCATCACGCAACCCTGCTGGCATGAGTAAAACATGAGAAAAAATAATCAAAGTGCAGTATTCTTTGATGGTTACTCAGATGGGACAGGCCAGATGAGAACTTTTGATACATCAAATAAAGACTGATGACACAATGTGGAGAAAACAACATTTTAAAGAGAACAGATAAGAGGAGGACAAAAAAATCTCATACTATGGGGCACACTGAGGTCTGCAGAGAGAATGGCAAAGAGAAAAACTGAGTCATTTCACCAGATATTAGTTCTGAGCGCTCATTTGGACCTGAATCCATCACAGCAGGACGTGCAGGCTCACTGGTTTTCATGGGCGCTACACCCAGCACCTGACGACACAGCCATGTTTGCTGCTTGGCCACAGTCCCTTCCTCTCCCCCAGGATTAGACCTCAGGACGGGTAGAGTCGAGCCACTTGCATCTTTTATGACAGCAGTCGGTTTTCACTAAAATAGAAACTGGTCAGTTTGTGTTTGATCTGGATGGCCTGGAGTGTGGAAGTCACAGTAAACTGAGCCAAAGCTGTAAGTTTTTACTGGTTTACAAGTAAACCCTATATCGTCTTTTTCAGATAAAGGAAGCCAATACTGAGAGCAGCTGAGAAAAATAAGGATTAAAAAGGTAAAGGACAGAGTTATGGGCAGCAGAAGTTAGTCTATATTTCCACTGCAGCTGTACTATAAACAGAAGAGAGTCGAGCTGCAGCCCAGAAATAACAGTTTTTAAATACGGGGTGCTTGTGTCCTGAAAGAAGCAAATACCACGCATGAAATGGGGGGTTTAGTTTCAGTTCAGAGCTCCAGCCTCCACTGCCCTGCTCTATAATTACCAGAGGCACTGCTGGCAGCAGAACACTTTCTGTGGTCTATGGGCAGACCGACGGCACCGTTGCTCCTCGGTATCCCTTCACACAGCCGCCACTGCTCCATACATAGGCTGTCTAAAGATATAAGAGCTAGCTGGGATAAACGAGCACTGACAAACCAACCACACTCTAGTGTCGTCTAACTATACGATGATTTTATTCTTGCAGTTTCAAAGTATGCACAAGGAAGTGCCAAGTGACATCACTGTTTGTAAGATACTGTAACACTGATGCTTTCCATCAATAAATAAAGACTTATTGAATATTTTAATCTGGTAGAGATTAAAACTGAGAGATTCTACTGTTTCAGTAGTTACACTAAGGAATTAAGTGATGCATAGGTTTATATGCCAGGCCAGTTTGAACCAACCAGCTAGCAAACAGCTTTTCAGCCAGCTGTCAGCAATTACGTTCATTCAGCAGGTCTTAGCTACACGCTCACACACACACACACACACAAACACACTCACACACAGAATGCATCTTTGCCCATATTTGGATTAGTGGATTATGAGGGGTCAGGCACTGTCAAGAGTGTGACAGCCTGTGCATGCCACCGCCATGCAGAGCTTTACAATGGCTCAGATCAGAAACCAGTGGAGACAGCACCCAGCTCATGAACAGACAAACACACTGCAGCATCTTCTTTAGAAGCTTTCACAAGTTTACTTTAGTTAGCAGAGTGACTTCCAGTTATAACTGTTGTTAGACGCACCTGTAGATTGAATAAAAAGAGTGCTGACCACATAAAAGTCTTCAAAGCTATGAATGACCAAGGTTCTTAAGGTTAGATCTATAAAATGTGTGTAAGGTCAGTCATTTTAGAGGGGGTGTGGGTGACATCAAAGCTATTTGAGAAGGTCCTAAACATTCCTGACATGATCCATGAGTAGTGGAAAGTGAGTCTTTGGAAAACAGGGTGGGGGGTATGAAGTAACTTGAGGGATGTTACTGAATGGAGTCAAAAATAGGTGCCCCACCTTCTATTTTAGCAGTACAGTAATCCTGTCAACATGGATAAATACATAAATGTTAGCTCTGATATCGTTAACTCAACTAAAGGCAGCAGTTACATCAAAGTATTCTGGCATAATTGCATTTAAATTCCTTATAAATCCATATTTGTTATTCCTGCCAACTCGATTGAAGCACTATTTAAATGGTCAGGGATGTGGTCTGTGGTCACTTCGATCAAGCTGGAGTTAGCGTTGAAGTCACCAGCCTGGTAAGTGAAGCAGATGGTAGCACTTTAGCTTCAGAGGAAAATACTATATGAACTGTGTGCTTTTCATTTACATTTATGGCTTCTTGTTTTCAACCAGTTGTTAGTTTTTTGGGTGGGGAGAGCTGAAAGGTTCTTCGCCCTAAAACGTGCATGAGTGGGGGGACTGGGAGCAGCTACCAGAGCTGACCACCCTATGGTGAGGTGGGCTGGGCAGCTTTCTGGTTTCTGGAGTGTCCTGTCTACACCAATTAACAGCAATCTGCGGTAATGAAGTGATTAAGGGCTGCGGTCCAGGCTTAGCTTTTAATTTTCTGGGTGGGTCTTTGATCCCTCGCAGTTTGACCACCGATGGGTCTGGACTTGCACAAAACAATATTTACACCCAAAAGAGTTGTAGAGGCCTGCCTTAAGTTTGACACTGTCTGGTTGAAATTTACCTTCAACTAGTGCAATTCTAAAAGAGTAGATTTATATTTGGCCTAAACAATAGACCAATGAATCAGGAGATAGATAGCTTTGCTAAAAATGACAGCATGTGTTGATATTTTGGGACACATAAAGATACAGGAGAGACGGACTGGTACCAGAAACATGTCTAATGGCCATAACTCTGCAAAGAAGGCTGTGAAAGAAAAACTATTTTTATGCAGCCTGCGGATCAGATAATATTTCATATTCAAAGCCAAGCAAATATTCTGAAAATTCCCTGAAAAACCAATCTAGAAATCAGCAGATACAACCTTTTAGTGATAATTAATCCTGTTAATGCCCATAAATCTAATCCTATTACACAGGAAGGGACTTGGACATGCAATGGTAAGCAGTGACTCCAAGCAAGGGTTTTTTCTAAAAAGGCTTGGCTGTAGTAGAATTCCCCAGTAGCACATGGACATTGACTGGAGGTTTGAATGGCCCTCCTGACAAAAGCTGGGCTAAATAAGCAGAGTAGGCAGTCTGTGATCGGGTATGTGGAGGGCAGCGGGAGAAAAAAAAGACAGAAAAGAAGGCTTTGCAGTCCATGGGAGGCCACATAAAAAGCGGTTTAGCCGCACGAGGCCATGTGCTGTCACAAACTGCCAATACGCCGTTTACTCTAGCCTCGGTTTAAACCGAACCAGCTCCAGCATCCTCAGCTTCAGGATCTCTGAGTTTCACCTCGGACCTTTTTACTTAATCACACAAAGCAGCTGCTCATTCAGGCCATAAATTAGATTCCTTTTTTTTCCCTGCAAACAATTTGATTAGCTGCTCCCCCAAAGCAGCTGCGACTGTTTGGGAAGGGTGTCAAGGTGACTCGACGCCTGGTCATTTAAGAAGCCACGGAAACTAGCGGACTGATTCTATTAAGTGAAACATTGTGTTTATGAAATCAATTCAAGAGAATAATAAAAGAAATTGCAGGCCAACGTGCAGAGCTGTGAGCTCCTAACAGACAGATATCTTTAACGATGCGTTCGCCATACCTCGTAGGTCTACGTTCTGTAACCTTTGACCACTGCATTTTCAGGCTTCATTCGAGCCACCAGCGTGCTAGCTTCCATTGTGGCTTTCACCTAGAGGAAGCCTGCAGATCGGAAATCACTTCTACATACGTAGTTTCAGAGGACGTGCACACTTACAATGGATCGTACATTAGCATGTCTGCATTGATGGATGGCGTGTTCCTCTTTCTTATTAAGCACATTTGACTGCTGTTACATCATTCACAAGATGGTGGGGCTACTGCAAATTGGCTGATACGAGATCCGTGATTTGGCCCCGCCCCTTTTTACCCTTGATGTCTTCTCAGTTAGCGCTGGAGCTCAGCCAGCAGTCAATAACAAGGCATCTGCACATATCATTTACTGCCTGTCTGCTTTCTAATCGTATGAGCGTCTCTCACCCTTCTGTTCTATTCTTCTACCAGTCAATCAAACTAAAGCGTCTCCCGTTGTTAAAATTAGAATTATACCCCCAGCACTACAGACACGCACAGGACACACAAAACAAAGGATATCTTGTTGCAATAAATGTTATACATGTGGTTTTACTCAACACCCCAGAACACACATGAAAAAGTGAACATTTTCCAGGTCTCCCCAGAGATGCCTGATCGGGTCAGGTCAGGACTCATGTCCCCTAAGACACGGTGTTGTCTTGACTTGACTTTGCTCCGTTCAGCCCTCCGTCGCTCCTCATCAGGCGCCCTGTCTGGGCCACGGAGAGACACCTCCCCCAGCCTCATCCTGCCACCCCCTCGCTTCCCTGAAGGGGGTGGAACAGGTAATGAGACCTACCAAAAAATTCAATCAGCCCAGATAATCCTGAGCGTCCTTCAGGTGCTCTTTACAGTCTCTGGGTGGGTTTTCAGGTGTCTTTGCCACAGTAGAGGCTTCCCCTCTGCTATAAAGAGCAGATGGTGGACGTACTGGGACTTTCTACCATCTGCACACAGGATCCTTGAAGCTTAGCCAGAACGGTCGTCAGCTTCTTGGTCACATTATCAAGAACCCGTTCCCCAGATACAGTTCTGGTCAAACGTTAGACTTTTGTCTTTTAGCATAACGCTGTAGTGTAACAAAATGTAAAAAATTAAATGGTGGAAAACTTTTCGGCACTGTAAAACCCACCATTACCATATATCTAACATATGTAAAGCATATAAATACATGTGCTCAAGTTTGTTGTCGCCTGTAACGGGTCTTTAGGCAAACTCAAGTTGCTGCATAACGAGGAACAGGTTCGGCTGCTCCCCGTGGATCCATGATTTCAGCCATAAACACGATCAGAACGCAAACATCAGACACACACGTGGCTTCAGAAGTTCCAGCCGCTGAGCTGCGTTGTGGTTTGCTGCAGATTGACACAGTCAAATCTTTTAACAAACACATAAGGTCCAATTTGTCAGCTATATCTGGCAAGAACCAGTGGATCTGAACCAACCTGTTCTGCAAAAACAGCACTTTAGATAAAAGAGAAATGAAAATTCTCACAAAAAAACAGGCCTAAAAACCACTAAGTGAAATAGAGAAATGAAATAAGAATTTTTTTTTCCCCTCCAGATGTTTGCTCTGAATAATATGTAGTCATAAAAATGCCCCAGGCTAACCTAAATTGTATTTGCATTTAGTCTGGCTGGGTGAAGGACACCCACCGCGTAAACAATAGCATTTATCAGCCCCACTCAAAGACCAGGTGGAAAACCCGAAGGAGAACAGCAGGAGCAGCGCACAGATCCGCCTAAAGCTGACAACAGAGGTGCCCTGACGGAGGGATGACAAAGTCCAGCGCAGAAGGCGGTGCGCGCAGGAAGACGTGCGTGGGGAACAATGAGGAGCTGCGTGGATCTGCAGCGCAGCGGGGCAAGCGGGCGGGCTGCGTGTAAGCAGCCTTCCCACAGCATCTACGGGCTCACACTCGAAATCACAGCCTCGGAAGCACACCCAGCCACGGACCCCACAGCCCAGCAGGTTCCTACTCACGGTGAACGGCGTCCGTGAACGTCCGGCCAGTTAATCAATGGCGATGCGGTGGAAACGGGCCAAGCGCGGGTGTGAAGGGGTGCGCGGGGGGGGGGGGAAACAAGGATCTATCCCAAAGTGCGCGTCAGATGTAGTTACTTCGGATCCCTGACTTTGTGGAAGGGTGTGTGGTGGAGCCTGCTCGCCTCGCCGCTCCTCGCCGCGCCGCTGCCGCTGTGCCGAGCGCCGCCGTGTGCGCACGTAGGAGCGCGGCTGAAACCCGAGAGGCGATGATGTCACGGTCCGGATGTAAAGAAAGCAAGGTGGCCACTGGCTGCTCCCTCCCAGCAGCAGCAGCAGCAGCAGCAGCAGCACACACCCAGAGAACGGGAGGCGCGCACACTCCCCCGGAAGGCCAGCCTCCTCCCCACGCAGCCAAAATGGAAAACGCCGTGGAAAAATGAGCCATAATGAGGCGCAACTGAGGGGAGAATGACGGTGCCGTGGTTTAATACAGCCTATAAAGACGGTGACGCCTTTACACCGGCAGGTTTTTTTTAAATGTTAGCTTTAATTTGATTTATTCAACGTTTTTCCACCTGCATTAGTCAGAACGTGTGGATCTGTTTTGGCCCCACCCAGGCCCCCGCCCCTAGCCTGGCGATAAATCACGTCCTTTCTGTTATTTCAAAGCCTGCTAGGCTGCAATGTCCCTGAATTGCACCAAAGGATTATAAACACAGGAAGAACTGAATATTACATTTAATGTCGTTACTTTTGATTTATATTTTCAGCTTTCTTGTCAAATCCAGACCTGGATCCATTAATGGAGGCTAAAATAAAATGCGCTTTTAAGCAGTAACGTGTGTTTTTAATTTTTTGTGTTTTATTCTGGCAGCATCTAAGTATTTCTATCTGCACACAGGTTTGGTCCTGCTTTGTTGTATTGCACTGAGCTAGCTGCTAATGCTGGAGTTGCCATGGCGAACACGAGCCAGTCGCTGATGGAGTAAAAAGAAGCAGGATGACAGAAGCCAGTGGTACACTGGAATTTCAGTAATAACTGCGTGACAGGGCCCTAATACACAGAACACCTACGTGAGTCATGTATGAGAGATTCTAAGTGTGTTATTTGATTCTGAGCGACGCCATCAGGCCCGGCGAGGTCAACCACCCACACACCGGACTCGACACAAGTCAGAGCCGACACAGGAAAACTCACATCCGCGCGCACCAAGGGACTGGTTTGGTTTAATAGCAGATGATCTAAAGTGAAAGAACAGCAGTCAGGTTTGGATTTTTTTTTTTTTTTTTTTTCCTCGCAGGAATGCAGGAAGCTGCACCTTCCATCGCTCATTCTTTCACAAGTCTGGACAAGGTGGGTAAGAGTGTTTATGTCTCACCCTCAAAGTATTTCTTTGAATCATCATCGTGAATCTGTTGTGAAATTAGTGTTGCAATCCTGTGTGGCAACGGCTCAGGCATGTGAAATAATAAAACTCTGCCCCGGTGTCGGTCGTCGCTGTTGTTAGATGCTACTTGTAGGATGCGCATGTTAGCTACGAGAGCATGAAGAGAAAGAATAAAATGAATAAGAAAAAGAGGACGGGGAGCCGCCAGCTTTTGAATATGTGAAAGCCAAGACAATGAGCTCAGGCCAAGAGAAGCAGCCAAACAACTCCTCCGCTCGTCAACCTGCTGAGTGCAGTCAATGGTGCAGGATGGCAGCCAGAGGCAGGCAATGCGAGCTCAGCGGCTGCCCCTCTCATCACCTCCTTCCCTGTAAGAAGGCGTTAGACTGTGCTAAAGACGTTCAATCAAGGCCAAAAGATTTAGAGGTTTTCTAGTATGCAAAATATCGTCACCGTGTAACATTAATAATTCATGGCTATCTAATTATAAGAGGGGGAGGGTGGAGGGGAAGGGGGTACACCTGCTATCTTCTTCCTCTGGGGAGGCCTCGCATGCTGGAGCCCAGAGCCCAGGGACCGGCCACCACCTGGGCCAAAGAACGGCCACAGAGAACCAGAAGAGAAGACAGCAGGGAGGAAATGTGAGATGATAGTTAGCGAGCTAACCCATGAAAGATTCATCCCTGCTCAGAAAGGAGTGTGGGAGCCAACGTCCACGACAAAAACGTGTCAGCGAGGCAGGCGAAGCAAGCTGCTCAGCCATATGCTTTGCTACAATTGATTTTTTTTAAAAATAAAGGTTTACTGTGTATGTTCCCAATCACTTACTCTTTCTTTTGGTTACAGAAAGCAGCACATACCTTCATCATTTTGAGCCTTAAACCCAGCAGCGTCTCATCAGTGGAGGTTCTCAGACTGTGATGACACTAGCTTCCCGGAATCCCCACAAACACACATCTCTGAATGGGTTAAAACCCCCAAAACTACGTAATTTGTGCCGCATTATGATAGTTTATGGGTAAATGGCTTGTGTGGAGAACCGAAGCACTAAAATCAATTTTATCTGAGAACTACAGCCCCTGAAAAAGATCAGTACAGTCAGTGGGAATTGCTGGAATGCCCACTTTTCCATGACACGTTTTTCCCTAACACAAATCGCACCATAATCCTGGGATGTCGGAGCCTCGCTGCCCTGAAACCTGGCAGTATGAATGAATCTGAGCTTAAAAAAAAGTACTGATTTTCGATGAGCAGTCAAGCATTTCAGCTTATCCACGGCTGGCTTGAGAGGATTCATCTGGTTCTGTGCTGACTGATGCAGAGGAGAAGCTTTCAGACTCTTTACCTGCCCACACACAGTCGGGGAGAGAGAGACGGAGAGAAGGAGTGGGAATGGCTAAGTGTTCCCGTGTTTATCCTCTCTCAGAGGAGACTCGTGCAGGTCCAATCGCCGTCGTTGCTGCCTTTTTCCTCTCCCACCCACGCTCCCGCCCTCTCTGCTTTGTCTCTGATTTGCAGGTTATTACCTGTTTGCGCTGTAAAAAGCTGTGGCTGGGGCGGCGGGAAGAAACAGTAGCCTCAGGTGGAGGACGATGAAGACTCCACTGAGCGTTTAACCAGAATTCCACAGGGCCACAAGTACCTACTCATCAGTTTTGCTGCCAACTTGCGTTCAAGAAGCCAAAAAGAAGAAGATGTGAAGGGAAAAACTCCCGCTGGAGGTCACATGTTCGCCAGGTAAAACTGGAAAACAACGATGGACTCCCGGGAATATCCAAACATGTGCAGACACAGGCCTGGAAGCCAGTTACATAAGTGGAACCGCTGTGTTTGGAATGACCGTGCAGATATCAGATACAGGCTGATGAAAGCTGACAGCAGCGTTTTGGAATGGCAGGCGCGCTTACCTGGAAACTCAGAGAGAGAGCGAGAGAGAGAGAGAGAGAGAGAGAGAGAACTCTTCTGAACAGGTTTTATCTCCCTCTTCAGGGAGGGACACATCTGTCCTAACGTCAAAAACAGACCTTTTTCTAAACATGTTTGGGACCAGGGTGCAGAAGAAAAAAAGGTCATCCGTGACGCCCTCGAGCTGGTAAGGGGGTCACTGCCAGTTTCTGGGATTTCCACTGGTAGAAATATGCTCCTCGGAGGTGAGTCCTGGGACAGAGACGTCACAACAGGACCTGAGCGGTAAATCAGGCTTGAATATCAGCGAACATGTATTTTCAAGACACCGTGGTTCAAGTGAGAGGAGTCACACAGGGTCAGGGAGGAGGAGCGTGGGTCCTTGGGCCTCGCTCCACCGCTCAGGTGACACTCACAGTGGCAAATTCCCAAGTTTGCCAGGGAAAACTCCAACGGGGACGCGCTCCAGCACGAGCCAGACCCAGTTGGACACAACTCAGTCAGCACATCAGCCACTTCTTTCCCAGCATCAGCGAAAGGAACGCTCTCCTTGCTGCTGATCCAGGAGATCCTCACGCATCCCTGGCACCACACGCCGGAGTCATCCATCAACACTTTTGTTTACAACGCTCGGAAACCAAACCCAGCAGTAATTATTGGGTTATCAATTATTTATTTTTGGGCTGTTTTCCGTTAACATGAAACCTTCGATTGCTCTGTGGGGACTGATGGCTGTAAATTGAAGCCTACTGGGCTGAAAGGCAGATATGTATATATGTTAGACTATGAGAACAACGCGACCGCTGACTTCTATTATCGCTCGTTATCACAGTTTACTGAAGAAAATGGGAGGAAAAACAGGCTCGAGGTTCATGATGATGGTATAAACTCCACTCGTTGAGTGTAATGAACCTTCTGAGGATGGATAATGATGGCTCTTTTAGCCGTGGCGCTAATATGACAAGAAACAGCGCGTACAAACACAAAGAACCTCGATGACCTCTGAATAATTAGGGCTAAAACAGCACCAGAGATGCTGCCAGAGGCTTTATCTGCGAGAAAAGAAGACATATTCACAAGAAAACGTTAGGGCCTTCGCGTGAAACTGCTTTTCATCAGTGTTTGACTTCAAAGATATGTCCGATTTCCATCACAGTCGGCACAGAAGCTCTTGGCTCCGGCGAGAGCCTGAAAGCCTCCAGCTACAGATGACTGGTCAACAGAGTCGTAGTATTAATATAGTATTTGCGTGAGTATTTGAAGTAACTTAAATCAAAGGAAGTTGAGATGCACTTGTGTGGGGGCAGCTGGCAGCGCTCCTTCCTCTGCTGACTGTGGTTTTCCTGCATTCAGCCACATGTTGAGATGGGAGTTCTCTGGCCTCCATTCCAGCTAGGCCTTTGAGCTCACTCCTCATTCTTTCCTCATTTTTTTCTAAACCATATATTGCATATCATTATTGCACCGTTGGAAACCATTTCCTTTACAACAGTCCACATCACATCCAGTATGTGCTGAATATCACAAACCGCTCCATTGTTACGTAGTCCTTTCCCTTTTTTCTTAAAGTGATGCAAAATGTTTTATATTTAGCTTGACCTCTCAGGCGTCTCTGTACAGGCTGACTGGAAAGCTTGGGCTTAGTGGTTCCCCATTTCAGAGATTTTTTGCAACTTTTCCAAACATTTATAGAAGCTGAACAGTTCAGCTTCTATAAATGTGTGGAAATGTTTTGGAAAAATCCAACTCGACGCAGCAAATGTGAGTTCTTTTTTCAGACTAAGTAAAGTGATTGGGAGAACACTGGCCCTGAAGTCCTGACATTAGCTTAGCGAGCCCCTGCTGTGACAGGCCCACAGACAGACAGAGAGAGAAAGAGACTAAAATTGGCTGTGGAGAGGCAGCAGAGCAGCGTTTTGCTCCACCACTGGGCCTTCAGCAGGACTGAGCATGCTCATTAGGCTGTAAAAGGGCCACAGTCCCACCCCGGCCTACTTCTGATAAAACCAATAATGTCCTAAAAAGGGTTGGGGTTTTTTGTTTGGGGTTTTTTTTGCTGTGTGTCAGCATGCGTGGTCCCGTGAGGGAGCAAGTGACATAGCACGTTGTGTGTGTCCTCTGTAAAATTCAATATCATCAGCCACAGCTACAGAGACATAACACCACCCAGGGTGATAGCTGCTATTGATCCGTCGATCATCCTCACGAAGAACAGTTGGAGCCGCAACAGAGCGGAAGGGAAAAACTCTTGAGGGACAAAAAGATTGGTAGCAATTAGCCGACGGTGTCATGAAATGCAATAAAGGATCTGTTAAGCTCCAGTTCCCCCCCGTCCCCAGGCAAGAATATAGGAGCTGCTAGCGTGAGCGGAGAGATGACGGCGCTACCTCGCTCTGACATCGCTCCAGCTGATTTTAAAGAGATGACCAGCAGAAGTGGGTCAGCTCCAACAGCGAGACGGGAGGAGGGGGACGCATGAAATTCTGAGTAAAAAAATAAATGCAAACATATGAGCAGTTTTGGCCAGGATATGAAAGTCATGTGTTGTGGGCGGTCAGAGATCATCTCAAGGTTAAATAAACAGTATTCCGGTCCTGGCTTACAGTTTCTGTCATGTGAAGCATCACGCAGCAGACAGTTACGCCGCCAGTTCTCCTTTCTACACCCTGAGGATACTAATACTAGCATAATAACTACTAAGATGCTACGCTGGAGGAAATCGTAGATTAATAACAGTTTCAACAACTCCAACCTGACGACGGGTCAACAGACTCAAGCAGCAGCAGGAAGCTGAAAAACAGGCCGTGAGGAGACGCGGTTGCAGCACCCGCAGGGACTCGCCAGCGTGTTACAACCACCACTCAGACAGAAAGAGAAACTTGTGCAAAACAAAAATAAAACGGCGCGGGACAACTCGCGAGACACCACATTTTACAGTCAGAATCACGATTCCATTTCCGGAGGGCGTTTGTGTCAGGAGGAATTATGAATGCCGCCTGGCTGATGGCCGAAACTAAAACCACAGGAGCTCAGGGAGTTTCCGATCGTGTCCTGGCTGAACTTTCAAACGTCCTAATCTGACTTTCTATTATAACACCCGGACAATCTATATCTGAAAGGGGGCCGATCAATCCGAGCGTGGCCTGGGTGTGTGGACGGGAATGCACAGCTGACAAATTGGGGACAGGCCAGTCGGCCGGGTCAGCCGCTCGGTCCACAGCGAGACCGGCACGTTCTCATTTCCTCCTTTCTGTCACGTCCGCTCATCTTCCTCATTCACCACACAGCCAGTTTTCCTGATTCTACTAGGAAGCACAACTGCGAGTTGAGAAATTTGGGAGTGCTGTCTCATCAGATGAGAGTTTTCAGGGAGTGTTTCATCAAAGTTCAAACATTTGTGTTTTTGAAGGCGTTGCTGCATTTCTCAAATCTTCTGAGAAGAAGAACAATAAACAGCTTCCACCGGGACACAAAGTCTTCCATTTTACAGCAAAACAGGCCTAAAAATAAGTGTAAAATCAACAGTAAGAAGGATAAATACAACCAGGCTACTTGTGTCAGTCATGACAGGATAATATTGTTTCAGATCCATTTCAAAGAGAGGTTAAACTCTTTAAATCAGTGCAACCTCCTCTTTCATTTCCCCTGATGGACAGTCACAGGGATCAGGGTTTCATTTCTAAAAGTGACAAATGAAAGAGAAATGGAGGTGAAAAGAGGGAAGGGAAACACAAGGAGGAGTTAGAAAAACCATTAAAAATCCATAAACACTGTCCTCCTCAGAAAAAAGTGTGATCCTCTAAATAGATGTGTTTTAAACGCAGCAGGGGCGTGGGCACAGAAATATTTTGTTAATAAACTGGGAGTTGGAGTTCATCAAACTCTCCCATAAACACTTCCAGGTGAAATAGCTCAATGTTTTCCTCCTGTTGCCAGAAGCAATTTCATGGGCTAAGTTAGTCATGCACTTTAAACGGCCCTTAACAAGATCAATGATACAACAAGCCCACTGAATGAAATAGAAGATGCAAGATTCCCAGAACACTTGTGTGTGTGCAAATATTAGACATCACAACTGCCTTTACATTGACTGTTACTTGATCAGCAAAAGGTGTCTTTCCCTCATGTTTTATCTAAAAGTTGAGACTGAACATGTTAGCAAGGATTCGCTATATTAAAATGGCATCAGTAAAAACCATAACGACCAACTCTGCCCTCTAGTGGTCAGAATTCTACATGGTAACACAAATAAAACAAAATTAGGCAAATGTTTGCCGCTGTAAATATGATCAGATTATTACACATATCGAATAACAATATTTTGGAGTATCCTCAAGGATAGGGTTGGTGTGAAAATAAACGGTTTTGCAACCACAATAAAACGTATGAGTCAACTAATAAACATGTGGAACACAAGCGCCACCTGCTGGCAAATCTCTGTAACTACACCCTGTAAAATCACAGGCGTGTGTATCCCCATCTGGATGAGAAATGCTGCAATTGTACAGTAACTGAAATCAAGATTATCATCGTAGCTCAAAAAAAAAAAAAAAAAAAAAAAAAAAAAAAGGATGGCAAAAAAACAGCTTTTACAGATGATGGAATGAACAAAAGCATAAATAATTCCACCTGCCAGGAGTCATGGGATAATCCTTGGGACCTTAACAAAAATAAAATTGTCATTGTACCATTTTTACCAAGACCACTATTAATCAATATGGAGAAAAGTAAAAAAATCTCTTAGATGCGGTTATGCATTATTTAAACCTCCCTTTGAGGCAAAGATATTGTGTACATCAAACAATACGCAAATATTTAAAACCCTGCCATCATCGAAGCTCATCTTTAATCCCAGAACAGCCTGAATTTTTGAAAACATCCTCAAACGAGTGAGGAACTCTCAAAATAATCCAGATCAAAGTGCCTTTTTTATCCCTGTGGTTCACAGACTGTAGATGTTCCTCTCTCTGCTAATGGCCCTGCTGGAGGACAACAAACCCAGAGACAATGGCCACACAGTCATCCAAAAAAAGGGATTTTTTTCATACCTGGGTGTATGGGTCTGCTGACGGAAGTGAGACATGCTTGCGCACTTCTGTCAATCTTTCTGCAGGCGACCTTTGGCTCTCGAACAGCCGGTCAAAGGTTTCCTCCCAGTTTACGGACGTATGAATTAATGGTGTCAGGCGCCGGCTTGGACAGGGAAATTTCGCCCTCCTTATCGTCTGAAGTTGATTTCAAGCTTGGAAGAGAGCCAGGGTACATTTTCACTGTCACACCTAAAGAGTAATGAGCCCGCTCTTTCATAAATAAACAAAGAAAACAAATGTGCAGAGGAGACAAACAGCCAGTTCCCATCATCCTGAGGCCATTATGATTACGGATTCATGGACGGCTTTAGAGGTTCTTTAGAGAACTTCTGTCATGGCAGCCTTTGAGAACAACTCCTTCAAATATACAAAAGATCTTTAAAAATGCTATATTTGGTATCATAGCTTATTTCTAAACAACACTGTTTCCTGTTGTTTTCCTGTCTTTTTAATTTCGTTGTACATGTTACGTGTTGCAAAGACAATAAAAGGATTCTATTCTTGACCAGGCCTGCACACACACACACACACACGCACACACACGCGCACGCACACAGACCCTCCTCCACCCTCACACTCTGCAAGTAAACTGTGTGCTGTGGCAGGCTGTAATCAAGCTGTCACCTGTAGGGACAAAACCTGGGAATCCTGCTCATCCCACACAGCCGGAACAGGAAGCAGATCTTTGCAGCATCAACCTGAATCACCTGCGTTTCTCTCCCTGGGGGGACGAACCGATGCATCACTGCTGCAAAACACCGCTTCAGCAGGCCGGTGACGCAGACAGCGGCGGCGTGGGCCGCAACAGGAAGTCACTGTAGGACTACTCTGTGTGAAGGAGTGTATGATAAATACAGAGGCAGGGGCTGACACGTGCTCTTTCAATGGGAGGTGATGAAGACGACGTGATGTAAAAGTTAAAAAAGAAAAAAAACCCTCTGGTTTTGTCTCCTCAGCACTGTATTTGCTGGACAAACTTTGTTTTGTGTAGATGTTTAACAAGGCACAGAAAGGTGTGTGTGTTTAGTGCCGCTCTGAACGCACATTTTTCTCGGTAACTCCAGCGATGACATTAAGCCCGGAGGAAACCCAGTCGCACGACATCAGTCACAGCAGGTAGGCGTTATCCAACGAGGGGCTCGGTGCTGGGCGCAAATATTTGCTGGAGCGGGGAAAGCTGGGATCCTGGGTCAGAGCGTGGGAGAGGACAGAGGAGTCCCAGGCACCAGGACGCCGCCGCTGCAGCAACGGGGACGTGGACTCAGATCTGACACACCTCTGAGACAAACGAGGAGCCCGTGTGTGGGACTGCTGGTCCTGGGGAAGCGTTCCAAAGCGCTCAGCGAGCGTTCTAACGCCGCTCTGAAAGCTCGCAGATGTAGAACATTAGCCCTGAGTGACTGCTTCCGAAAGCTCTTTCATCGTCATGGACCATCTGGAAAACAACTGGGCTGCGCACTGTCCACCGGAACGAGACAAATACGGGGAGAAGACACACTCGTCTGATGATTTACCCAGATATTCAGGCTGTAGTGTTTTCCCAAAGATACAGCATCAGACAAGGATCCTAAAAAAGGATGAAACCTGAACTGTATTAGTTTGTAAAGACCTGTGTACACACTGAAGACGGTTTGGGCATCAACAGGCTCACCCGCGAACGACACTGAGGTATATTGATTTATTGCCCCTGTTTACTCGTTGTAAACACATTCTAGTCAACCAGAACATATCTGGGATCCATCGTCCAGCCAGGATGTTGCGGGGAACCTGTCTTTGGGTTGTGAGGGATGCAGGAGCGCAGGGCCCAGGGTAGTCAGCACCCACGCAAAGAAAGGCCAAACCCTTCAGTCCTGGGAAAGAAAACTGTCTGGAAAGACTGGATGATGTTTCCTCCTGCTAAAGGTCAGCGCAGGAGCTAAGCTGGCCTTTCTGACTGATCAGGGTTTTGGCTCAAGCTACCAAAGCTTCATACCTCCGACAAAAATCATGCTAGATACAAGTTCGGACTATTTCAGCAGAGTCAGCAGAGCCCTCCTCAGCCAAGGGCAGTACCAGCGGCAGCGGCTAACAGCCGCCGCTAGCTCTGACTCTGGGACTCTCTTTGAGGAGTCTGCGCGTCCTTTCCATGCCACGTTTGGGGGTTCATCCTGAGCCGGAGTGTTTGTCTGCCTCCTCCAGGTGGCTCCGGCATGCTCCCTCAGCCTGACAAGGTAATAATGGATGGATGAGTTCCTGATGTGAAGGAGATCACGGTGAAAGGGAGTTAACACCTTATCCTGGCAAACTCTCCAACCGATGTGCCATCCAAGGATCAACTAGGCACGTCACCTGAGCAAATTTAATTGAAGGTAATTCACTGTTTAAAGGATTATTTTGTGTTTTCTTTACCCGGCGTCTGAAAGAGTTGTTCCTCGTGCGGTCTTCCCCTCTTATGACTGGATTTTCACTGTTACGTAATCCCGTCTGACACGAACCCAGACAGGAGCAGAGATTACTGCCTGCAGAGACGCGAGAACCTTTCAAGTCTGTGGCAGACAGCGCGGCTGACAGTTCGTAGGAGGCGCCGCATCTCTACTTTTGAGGCGAAGCAACCGCAAACTCCCAGCACAGGTGTGAAAGGAGGGAAGAGGGCTCCGGGTGCCTCAGACGCCTCTCTGGAATCTGGGATTTTCATTCCCTTTGGCTGAGGGTCCGCTTGTGAAAATGAAAACAAATCCCCCGTTCTTGAAGCCTGTGACATGTTAATCCATTCTCAGATCTCTGATAAGATGCTTAAACAGACTGATGCCCTTAAGTGTCAGCGGCTGAAGCCTCTGGAGCTGCAGAGGCTCCTGGATTATTTTCCAGCACATTCTTCTGGTTTTTATGGATAGTATGAACTACAAGCATTCTGATTGGTACCTGTTCCACACCACAGTGTTACCAGACTGAGTTTCTAGCTCCGGATTCATCATTAGCCTACGCTAATGATGCAAATTTGATAAAACCCGTCTGATGTTCTGGGGCTCTGGGTCAAAATAAGGCAGGAGTAGGAAAATGTGGGATTACAGAGATACAATGTAAATCTGCCAGATGGCATCGTTATGGAAACAGTATAAAAGTCACAGACACAAACCAGCCCAACGGCCACGTCCCTCTGGTTGGCTGCCGGGATCCACAAGGAAAAAAAGACCCCAGCAGTGTTGGGTAAATACTTGCCTAACAGTTTGGCTGTACGTGCTGTAACGCTGTCTACACAACAGGAGTCGGCTCAAATCCATCTGAGGCATCACAGAGATGAAGCTGCTTCCGCCTGTACCGCTTCTAGAGCCCAACATGCACGCAAGAGAAAACAAAAGCTGAAAGGACGAGCGGAACCTGATGTTCAGGCTGCGGCCGAGGCCCGAGGAGCACCGGGAAAAAAGCCCGAAGACAAGCGATCGCTCAAAGACGGTCCATCCGGTGATTCACTTGTGAGCACCTGCTGGCGTCAGGCTAATAACTGCTGACGATTATTCCTATTGGCAGCTTGTCCTGGGGATTTAAAAAGCACGAGCCAAACATCCCATAAACCCGTCAACCACTGGAAGCAGCATGTTTTCGCTCAGACCAGCGAGGCAGACGTAAAGTACGCTGGCGGCGTCTGAGGCTGCCATATTGATCTGGTGCCGATTTGTTTATCAGGCGGCAAAATGACACACACCTCTACCAGCCAAATATGTGAAAGCGAGCCAGGAGAACTAATAATCTGCTGGATGGCTTCCAGTAGGCGTACGAGCTAAAGCGTCCTAAACAAGCTAGACGTTTCTGGGGGACCTGATTAGCAAAGGTTTAACAGTGACCTGGCTGGTCTGCACTGAGCATTGGCGTATCAAACCGACCGATGGTTCCAACCAGCACAGCAGAACACGTCTGTCTCGCTAATCTCAGCATTATGCAATAATATCGATCAGTGCGACTATTCCGACGCATTAAAATGATGACGATGGCGAAAACTATATCCTCCTTCTTTATTCGTTATCGTATCTTCAACGCTTCGCTTCTGGGAGCAGCTCGGCTGATTTTTCTACTTTTTTAATAAAGCATGACACGGCATGATGTACTCGTGAGTCATGTTCCACAAAAACAACACCGCAGTACAGAACCGGGCCTGAGTCACCATAATCCATCGATGAATAAGGTCCCCGAAATCACTTTTTGACTCGGAGGTCGTGATGCAACGCTGGAATATAAGAGCAGTGCCTTTCCGTCTTCGTCTATGTGGGGAACTGCCACACGGAGCACTTAAAATTCATGAGGAGTTCAAAGACACGCAGAGGATTCAGTGAGGATAATATGGCATAATATCCTAAATTTATAGCCTCCGCCTCGCAGTTCCTCCAACCGTAAAGAAGAGCTGGCGTACTCTCGCAGAGAAATTAGGTCCGTTTGAACAAGACAGGCAAAACAAGATATGTCACATTATATCCTTGGAATTAAAGCATCCGAAAGGACAAATGATGAATCAGCACCAGCCACGATCACCCAGCAACGCTTGACTAAATCATTCGTTTCCTCCAATCATGGTCTAAAACCAGGGTTGGGGGTTAGGGTTGGGGGGATCCAGTCTCTCCAGGCCACACCCAAAACAACCCGGGGGGGGACACATTTAGGTGGAGCACGGCTGGCACGTGTGTGTCAGTTTGACCAGGAAGTACGCCGCATGAAATAACCAGAAGAAGCCACCACACTTTGCCCGTGTCTGTGGGCTATTTGCTCAATATTCCTGAGTAATCATTAACTTTTGTAGCCGACTGCTGCAGCACACAATGTGTGAGCAAAGGTTCCATAATTATCCCCGCTTCTAAGTTAGAGCTGCATTCCAATCAGCTTTTGAGTTTCAGAAATCAACGGATATTTTATTATTGTAGTCAAAGAATGTAAAATGTCTGGTGATACAGGAAGAGCTGGTGCTTTAGGTTGGGCTGTGTAAGTAGGTTTTGGTGTCAGGGTGGGCGTGCGAGGAGGGAGGGTGTTAAACCTACTTGATGAAGCAACGTGCGCCTTCAAAAGTGTATCCTTCTTCCCATCCATTGGGCAGGTCTGTTGAAGAGGAGCAACAGAGGAAACACGTGAGTCCAAACGGGTGCGACAAGCAGATGTGCTTCCCAGCCGTCAGTCTGCACAACCGTGCAGGAATCCAAAAACATCTTTATTAAAATGTTATGTCAAATTAATAAAGCCTCGCCAAACCACATCTTGAGCATAAAACTACTGTCATTTTCAATAACTCTTCAATATTTTGGATAAATTCTCTGGAAAGTTATCGTGTTATTTTTCACCACATTTTTATACAAATAAAACGAGAAAAATAGACAATAATTGGCCTGGGAGAAGCCTGATTTGGATATTATTACATCTCCTCAGCACAAGTGAGGCTGGAAGATGATCAAAACAGTACCGACTCTTTCAAAGTATCACGAGAACTTGGCGTGGACTCCTGACACACATCTTTACCTTTATATTTTGGCTGGTTCGGGTACATTTTTGTAATCATGCAGCTAAAAAATAACCACCTATGGTGCAAAGTTTAGGGTTCAACCTTTGAGTCAGAGTGGAGGTTTTTACTAAATAATAAAAAGTGGCTCAAATGCGAAGGCAGCTTTTTGAATTTCTAAATAAATATATGAATACAAAGATAACATTGGTAGCCTGCTTGAATGGGAAGCAGCCCATGGAGGTGGGAAGCCAGAACTACCATAACAATAGCATTTAAACAGCTTTAAACAGCCGCAAACGCAGACATTTGGCATTAAAGGCGTCACTTGTGCCAACATCTCCAGATGCGTCCAGCTGTCAAACCGGATGTGGAACACTGAAGAAGTTGGGGTCAATCAGGTCCAGCTGGACGCGAACCCTAACCCAGTCCGGCCTCGGAGCCGCGGCCACACGGTTCCATAAAGTCAACTTCCTCCGACGTGTTACTGAATGAGTCTGGGAACGTCAGAATCCCCACAGCCGAGCGCGGCCCCGGCCCCCGGGACGAGCCGCAGCGGACCCCCCCGGAGAAGCGACACCTTACCCGGGGTCCTCCTGTGCCCGGTCAGGACCGGCTCCCCGCCGCCTGGGTGCAGCCAGGTCGTACTCTTGGCTTCTTCGCTGTTGACAGAGGGAGAAACCGTTCAATTTAGCGCCGCGCTTTAACCCCCAGAACACGAAACGCGCAGACACGACGGGAATTACTTGATGAAGAAGACCCGTCCATCCCGAGTGAGCCCGTAACTCCAGGACGAAGGCAGAGAGGAGACCCACTCCGGCTGTGGCTCCGCCGCCATGACTGCTGAGACTGGAGGACGGACGCGGCTCCGCTCTCGCGCTGGCAGCGCGTACACGGAAACCGTGGCAACGGCGGATGGAGAGCACGAGGGGGGTAGGAGTCCACGGGGGGTAGGAGTCCACGGGGCAGGGCAACAGCCACCGTCATGGGGCAGTCCGTCCACGCGTCGCACTTGCCGCCTGGGAACTTTCCCCTGCTGCTGTGGCTGTTTTCCGCAGGCTGGTTGTTACCTGCACGGGCGCAGATAAGGATTCTCTCTGAACCAAGACAACCGTCAGAGGGATGAAGGGCAGCGGGGCAGGGCAGGAACCCCGGGGCACACATCGATCCGCTGGACCCCGTGTGTGTGTGTGTGTGTGTGTGTGTGTGTTTTGTTCTTTTTTTGACGGATCCCGCAGTTGAACTAAGGAGGTACAAACGGTTCATTTGGAAACCCTCGTCCTCTGCTGTGTTCAGGGTAATAGTCCTCATCTAAAACAACCACAACAGTGTTTTACTGGACAGTTATTTCCTGAGTTGTAACATAGCCTCTAAAAAAGACGGATGATTTGAAATCTTGAAAGGAAACCAAAAAAATAACCAAACAGAAGATCCCGCTTTTACTTTTTAGCAATTTTTTTTTTAACCTTTGACACTAACACAGTTTTTATTGAAGTCTTCCAGGGGAAGATTCTTCTTTGGAGGATGAAGCTGATCTCAGATTCAGGAGGAATAACCTGAACCTTACAAACAGGGTTCTCCTTTACTCTTCTTGCTCTCCGCCTCTCCGTCATTGTGCCGTGAAACTGCAGCATCAGCCTTTCAAGCCGTACAAAGACAAGTCACCCAACACCATTATGGCCGTCCTGTTTTTGCCGGCAACGCGATCCATTGTCTTGTGGACACACGGTAAGCTGCTGTTTTTGAGGCAGCTGACGGTGGGAACTGAATGTATCTACCAAATGCCAGGTCATCCACTTTGTATAATAGCGGAGGCAGCGGTTAGACGTTAACCCTTCGTGCGCGGCTGACTGGCGGGAGTCGAACAAATGCAGCCGCTGTGTTGGCTGAGGTTTCTGGTCATCCCTGCAGGAATATCTAAAATAAGATCCACTGGGTGGAAATAATTGGATTAGGTCCCAATACCTGCCTGTGCCAGGATACCCGTGGGATTTGAAAGTCAGGTAGACTAAAGACTGCATCCCTGCTCCTCGGTTTACCATCATGAGGGTGGAAGTGGGCCTTCGTGACTGTTAGAAGGAAACAATGTCCCCTAATGCGTGCATAACGACATGAGCACGTTACTACAAGAGGGGCTGATTTTGCATCCAGTGCAGACGGGGTTCTTTTGGTCTTTAGTTACTGCCCACGTCTGTCAGGGTGAATGATAAACCGTTCGCTGTGCTCCAGCTCACCATCAGCACGAAAGCCCAGATGTTTGTTCTCCGACAGAGAGTGGATCTCGAAGACAACGTCCAGGTGCGTAAATATGGCCAACACCGACTCCTGACTGGAGGAGTTGTAATCCTCCAGATCACAGCAGTCAGTTTCTGAGAGCGCCGCTTATCTGAGACTGTTGCATTAAGCTGACGCAAACCCCCCGCTGATTCTGAAATTTCAGACTCTTCCTTTTTCCACTGGCATAACAGAAACATTAAATGAACAAAGGCTTTCTCAAAGGCTCGACTCATCCTCCAACAATCTTAAATCATGTCCTACGGAGGAGTGTTTGAACACGGAAGTGCAAGCGAATCATTATGAAGCGCGTGCGGCTCTAAGATTGTGCAATGCGTTCTTACGTAATTCCACCGTGCAAGGAAAGCGAAAGGTTCTCTCCTCGGTGACAGAGGCTGGAATATCGAACGGCTGCACATTATCACGCCGCTGTCAAAGCCCCCTTTTTTGATGGTAGCGGTTAAGCAGCAGCCCCGCGTGTGTCTGTCGGTGTGACAGCTTCTACACGTATATTCACAGATCACAGCACTCTGAATTTACCGTGGCGCCTTCAGTGTATAGAAATAACACGACTTTGTGGTTCTAACTCATAGTTCTTGACTTCTGCAGCTTTGTTACCTTCACCTCTATTACAATGCTAAACAGGCATCAGCCAGACATCAACCTTTCTAAATATCATAATCTGGCCTTCCTGCAGGCACCGTTGAGCCTCCTCGGTACAAGCGCGTCCTTCTGTCTCTCTCAGCATCATAAACTGCTTTATTAATAGCTATTTGTGCTAAGCGAGCAAGTCTGCCGTGAAAGATGCACTTTAATCTTCCGCACACGACTTGAGTGGCTCTTCATTGATTGCGGCTCGCCCCATCAGTCCAACACGAGGTCCGACCTTTCATTTTAGTAATGGGGGAGATAATGAAATAAGATGGACCAGTTCATCAGGAGCGCCATCAGGTCGGGGGTCGTTCTGGTGCGCGAGATCCCCAAACACCCAGCGCTGATTACTGGTGCTGATGGTGTAAATCCTGACAGGCAGCCCTCTCGGTTTCATCTTCACAAGTGCGAGGCTGTCTTTCCCCCCGCAGCGTGTTTATGCTTAGGTCGCACATTACTGGTTGGTTCTCGGAGAAAAATTTCCGGCTGAAATGTCGTTTCCAAGGCAGGGTGATCTGGTTCCTGGTGGTGGTGTACGGCGGTGGAGGAAGAAAGTGTATATTTTTAACCTAAAACACAACAACAACATCTGTTTGGCTCTTTAAATCGGCGATCATGTCCTCCCCCGTGGACACACATCCTGTGTGTGATGGGAAAGAGGAGCAGTGTGACAACAGGGTTCGGGTCATGAGCATCCTCGCAGGGCAGCCGGGGGTCATGGGAGTGACACCAAGAAAACCTCAAGTACCGGAGGAAAACTTTGGGTCAGATGGCTCAAATCCTCAAGAAAAGCGCAGATATTTCCACATAACTTTAACATGAAGTAACTAATAACCTTCTAAAGCATCCTGGTAACTTCAGTGGAAACTGGTGGCTCCCTTTGGCAACAAAAGGTAGCGCACTAGCAATGGGAAATAAAGTAACCTTCAAAGTAATTACTTATGCAAAAAAGTTTGAATCCGAAGAAGGGAGACGTACGACCTCGCCTTTGACATTCTGGTACGCATATTTATGTATGAACATCTGCTCTGCTTGGGGCTATTTTCAGCCTGGAGTCGTTCAAAATCAAGGTCACGCCGAGCAGAGCTGCGACGCCGCCGCAGAATCAAAGTTCACTCCTGGTTTTGGTCCCGTTCTGATTGGTGTCACACAAGATATCAGTCACTGCTGAGCTGACTGGACATGACTGAGCTGACTGAAACCTCATGATGGACCTCCTGATGGATATTCTGATGACACTCTTGAGTGTTTTGCTCACGCAGCAGACTGCATGCTGTGCTGAGTCAGCATCCGGCGTTCATCGCAGCCATACTGTACGCGTTATGCGGTCAGACGACTAGTGTCGGTGTCAGCAGCAAAAAAACACCCTGAACTGAACTGAAAATGACTCTAAATTGAGAAGTGGGAGTGGAGGATTCCGGGACATTTCAGGTTGTTCCCGCTTCTGTCAGGAGAAGCACAGCCTGGTATTTACTGATGCTGCCGCTTTCGACAGGTATGAGAAAGGATGATTAAATTGCATTCCAGGCTCATCCTGGCAAGGAGTCAATGACCAAATCTTGACGTCTGTTTTTTCTGCGAAAGATAGATGTGTGTGTCAGCATATAAATCTGACAGTCTGTGGTGAACAGCTGAGTCCTATGGAGAGATCGTGTCTGGGCCACTACTCACGCCCGGTCGCCAAACATCATTAAGGATGCGGAGCCATCTGCTAAGATGTTCTGCTGCTAGCTCCCCTCATCAGCAAGTATTGATTCTTTACTTATCTCAGATACAGACTGGCTGATATGAAGCTACTCATCCCCCCTCCACCCCCTCGCACTGGCAGAGTGAGGGGAAGAGTTCTCCACAGTGGGACCGACAGCGTAACAGGGCAATCTGCACACCTCTTCCCTCTCTGTCTCTCTTTCAATTTTTCTTTTTGCAGGAAGGTAGTTGATCAGTGCGTTCTTGGTAGGATGGCTCACATTCATTCATAAATAAAGGGCAACAAACTCCATAGACGGATGGAGGGGTGAGCTCACCAGTCCTCTGCTGTCTTCGTTGCATTCAGTCAGCACCACCTGTGGTTTTGGGGGCCTTCACCTTTCTATAAATGGCAGCAGTGTGACTTTGCCGCCTGCAGCAGGAGCGTTTACACACGGTCATGTATTCAGCTGTCCCATCACTGGGAGGAGGCTGCAAGACCGTTTTAATACGTGAAAACAAAACGGTGGTAACATTTCTGCATCGGAAAGAAAATGCACAAGTGTGAAGCTCAAAAAGCACATCGACAAGGAACTTTACACGACCATGATGCAACTGTGCCAAAGAAGCCTCCCTGAATGTGTCCACGTGCACCAGCCTCTTCAAAGCATAATCCCTTGAACCAAAAATGCCTTTTGATTCAGCGTAATCCTCCCAATATGGAGAGCCGGATAGTAACGGCATATAAAGGACGCCATAAACATACTGCAAAGAGTCTGTCGACTGTGTTCAAAACAGAATGCGTTCTGAGTTCAGCAAGTTCATAAAAGTTCCCTGTCATT
Source organism: Tetraodon nigroviridis (assembly GCA_000180735.1). Taxonomy (NCBI): domain Eukaryota; kingdom Metazoa; phylum Chordata; class Actinopteri; order Tetraodontiformes; family Tetraodontidae; genus Tetraodon; species Tetraodon nigroviridis. Next base: position 1,253,769 of record CAAE01015000.1, read on the forward strand.
TCTTATTATCTATCACGGCGCTCGATTAAGCAGACGATAGAACAGGAATGAGACGGATATTTGACTTTAAAAGTGTGTGTGAACAGCCGTTGGCATTATATGCAAAATTGGGCGCTTAATTCCTATTTTACAAATCATAAATGCTGTGAAATGCAATTGGTATATTTATCCTGCTGCGCTAACTGAGGCTGTAAGAGATTAGCAGGCGTCATGTGGTGTTCAGAATTCAAACAAGGCTAAGCATCACGTCTCTTTTCTGCAAAGTTATAAAAGAGACGAAAAGAGCCCGGCGCATTTGGAGAAATGTAAATTTAGATGTAAGGACAAGATCAAATGTGCCAAATTTATTCGGCACACATCGGGTTCAATAAAGACAGAGGCAGAAACTGCAGAGATCACATGACAGACGAAAGGGTGAACCTTTTTCAGCGCGGGTGTAAAACTCGTGTTTGGACTGAGCCGGCTCCTGGGTGTAAAAAAGGCCCTGCCACACTTCCCGCTGCTACGAGATTAAAAAAAACAGACAGGCCTGGATGGAGCCTGACTGTCTGAACAGGTGTTTCACCTGTTTGTTGGTAATTGCAGCCAGAGGTTGCCGAGCAACAGATCAATTATTAGAAGGTCCAGCTGGCCAAGCAAATGGGTAGCGGTTGAAGTTAGGACCACGTTTGCAACCTGCACAGAGTCACCTCCAGCTTCATTTTGCTGCCGCTGTCTTGCGAGGTGACGTACATACAGATGATCTTCCTCATGGGTAAATATCAATGCGTTCACCGGGTCGATGACAGAGAGGCACACCGACGGAGGACCTTCCTGACAGGCCGTCAGACGGCATAAATTCAGAATGTCGGCATCCGACACTTTTTTATGCTTCTGTCAACACATTTCCATTCCTCCCCAGCTCTCCCATGATGGTGAGGCAGCTTTACCTAATCTAACATTGCTACATAGGAGTGACAGAGACGGAAATGATCGACAGTTTAAGCAACATCGTGATAAATAATTCGATAAATGGGGGAAAAAACAAAAAAGAGAATCTTTCTTTGGAAATAGAAGTGGTGGAACTTGTGAAACCTACATGTCTGGCAAGTAGATGGAGCCCCTCGAAGGACAGTCGTGCTGCCTTCAAGTGATAATGGTGATTACGCTGGTGATGGATGGAGGTGAGGACCAACTTGTCCAAGTTTCCTTTTTGTGCACATTAGAGGGAGTTTGTGACAGTTTGGGGAAAGGCACCAGCAAACGCAGACACACACACACCCGCAGAATCAGAGCGGTCTAATCGAGGGTGGCGGCGCTGAAGCCTTTAACACCAGCGCACAGATCAGGCCGGATGCAACAGCCGTGCGAAGCATGAGGGAAAGCTAAGTAGCCTTCTCTGTCACACACCCTTTCATCACTCTTGGCAGTCACCGAGGCTAAAAGACGCCGATTAATCTCCCGTAGCTGTTATGGGTGCAGAAAGACGATGAAAATGGACACGGGAAGCATACAGAGGCAGGTAATCAATGCAAACCAAGCCCAGCTATGCTGGAAACCTGCTGTTAATGGGGGCATTTGTGAGAGTATTAATTAAATTAGCGCTCTTCCTATGGGTAACCTCTCGTCATACTTAAGATAAAATATCTATTGAGCAATTTATTGGATTCAGCCTGGTCTAAGTGGCTGACAATTAGTCAAAGCAAAAAGCATGAAAGTTCATTAGAAAATGCACATTTGTCAGTCTTTAAATGTTTTCTGCGTCTTTACCACCGAGGATTGCTGCAAACGCTCTGCGCCTCGGATCTGGCTTTCTTCTGACTGCCTGCATTCTCCATTTGCTTTTAACTGATTTCTCTTGGCCAGGACCTCTCCTATTTACCGACTGTCAGCCTGTTGCCACGGGGCAGCCTGCTCAGTGCAGAATGACTTTGAAGCCTGGACAACATCAACTCTGCTAGCCGGTACTGTGCTCAGCAGATGGTCGTTTGCTCAGGGTCATTTGCTCATCGGTATTAGTGGAAGGCTGAGAAATACTGGCACAAGGTGACAATTTGGCTTCTTCCTTATGAAACACAGTTGGCAGTGTTCTAAATTACACTTTAGCATTAGGAGCCACAAAAATTTCTAGGCAATTTATTATTGTTTTCCCAAAGGTGCTCTTAACACTTTATAATATGCACTTTATAATAATGAGTCGACTATTACTTTTATTACTTGTGTATCTATGTCTGTGTTTATTTTTAACCTTAGATTTCTCTTTCTGTTTTAATTTTTGTGCCAAAATACTAAATAAAAAGTAATTATTTAGTATTTGTTTCATTAATTAAGCGGGATTGTGTTTTAGAAGATCCCCTGCATCACCTGTGCTGCCCGAACTCACAATCGCTCACCTCCGTCGGTACATCTGCTATTATTGCTGGCATTTGGCATTTGGCATTTGGACTCACACGGCCGGTGAACACCAGAGGAGCCAGCGGGAAACCAGCTGGGAAAAGGCGACCTGGTTTTACCTCCTGTTGAAGTATGAAGTCGCATTTCTATAAAGTGACTCAAATGCATAGCAAAATGATGATTCACTCACTCAGAATCACAGGACTGCAGAGTTCTGGTGCATCTGAGCCACACACACTCACACACACACACACAGGCGCTCCTGTGTGCAGGGAGGGAGGTGCAGCGATGCAGAGACGGGGCCACATACAGCACTTCATGGTCACTGCCTGGGAATTATCACATCAGATTCATTTGGCCCAATGGTTCTGACAGAGGTTGAGCCGTTCCTGCCCAGCGAGGACGGGAATAACTCCCGACTGCGACCGCGCAATGGCCACTGTTGTGCACCAGTGATTCCCCCGCACACCAACGACGGTCACATTCACACAGGCGACCGGGAAGCTCTGGTCAGACTGGCTAAAACAACCATCACATAGTGGAAATGTCCTTTCTGACTGCTGCAGATTTTCTCTCCAAGCATTTCTTTGCATGATGTATCACTACTGTGCTTCGTGGAGGCTGTATCATGCAGCACATTTAAGGCCCATCAATTCGGGCTGTTGTCACCAACAAGATGACGAACAAGCAGCTACCCGTGAGGCAGAAAGCACACACTATTTACTATGCACAACCCTCTAAATTGATTCCCTAAATTATTTCGAAACCACAGCTGAAAGCGTCATTATAAATGCATTGCGTGAGATTGGTTGTGGGGATTTAGACATTTAATTTAACACGTTAGCATTTAGAATAAACTCAAATGAGCTTTGGTCTAATTTAGGTTTGTGGGCAATTCCACAATAGAGTCGTGACTAAAGGGTATCAAAAATGCCAAACATGCATCAAGTGTTTGATCTGATATACTCAGAATTCCATATAATATACATATAAAGAAGACATTTCCATACAATAAATATAACATAGTAATATCATAGTAGTAGTCCTTTGTGGTCTATTTAAATTGGATTACTTAATCAGCATATTATTTTTTTTAAAGTGATTTGATATACGACATTATTACTCATTTGCAAGAAAATACTGTCAATGAAACGTCAATGAGCTTGAATCTGTCCTGGCTTTCATCACCGCTCCATGGCAACGCCTTCACCCACTTCCCCAGTAACCTCCGGGCACCGCTTTCACCACTTTTATCTCTTAAAAATAGTTTTAGCGCGTAAAACGTGTATAGCACTGACTGACAATTCAAAGGATCATCTAAATCTGAGGTAATTCTTTAACGTGCTAACTTTTTTTTTAATCCCAGAGATTATTTTGATTCATTTGATGTCCGGGACGATTTAATGGCCGTTTGTTAGCGGTTAAACTTTATTAAACCCCACGCACGACGTTCTGTCGGAGGGTTTAGATGCAGTTGAGCCGCCTGTTGCTGTAGCTTTCTGGTGGGTGACTCAGGACAGGGAAGCCGGGTGTGTTGCGCACACAGACGGGCAGATGCGGCCGGAGGCGTCGCCGGGTTTGCAGCCTCCGCTAAAAGTTGCGCGGATGGGGAAGGATGTTTAGAGAAGCTTCCCTGTGCTGACTGAGACGAGCAAAAAAAAAAAAAAAAAAAGTCGCACAAATGCGCTTTTTTGCATCTGGCACCAGTCAGGAAAAGCGGAGGGAGGAAAGGTGCGTTGTGAAGGATGCGCTCATATTCTCAGTTTTCCAAAAAAGGACTTGACAGTTGCAAGCTGACGTCCAAAGTCATTGTTTCCCTCATACTGTATATATTTTTAGAGCAAGTGATGCGCTTGGCATTTAGAAATGCTTAAAAGTGGTAAAAAAAAATATGTACGGAATGGAAATGTAAATCATCCTCTGGAGTTTGCCACTTCAAACTGCTCGAAATTCCACATTCTGGATTGAACCCAGTAGGAAAGAAATGGCTGACATGAATAAACCGGTTCTGGAGTGAGAGGATGTTAATGTTTGTGTAGGACATGTTGAGGAGGAGCAAGCCTCCGTCCACCAGGAGAGCTGATATCCAGCAGCTGTACCAAAGGTACCTGTCAGACGCCACCCTGTCTGCCGCCAACCTCCTTCAGTTTCTGCACAAGGAGCAGAAGGAGCTGACAGCAGATGAAGACACCACCAAGAGGTTGATCCAGAGATATGAGATCGAGCACTCAGGTAAACGAGGCCACGGGTCACGCCAGGGAAACAGCGAACGCACGCGTCCTAAATTCACTCCTCCCTCCATCACCAGCCATCGAGGCCAAGTCCATGACCTTTGAAGGCTTCTTCAGGTACATGGAATCCAAAGAGTGCTGCGTGTTTAACCAGGCTCACACGTCAGTGTACCAGGACATGGACCAGCCTCTGTCCAGCTACTTCATCTCCTCCTCACACAACACCTACCTGACAGGGGATCAGCTCGTAGGGAAGAGTCACCTGGATGCCTATGTCTGGTCGGGCCTATACGGAAACATTCCTTTCCTCTAAACAGTCCCTCCCATTCTTGCTTCTGTGGCTTTGTGTTTAGTTGCCTGACAAGTGTGTGTGTGTGTGTGTGTATAGTGCTCTGAGGAAAGGCTGCCGCTGCCTGGAGATCGACTGCTGGGACGGAGCAGATATGGAGCCAGTGGTCTATCACGGCTACACCCTGACCACTAAGATCCTCTTCAAAGAGGTCATCACCACTGTGGAGCAACATGCCTTTGAGGTAACTGGTTTTAGTGGGACCTGACGTCGGTCGCTCCAGAGGAAGGGTCAAGTCCTGATGGTTTGTGTCACGTGATCTTGTCTTTCCAGAAGTCCCCTTACCCCGTGATCCTGTCATTAGAAAACCACTGCTGTAAGGAGCAGCAGGAGATTATGGCCCATTATCTCGTCTCTATCCTGGGGGAGAAGCTGCTGAGAGCTCCCATAGATCATCCAGCCACGGGAGAACTGCCCAGCCCAAACGTAAGAACACGACAAAGACTCGGAGGGATGAGTGTGTTTGTAGGAGTCTTTGTTGTGTTTCCCAGCCAAACAAGAGGGATGTTAGAGCATTTCATCATGAAGGGCCTCATTAGTCTGTGTCTGAGGCCCCTCTCTGCTGCGCTGGGACCAGAGGAGACGACCGAGTCCTCGGTTTATCCTCAGAAGTGCCCGTCATTCTCCCGCTCCAGAGGCACTTGAGCTGATTGTACAGTTTCATTAATCTGCGGATTAAAAGCCGTAAAATCGAAACATCGCAAGGATGCAAACGCAAACAGATTTGTGCTTATGACAAGTAAAACTGCCAATTCCTCAAATGAGCACACAGTTCTGTGAATTTACGCAGATAAAAAGGGAAAAAGGAGCCTAATCTTGCCCTTCTGCTTAGACTCCCAACCTTTTTTCTTCTGCTTTAGCAGGAATATGAAAAAAATCAGGTGATTTTTCCCCCCATAAAACTAGATTAGGCGTCTAATGCAAAACGAGCTCAGTACTATTTCAGAGCGGAAGCACCAAAGTATTTAATTTCCATGATATGAGCTCTTTAAGGTTTTTCCTGCAGGCAGAGCTCCAGTTATTTTTGCATATTTCTGATTACGCGATGTGATTCCGGGAGAAAGATTTCCTCCGGTGATCACGGGGCTGCTTCCTCGCTGTGATTTTAGCATATTATATCCTGAACAGATTTAAAGACAGTTCAGGGGAGACGCCGCAGCCGGAGCGTGACCGCAGCGTCTGCTGCTTCCAGTTAAGGTTGCCGTGGATGCAGCTCCAATCCGCTTTTTTTTTTGTTTGTTTTGGAGCAACCAGAGCTTTCTTTGTGTACCGAGTTGATGACGCAGCGGCGAAACGATGCGGCGGCGCCGTCGCTCCTGTGTGAGTTCTGTGTGTGAAACTGTGCCGCATGTAGGACCTGAAGCATAAGATCCTCATCAAGAACAAAAAGCTAAAACCCAAAACAGAAGCAGAGGAGAGTGTAGATGAGGGTGAGGATGAGGAGGAAGAGGAGGACGAGGAAGAGGAGGAGGAGGAAGAAACGAAGAAGCTAAAGTTCTGCTCTTCCAGAATGACAGGGTCAAAGAAGATAGTAAGTAGGAACAGAACAACCCAGGAAGACACTGTAAAGAACTGTAGATCTCTGTTTTTGTAAAAAGAAGCAACTGCATTTTTGTAGGTTAGACCATGAGAAGATGAGTGTTCTACCGTGTTTATGCTGCCTACGCGTGGATACCAAATCTGTTTTTACTCTCTGTCTCGTTGCAAATTTTTGAAACGCAATGAGAAGAAGAAGAAGAAGAAGAAGGTGGTGGTGGCAGAGGCTTTGTCTGACCTGGTCGTATACACCAGGTCTGTAAAGTTCTGCAGCTTCACACACTCCAGGGACAACCAGCACAGCTACGAGAACACGTCCTTGGAAGAGAACAAAGCTCGCAAGCTGCTCAAGAGCTCAGGTGAGATGTTCATGGACGCTAAAAGGGAAGGGAAAAGCTAGTGACGTCATCAGGTCGATGGTCTGAGATCTCTAATTACACCCATCAAAATGCCATTTTCTCAGCTTTAAGGGGCAAAAAAGCTTTTTCTCTCATCATCGCAGTAAAACACCAACATCAGATTCTTTCCTCCCTGATAAATACATCAAATGCACGAGTTGGGATTCTGGTTTTCCGGCAAATCTGCTTGAACTCAGATTTAGATAAACCCAAAAGGCTCTTCGGTTGTCTTTTGTCAGGCATCGTTCAGTGACGACGCCTCTGAAGTGTGTTTTCTAACTCGAAAGTGCTGTGTGTTGTGTTTCTAAGGGGCGGATTTCGTTGGTCATAACCAGAGGTTCCTCAGCAGGATTTACCCAGCAGGCTCCAGGACGTCGTCTTCCAACTACAACCCTCAGGAGTTCTGGAACGTCGGCTGTCAGCTGGGTGGGTCAGACGGAGCCAGAATCAGGAATCACAGGCTGTGGACGTGGACAAAATCAGAGTTTAGAACGTCTGCAGCCATGTCGCACAAGCTCCCAGATCAGTTTAAAAAGCGAACGTAGAATTATCATCATAACAACAACAATAATAATAATAATAATAATAATAATAATAATACTCCTTCTTTCTTTATTCATCCATTTATCCATCTCCTTAAAAACAACGGTTATTTCCACAAAGTTTCCAGACCTCTTCTTGACGTCGATCTCCCAAAACTTAATTTAATTCAAATCTTTTTTTTTTTTTTTTTTTTTTTTGAGTCCTTTGTGTGAGGCGTCTGAACACCAGTCGTTTTTAAAAAAAACTGAAAGCAATATGAGGAACTGCACCACTTCAAAGGGAACAATACGGCAGAGCGTCATTCCCGCTCCTGGTCTGCTGTTCCCTGCAGCAGCTTCCTTCCCTCCTTCCAAACGTCTCTCAGATTCAGACGTGAGCAGCGCCGTGCTGTAAATCATCTACCAAAAGAGGAAACCAGCAGGCGTCTGCCCCCTGGCCTGGCGGCCTCGCTCAGAGTCTGCAGAGACCGGAAGGCTGTCCTGGTAGCCGCTGAGCTGCTGGGGAGGCTGCGGCCCAAAGCCGGGTGTTCGGAACGCCAACAAACCGTTGATGAAAGCATTTACATTTCAAAAAGCGCCTGTGAACAAACGCACCAGGCAGCAGCAGCATATACCACAGCTGCAGGAACCTAGCGCCGGTGTCAAATCGAGGTTGATCCATTGAAAAGACGCTAGCTGGTTGTGTTTGTTGGAAGAACGGTGGACATCCTCTCCTCTCTTTCCTCTCTTTTCATCGTGGTGTTTTGCAGTTGCTCTCAATTTCCAGTCCCTGGCCGCTCCTATGGACCTTAATGACGGCCGTTTCCAGGACAACGGAGGCTGCGGCTACGTCCTGAAGCCGGTGGTGCTCATGTCCAGCCAGGGATGCTTTGATCCCAGACGCAGCCAACGAAGAGTCCGACCGGTACACCTGCTGCTCAAGGTAGGGATGCGGAGCGGCGGACGATCCCGTCAGAGGGAGGAGGGCTTATGTTGGAGGCCTCCGCGAGCGTCTGGTGTGCACGTAGGCAACGCGTCTGTGCCCTGCAGCTTTCAGATTATTACTGTTTAATTCGATTATTAAGGGAACAGAGACGGTGCTAATCTAATTAGAGCCAGGCTAATCCGGAAAACACCACTCACTATTATTTTAAGCGTCTTCCTAGAAATTATGAGCAATGTTTGCAATATAAAGTATCCAAGAGTCATGAAATAGTAGAAAGTGTCTTGTTTTAGTCCCATTACAGAGATTGGGACTACTTTATTACCGTTTCGCGGTCCTCAGTGGGCCATTATGGTGGGAAATGCGATTAGCTTCGGATTGCAAATATAATTTGTAAAAGTCACTTACGGCTGAGGAGACGGGAGACAGGAAGAATTCCCATTATTCAGTCTGCTGCATAATTTCTTGTTTTGCAGAATGTTCACTGACGAGTTCCAGCCCTGAAATAAATCCCAAATTAGAGAAAATGATGCCATTAGAACATGTGAGGAAGTTTAGCCGTAACCTTTTGATCCACAAACACACACTTTGACTTTGTCGCGTAACAGCACACCGGTGCTGGTTTTCTGGTGACGGCATCTGCCAGGACGACTCAAACCATCCCGACGCAGCTTCACCGACAAGAGCAGCATTCAGTAATTTCAGGCTGAGTTATTCCTCCCCTCAGGAAAGCGACCTCCTCGGTTCTCAGGATACCGTGGAGAATAAAACTCAACTTTAACAGTCTAGATGTCAGATTTTAGGACGTACCGATCGAGTTCAGGTTCGCAAAGCCAACTCTTCTTTAATGCAGGGGGCTGGGGAGGGCGTGTAACTATGGGATGGACCGTGTGAAGCTCCGTCAGTGCGATAAGGAGGTGCAGGTCTGTCTTTGGTCGCAGCAGGAGCAGAGGCGCAGTGTGGCTTCGCAGCTCTCCTCCTCTTCTCCTCTCAGCCGTCTCTGCTGTGTGTTTGCCCACAGGTGATCAGCGGGTCCAACCTCCCCATCCTCAAGAGCCGGAAATCTTTAGACCCTTTTGTCAAAGTGGAGATCCACGGGATTCCAAGCGACTCGTCCAAACAAAGCACACACACCGTCAAAAACAACTGTGAGTACAGTTTGGGCAAAAGCACTTTGGCAGGCTGTCAGAGGAATTTCACTTAGCTTTTGAAGCAAACGTTGGGCCTAACGAGCCGCCGTGCAGCCCTCATCGCCATTACCTTTGCAGCTCTGAGCCCTCACTGGGACGCGCACATGAACTTTAAAATCAGCACGCCGGAACTGTGCCTGATCCGCTTCTGCGTGCGAGATCAGACGGGTCTCCTGAGCAGCGAGTTTGTGGGCCAGTACACGCTGCCCTTCACCAGCCTGATGAAAGGTGAGCCGCTCTCCTGCAAAGGGGTGGGAGGGGGGAGGAGGGCGATTCCGAGTCACGTCAGGGGATGAATGGCATCAGGTGACACGGCGTGATTGTGTCGAGCGTTTCTGAAGGTTGTCAAGCGTTTGGCAGCTATATTTACATTTGTCTTCCGTCCTCCCACAGGCTACCGCTGGGTGCCCCTTTGGTCACGAGACGGATGCAGCCTCGATCCAGCCTCCCTCTTCGTCTTTGTTTGGTATTCCTAAAAACAGCCCTTTGTCTCTTGCACACACACACACACACACACACACAAACACTTTGCTGAAGAACACAAGCAAGGAGGTTGCAGATGAACCAAAAAGAAACACATAAATAAATCAGAGGCAGAATATCCTCAGATATAAATACCAGATATACTGTCAGAAAATCGACGTGCCTTTCTTCTGTCGCCTGCTCGCTCTGCTGCAGAGGAAGAGCCCAAAAGGTTCCGTCAGGACTGAATACACTCCGCTGCATGATATTGATTTCCTATCGCTAAATGAATCACCGATGCACGTGGAAGTCTGCTGGTGGGCCTGGACAAACACAAGATTAATGACTCATTCCAGAACAGGAGATGCTGTTCTCCAGTTCAAGCCCACTGAAGCCGGGATCCATGAATGCTCCATGTAGAGCAGAGAGGAGCCGCTTCCGAGCGTTTCCTATCGCATGCGAGCCAGCTGGGAGTAATATAAATAGCATTCGCAGGGGTTTACATTATTGAACCACATTCAGTGCAGCGAGGTCTATTTCTAAACTCTCCCTTCACTAAATCCTATGAATGACTGCAGAAAAGAGCAGCGGTCACTCAACAGGAAGTTGGCATTCAGGTAACATGAAGACCCCCACCCCCCAAAGCCCCACAACACCATCATCATCATCACCATCACAGGAAGCGTTTCTCTAGCAACAGCTGCCGTTACGTGTTTGTGCATACTTTTGCATAAGCGCGTCCAAATGCCACTGATGGAGGAGACAGAGGATGGAGGGAGGGGATGGAATGTTAACTCAGGCCCTAAGGCCAGATCAACACCGTTGCATCCTGCACACATACACACACC
>CAAE01015000.1:1266194-1283098 GCA_000180735.1 Tetraodon nigroviridis
CTCTTGCTTTGGCTGAAAGACATCTTAAACCAACCAGGAAACCTTTAAAGGAGGAAGAAGCTGTCAATGCTCCAGTCTCAGACTTTTAAGCTCTTGAATATAAAGAGATTCTGCAGTTGCTCACTGGGGCAGCGTAGATTCAATAAAGTATTTCTGCAGCTGCTTATGGATCATCTCCATCTGTCCATATGTCGTCTCGCTGTTCAGATACCCGTCGTCAATGGTTACCCTCAAGTCGTAGATCTGTGAATAAAGAGAAACACGTTTACCCTTCCAATCTCCATGTTTAGGACACAGAAACAATTGCATCGTTGTTGCAGGGAGTCGGCAAATTAATATATGATAGGAGAAGCGGCGCAGGCTCACCACATCTTTCCCTCTGGCAGTAAATCCCTGGATGACAGCTTCCTGGATGTTGCTGCTGGGACCGGGGATGCCATCTCGGGCTAGCGGCTCCTGTTTCTTCCCTTGAGCCATGCTGTGCGTCAGGAAATTAATCTTGACTGCGACAGAGCTCATGCTTTCCTTGATCTTCCTATGTCAGGAGGGGGGGGGCAAAGTGTTACTACCAGATTAAGAAAGAAATGTGCCAAAATATGAATAAATTAGAGAAGAGAAATGTGCTTTTTACTTTGTGAAGTAGGATGTGGCCTCCAGGTCTGTGTCATGAGGTCTGAGGTTGTTTTGGACATACTGGAGGTCGTTAATGTCTTTCAGTTCTGGCATGCCTGCGTGTAACATCTGAAAAAAACCCCCAAAAAAGCAGCAAATCACGCGTTAAAGGTCCTGATCTGACCTCAGAGCTGTCACAGTGACCATGTTGAGCGGTCTGACCAGTTCCAGCAGGCCCAGTATGAGTGCGGAGCGCTGCCTGACGATGTTGTAGGCTTCACAGCAGAGCTCCACAAAGCGGTGAAGACGCTGGGGCTTCTGCCCCCAACGGTGATGAGAGTGCTGCATCTCTGAGGTGAAGATGAACGGCGATCTGTCCCTGTGTCGGTAAACAAAGAGCTTCATGTTCCATCCTGCCAAAGGCGCCCTTTTCTTTTCACCAGGTTACCTTTTGAAGCTTCCAAACTTCTGCGCGTTGCCCATGATCTTGCCAAAGTCGATGTGGAACATGTGTCCGCTGTGCTTCAGCATGATGTTGTCGTTGTGACGGTCACAGATGCCCAGGATGAAGGTGGCCACACACCAGCCTGCACAGGAGTGGATGAAGTTCATCACAGCCTGCAGACGGAAGCGTTATTCTACACGTGTGGAAAAAGCCAGGATAGAAATTCAGGTTTGCAAAATATCTGGTTACGGAGATAACCTTGTCATAGTCCTCCTTCGTTTTGTTCCACATGTGGAACCATTTCTCCAGCGTGTCTTCGCGGAGGCTCCCAGCCAGACCCCACTCCTGCTGGATCTTCCCCAGCGTCACTGCGTCTGGAACCACCTCCACCAGACCTGGTTTTCACGCAGAAAAAGTTAGAGACACTCAAACGTTCTGTCTTAGATGCCCCGAGCAAAGACGCTGGAATCTACATTTGGACCTGACCCTGGGTTTTGCCTGTAGAGAGACACCTGTAGGTGATCATCTGCAGGTCCAGCCCTTCTTGGAGCCACACGCGGTCCATCATACGGACGATCTGAAGTATCAGCATGTCCTGTTGCAGGTCATCTCCTGTCTTGAGAACACGAATCACACAGTCGGCGCTACTTTCGGTGAAAAGCCCGAGACGGACGAGGCGGCCGTGTTGCAAACCTTGCAGATGACGCTGACGTTCTTGGCCAGAGGGTCAGTGCAGATGAACGAGATGCCCAGAGGAGCAGCGTTAGAGTTGTACACCTTACAGGCCTGCGGGTAACGCATCAAAGCGGTGAAGGTGCCACGTTTTGGAAAACATTTTAGAGAGCAGAAAGCCAGCAGACAGTCTTACTTCTGCATCCAGTCCCTTTACACGGACTGCAGGGTCAAGCGGCAAACAACAGCTGACGCCATCCTTGAAGAAGTCCTCTATCTGGGATGCTTCTCTCTTTAGAATATTCTGGAATCAAAAAGACAGAGTCAGTGAAGGCATCATCGGTATCGCTGACAGATTAAGATCAGGCAGAGAAAAAGAAAAATCTGTTTTCCCACTTTACGTCGAGTCTTTTCAGCGGTCCGAATCTTCTCGGCCGCCTGGATGAGCGCGGACGTCAGACGCGTTTCCAGCTGCAGCTCTTTCCTCAGTGCCTGGCCGCAGCAGTGCTGCAGCGCAGCCTGGATCTTCCGCAGCCAGCTGTGGTAGTGGGGGTCGGTCTGGGCGTCCTCCAGCAGCCTGCCGCCAAGAAAAATCACTACCAGCCGTCTTCGCCTCACAAGTCCGTCCTGTCCCGAGTTCTCCGCTCACCAGTAGAGTTGCTGGGCAACCTGGACGTTCCTGACCGACCTCTCCAACAGCAGCATCACCAGGGGTCCGTCCAGCTCCCACTCACTCTTCAGAGCCTGCGGGACAGGACGATCAGTCCCACATCAAACCTCTGTGTGTGTGTGTGTGTGTGTGTGTGACAGTGTCTGTAAGCAGACCTGAACCAGCTGGGGAAGAAAAACCTCCAGGTCTCCGTCTGGTATCTGCTTAAAGAAGTGGACCGCTGCGCTCCGCACCGTTGGATCGGGAAAGCTGAAAAAGACGAGGGCCCGGATGATCATGCGAAGGGGGAAAACACACAAACGTGTATAAAAGTAATACTCAGAGCCAGCAATAAACTCCTCCATGTGCCAATCGGTCACACACACTTGTTACTGAGAAGAAAAAGCGCCTCCTCGGGCAGATGGATGGGCCAGTTCTCCACAATGGTGTAGATCTCCGTCAAGTCTTCCGGCTGCCACCGGGGGGCTCCACCCAGCAGCAGATGCAGAAAAGTACTTCCTTTGTCACTACAATGGCGCTTGGTCCAAAGGAAAGATTTTTCATTCTGCGTCAGGCTGCAGGAGGATCAAGTTCAGAATGCGTTGGGTAAAGAAATCAAAATGTAAACGATGGGGGAAGAACAGGACCCACAAGCAGAGGCAGTGTTTCTTAGAGACGGCCAACATTTTCCTGCGGAGTTCTTCACACGGCTCGGTAAACGTGATCAGGCCTGGAAGAGCGATGGGCCTCTGATACCTCCAGTCGAAGAGGTTTGGAAACTCCAGCTGGGGCGAGACAGGAGGACAAGTGACCAACCGATGGACGGGCTTGTGTTTGGGCTGAGGAGAGGAAGAGCTGTCCAGTGTGCTGACCTGCAGGACGACCCCGGAGGCTCTTCTGTGGCTGTCACACAGAGCCGGGCAGGGGGGAGCAGGCAGCTCAGCCAGCAAGGACAGGCTGAGCAGAACGGTCCCAGTCACCAGAGTCCTGCACAGTCCAGAATCATCACGTCTTCACAGCACGACTTCAAAACAGCCGCGTTCCATTGCTTGGTGACTCATTGATTATACATAGAATATTTATTTACACATTTAAAATTGAATGTTTTTACGGCAGCGTAGCTTAAATAACACTTCACGAAGCATATTAAATGTTTGGAATTAAATGAGAAAAGCAAAACAACCGATGCCGACAGCATCTGGTCTTAGACCCACCTGTGGCTGTAAAGAGGCAGCACGGCCCAGCCCAAAAGCTCCGGGTTCTTGCCTCGTTTGGAGCCCCTCAGACGGAACGTCAGCATGCACTCGTACGGCAGCTGGTTGACCGGAACGGGGAACACCGTCCTGGGGTGAGAAGGCAGCAGCGGGTTTCAAACACCTTCCAACCTGGTGAACAAACTGAAACAACCAGCACACTTACGTCCGGTTACACCAGATCTTATTCCCATAACACAAAGCTGTGCTGATGTTCTGAGAGACGCTGGTTTCACAGATTTTTGTCATCCCGTAGGTCACGTCGCAGGAAACGGAGAAGCACTCGTAACTTCATATAAAGACACACACAGAAACATCAAAACCACTACTTGTGTGTGAATCTGGTGCGAAACGTGTCCGTCTACCTGCTCGTCCAGCTGCTCTGTAGCTGGTAGAGAGCAGAGATGTTCAACTGGAGCACGTCGGCGTTCTCCTCCACGTCACGGATCTGGCGTTTCTCGGTCGCCTCCTCAACTCGGTAGTCTGACTGAAAGTTGTCAAAAAAGGCCTGCAGCACCTTGAGCAGAGCAGAGTGCAGCAGCACCATCGCTGCAGGGAGAGAGCAAACAGCACACACGTGCACCAGATCGCTGTTGACTCAACGCCGCACAAACTCTCTCTAACTCTGACGGTTTAACACACACACAGCTTTATGAGTGTAAACGTTCAAGCCCGAGGGCCCCTTTGGGTGGCTTTTTAAGTCCTAATCCAAGCGTTTGGTGTGGTAGTAACATGGAAAACATGGTGAAAGTGTTGCAATTTCCTGAGACTTAAACAGGCTGTTCTGCTCCTCACCTGTTTCACACTCTGTTGTTTCTTCTTGACTCTGTAGAGGGAGAGAGAGAGGAAAAACCATTTAGAACCACTGACGCTAAACTGGAACACCGATGGTTTGGGTTGGGGTCAGTAGCTCTAAAGCTGCAGCCAAACTTGCCCCACCAGGGTTATGGGATTGACCCGGTTCAGCCTGCCGATGGCTTCCTCCAGCTCCTGCGATGACAGTCCACACAGGAGCTTGCAGACGGTCCGCACGTGATCCACGACTACGTTTACGTTCATCCCGGACTGCGGATGAGGAGAGAGGAGTCAGAAAAGCAGGCGGACCTCACACCGCCGTTCCTCGGGACCCACCTTCGACCTCATCAGCTCCATCATCTCCCGGCTGTAGTTGCTGAGCACCTTCTGCAGGTTCAACCTGACGGGGGGAGAGGTGGGAAACGCAGGTTAAAATAATACAAACATTAATAAACGAGCCGGCGGCTTCTAAAGGTGTTTCCTAGCAACAGACCGAGTCGACACACAACCCTGCCGACAGTGTTGATGCTAAAACAACGACATGAGGCCGATGTGGGAGGCAGCGCAGGAACCTCACCTGGAAGTGCTGAAAACACCGACGTGACGCAGGTAGCAGAAGAGCCGGCACGGGTTCCCGTCATCCTCCAGCTGAGGAGGACAAAGACAGGGTGGTGGAAACGCGACTGGCTGATTTATCTCTGCTCCCGCTTCAGTCTTATCGCTCACAAAGTCAAACAAACGCAGCGGCGTCACATGTAAACAGAGCAAAGTCAAGCCGGACGTCAGGGCGGAGGCTTTTACAGCCCTGGTGCTAACGGAGGAGTTTGACTTACGTCCCGGGCCAGGCGGTGTTGGACGGCGCTCCAGGGCAGCAGCCGCAGCGGCACGGCCAGCTCGTACTTGTGGTACCTCCGAACGGTGTCGTGCGCGCCCAGCGTTTCCTCACTGAGGGGGAAGCACGTGAGGCGTTTGAGGGGCGGAGGGCAGAGCGGTCCAGGGCTGGCAGCGCGGGGACTCACCTCTGGAGGAACTCCTCATGAGTCACACAGCTTCAACACGTAGCGCTCGTCCGGGCCGGTGCGCCAGCGCCAGCAGCTGGAACACTTCTGCCATCAGACTTTTCACCGTCCTGTTGACTAAAAAAAGAGTCCACACACACACACACACACACACACACCAAGGCACTTTTAGGTTTCCCATCGCACTGCGATGCAGCACTACGTCTCACGGTCTTACGTGTCGTAGGGATCGGCAGCTGGGTATTGTTCCACTCCGTAGCCACGGAAACGGTCACCTCCATGTGCTGCAGCAAGGCAGGGTGGACCTGCGACACCCGGCCCCAAACCACGCCCGAGTTGTGCACGGCGTCCGCGTGCTCGTGTCTCGACATGAGGCTGTTGGAGACAGAAATGCAAACAAGCAGGTTCCACAGATGAAACGGAGGATTCTAATCAGTCCAGTGACGACCGGAGCTGGAGGAACACATCAGGGTGGTGAGAACATGGTGAGAAGGTCTCTCACCAGGATGTCGCAGCACAAAAAGAGGCCAAACTTGTTGTGCTGCCCTCTGGACAGTCGATCAGGGTGATGGTGAACGGGTCCTGATGTGGAAAACAGGATTTTATAAATGGAGCTCTTTGTCTGGGCTGGGAAAGTTCAGGAGACACTCACATGATGTTCTACTTCGGTCCTGGACCGAGCCAGTCTGGGGGCGGGCTCCGGCCCGCCGAAGGAAAACTGAGTCCCGCTGAGGGGCATCCGAGACCTCGGGGGGACGGGCGGCGGTCCCGGGCCCTGCGTGTGCGGCAAACAGGCGCTGAGGAGCCTGCTCTTGGGTGGAGGTGGTGGAGGCCGGAGCGGTTGAAGACTGTCGGAGGACGGAGGGTGGGCATTCCCAGGGGGGTCTGGCTGGGGTTTCTCAGATGAATCGAGGTCAGGAAAAACGTCCAGGTGCTCGGGAATGTTGGGATCCATACGGAGGAGGTCACCGTGGAGTGCATCCCGCCTTGGAGGAAGATCCATTACACACTTCTCAGCATGTTCTCACTTTCTCCCACATCAGAACGAAGACACGCAGGGAAAAGAAAAGGAAAAGGTCATTCTTTTAGCAAAGCGAAAGCGGGACAGGTGCTCTCCGTCGGGGCTGCAGTCGAACTGATCCTCAGGCTTTTATGGCGGTCTAATAATTAACAAGCTTTCAAATCCGAACAGGAATGTACCATGTCTGGCAAGAACGTGGCAACATTCTGAAATACGCCAAATATGATGCTATCATGTACTAAAACCTTATATTTACCGGCGTTAAACCGAGTCCTGATATCGTCCGGATCTCGTCCGGATCTAAAAGACGCTTTTAAGTCCTGGAAGCAAGTTAAGTTTACAACGGAGGATCTCTGTGTCCTTCTCCGCCTTTTTTTAAAAAAATGTTTGAAACTTACCAAATGAACTTCCACACTGTCCCGTCTCAGCAAGGACACTGCGTGCCAGGAGACACCTGGAAAACCATGGAAAACCCTGGACAGTCGCGCCAGCGCGTCCTTGTCCCACCCCTAAACCGCCTCCCGCGGCCGAACAGCGCCCCCGCCTGGAGCTGGGGCGCAATTACGAGCGCACGACGCACTGGAGAAAAACAGAAACCAAATCACGACTATAACATTTGGCATATTACTTATAATTACATGGGATATTATTCCTTAAAAAACCCAATAGATTGTATTTTTAGACCAGGGTTCTGCGAAGAAAACCTCAGTAATGTCGCTCTTCTAGTTCAACACTCCTCTCCCAGGAATGTCATGGAGCAGGTTGGAGATCGCGTTGCTCCAGAGACCAAAGGATATGTGACACAAAAGGTAAGTCAAACTGGTTTGTTTCAGATGGCCGATCTTTATATCTGTTCATTTGTTGGTGACTTTCTAAACTCCACCAGTTTTGCGCACGTCGAGGCGCGCAGCCTCACTGGGGATGGCGGAACTCCGGTGAATGTGGCACAGCGGGGCGAGCAGAGAAGAGCAGAAAGGAAGAGCCGAGCTGGAGAAGGATGAACTCCAACCAGACGACCCCTCACAAATCCACGCCGAGCCCCAGACCGTGGTTATACACGCTCACCCCCTTCCTGCTCTTCGCGCTGCTGCTGTGCGTCGCTGCAATGGTGAGTTCACCTGAGTTTATCATCGTCGGCGTCGTCATGGCTTCACATTCCTGTCCTCCACGCCAGGTTGCGTACTTGAGGAGAAGATCCAGGTGAGTTGGTTCCTGCAAACCTCCGGGTGGTGATGCGTTCAGGTGCTTCACGCCCCCCTTTGCCTCCTCAGGGTGGATGATCTGCGCCACAGGTTGATTCCTCTCTACAAGTACGACCCCGCAGAGGAAAGCGGCTGGGGGGACTGTGAGGAAGAGGAGTTGACGGTGAGAAGATTAACAGGACTTTTGCCTCTGGCCGGATGGCAGTTAATTCATATTTATTTTCAACAGGAACCTTTGAACCCGGACCGAAGGCTCTCATTTATATCACCTTACGGAACAAACACAAAATAATGTGAATAGATTTTTAAGCGACTGTTTACGTGGCTGTAAAATGTTACTCAACGATTGTTTTGTTTTTCACTGACAATGATCGAACAGCAGATGGCGCTAGAACCCTGTTTTTTTCCCCCCTATGTATTTAAAGGGGTTTAAATATGTCGGTCATTTATTGCTAAACGCGCACTTTGGGCCATTAGACCATGACATAAATTCAATTTTGAAAAATGTACTTTTTGGATAGACGTTTTGACGTAAATAGAGTTGAGCTCAGGAGACGCACCTGGCTCTGATTGGCAATCAGAGGCTTTGCTAGAAGTTGCTCAGGTGGACACATCTGGTGATTGAACAAACAAGAAGATGGGACCCCAAATTAGGCACAGGTGACCTGCACCCTCGCACCATTCCGAATGCCTGTCTGTCACATCCACTCTAACCCTTTATGTGTGTGGCTTTAAGCTGTTCCTGACCTCTGCCTGCTGGCCCTGGCTGCCCTGACCCTCCCAGCTCTGAGCCAGGACACCCTCTTGTGTTACTTCTGTCCTCTGCAGCACAAAACTGATTCCTGCCTGAACATCACCAGCCACTGCCCGCCTACCCATGCGTGTTCCAGCTCCAGGGGCCACTACGGCCTGGTCCACGTCCTCTCCGCTCAGGGCTGCATGGACGTCGCCCTCTGCGGCTCCTATGAGATCCTCACGTTTAAGGGCACCGAGTTCAACGTCAGCCACACCTGCTGCTGCAAAGACAGATGCAACACGCCACCCAAGTCTGGTCCCAACATGAAGCTGCTGCTGGGGATGATCACACAGGAGGAGTACAGCGACATCAGGAATGTTCTAGAAGAGGAGGTCTGGGATTCGTGTGCGAATTACATATAGTGGAGCCCTGGACTCAGGAAAAGGCGTCGGCTACAGTCTGGTGAATGTATCCGTTCTGATTCATTAAGGATGCTAAATAAAATCCCCACAAATAAACTCCTGTTCGGTGTGTCTTTAATTGGATCCACAGCAGGTGTGCTGGGAGGTGTGGCCTCTGTGGGGAACTCCTGAGGCCGATAGTTCACGTTCAGCCTTTTAACCCATTTTACCAGTTTAATTCACGTGGTCCTCTTTAACATTAGCAGGTGAGTCTAAAATACCCTCCTTGTTGGAGTTTTTCGTGGCCTGTGTGTAAAAACTGAAGCAGACTGGTTTAATCTCGGCCTGTTGGTGACTAGAGGAGCGTTGGTGATTGGGAATTACTCGGCTGTAGACCTTGGCACTGGTTTAAATAACAAACAAAAAGACCTTTTGGAATGTTTCAGTTTTCTCCTGTCTGGAGCAGGTTTACCTGTAAACCAGAACAATGCTCTTCCCCCTGCAGGCTCATCATGTCGCAGGTCCTGCGCGTCGCCCTGCTGTGGCTCTACCTCCTCCTTCCCTCGCTGCTGTGCGACAACCTGCTCTGCTACTTCAGCCCCCTCCTGCAAAAAGAAGTCTCGTTCGAGTTCATCGCCACAGAGTGCCCCCCAGGGGAGCTGTGTTTCAAAGCGGACGGCCGCTACGGGAACCACAGCGTCCTGTCGGGCAGGGGCTGCATGGCGAGGGAGGCCTGCAGCCAGACCCACAGCATCAGGTACAGAGGCAGCGTCTTCGTCATGACTTACAGCTGCTGTGATTCGCCCTACTGTAACTCCTGCTCAGGAGTCGCAGCCCGGACCGTCTGCATCGCTGCTGCACTGCTCACTGCAGCTCTGATGACCCCACAAAGGTTTTAACGGACGATCTGGCGAGATGTGCTCGGGTGTCTTCAGCTTCGTCTGGAACAGTTGAACTCCCAATATGACACTGCAGTGCACAACAAGTATATAGTTTAATATTTTTTAGCAGAAAAACCATTTGATTTTGGTGTGTTTCAATAAATATTCCTATATTTTAAACTTCTGACATTAGTTTTTATTTATAATTCACTAAACATCAAAAGCTGACGGTCCGATGTTCAGCCTCGCATGCAACAAGGTGCAGTAAACAAAAGGGTTACTTTAAAAGAATAAAAGAAAGATGGAGTAATATGCAGAACGTGAGGTTTGGACAGGTCTTTATTTCCCTTTTATAAGGCTGCTGGGTCTCCCCATAGTGGATATACATATATATACAGGAGATTGCTATACTGGAGTTACACTGAGGGCAGAGGGTCCATATTACACAGACTTCAAAAACAACACTAACAGAGCCTCACCTTCAGGTTTTAGAAACTGGCAGAGAAAGAGCAAGAGACAGAGAGATGGATGTGGGGAAACAGCACAAGATAAGAGGGAAGGGGCCATGACGCGGTCCGAGAACACGACCCGACCGCCTAATAACTTAACACTAAAAAATAACATACAGATTCCACGCACAGTGCATCTTAAATAGGTCACGTGAAGAACCATTTACCATAAATATCTGTATTTTCCGGAACCAACATATATAAAAAAATGATTTAAAAAAAAAAAGCAGTCTTTTTCCTCCTCTTTCCTGTCGTGCAAGTCATTCTTGTGTTCCTCCTTCCTTGGCCGGGTTTCTCCCGCCTCTCCAACATCTGGTCCCGAAAAGCGAGGAAAAAAGGAAAAAGACCCCCAGAACTTTCTCCCACCCCAAAAAAAGCTCATGAATTAGTAGAAAACAAACGAACAAATGAACACCACAGTCAACTCATCACAAAAAGAACCCACAGACACACAGAACAGCAAGAACACAGTACTTTTTTTTTTTTTTCTTTTTTTGAGATTCTCGTCACCATAATTCCTCGTCACGATCGGTATAAATGCGATGGTCTTTCTCCTCGGGTGGCGGCTGCGGAGTGGTCCTCCCTTCGGTGGCTCAGTGAAACAGGGGCGCTACTCTCCAATCGGCTGGTCAGCTCAGCAGTGATATATTATCTCTCAATTTCACAGTGTGGTAGGAGGAGAAGGATGAGGGGAGGGAAGCCAGGGCCAAGGGGAACGGAGATGGAGACGGGAACCACAACAGCGCTTAGGAAATAAGTAGAAACCCTGACCCTCCATAAATAAAACACAAAATGGCTGCTTCACTCCTTTCTTCTGAGTTTCATTCCCACCGAGCTGTGGTTGGGAAGTCCTTGATTCGCTGGTGTAAAACTGATTGAATGGCCCCCGTTGTGGGACAGAACGGGGGGAGGTTGGTCATGGAGGTCTAAGGCTGGACTGGAATCCAGGGTCCAGGGGTGGATGGTGTGTCATCTGGAGGAAGTGGATGAGCGACGCGGGTTGGTGTGTGACTGGCAGGTTCGAGGACCCTTCCTGTTGTTGGTGCGTTCAGGCGCGCTGTAACAGTGCCCGCTTCTTGCGGCTGTAGTAGTGACGCGCGCCGCTCTGCCGGGCAAAGTTCATCATGTAGTTTTGTTTACGGGTGCTACAGAAACACAAACACAGTGGAGGGGGGAGAAAGGGGAGTGGGACGTCAGCGGCTGAGTTTAGGACAGCGCGGGTCCACGAATTCTCATGCACGCAGTTCATGCTCGCAGACGCACAGATGGATGAGCGCAACTTTGGTTTTCATTCACACCCAGCGTCCATGCTACCATTTTCAGTCACTTTCTAGGAATAACCTCAAACACTCGACAGCCGCATGGGTAAGAGGTGGCACTACTCTACACAACTGGTCTGTTTTTAAGGCACAAAAATGAGCGTCTAAAGGTGAACGGTGAGGGCGAACTAGTTACACGTACCCAAGGACAAATGTCGCAAGACAAGACACGGGACACAGAATCTACAAACATACTACCACAAATACTAGTGGGAAACTCTGCCTCTGAGTGTTTGAGGTCAGAGTCAGCAGCCATCACTGGGAATACAAAGAAAACAATCAATCAAAGCCACAGAAACCCAGGGTTGGGAGCAAAAAAGGGATGGCTTTGGAACTGAGAGACACGAAGAAAAGCTGCGGAAGACTGCTCTTGCTTAGCCTGTCCATTGTCTCTTCCATCCAGCAGGGCGGTGCCAGTGAGCCAGGAGAGCAGCCAGGGCAGGCAGGGGCCTCTGCAAAGCATGGTGGGGTGGAAGGGTGGGAAGGATGATGCGGAGGATGGTGGGTATGTGTGTGATGGGGGATGCTTGGTTCCAGATGCCTGATACACTGCACCAACACTCCATGTTACTGCCATGAGTGAAAACAGGGATGAAGATGCTGCTGCAGTCAGCAGATGAAGCCATGCAAGAGCTGGATGGTCAAGGTTAGTCAGATGAGACTCTGCCTTCGCTGGGAGGCAGTGATGCGAGATGCGCCTCCATCGCCAATGATTTATGGATGAAACAGACTTTCAGAGCTTGGGCTGGTGTCTCTCAGCACACAGGCAGTGATCACCGTGAAGATCACCGAGTGGTGGATGAAAATCATTAGCGTCTACATCGAAAAGGCTACTGTGGAGGTAGCGAGAACAGAACAGACGGGTAGAGTGATGGACTTCATCACACATATAAGCACAAACACAGCAGCACTGACATCAGCATATTTCAAATATAACATTTGAACAACTGCACATTAATAAAAACGTGGTTCAAGAGCAATTTGTCACCGTGCTCTGGGTCATTGTTTTAGATTGGCCTTCAAAAATCACAAAAGTGTGCCACCTTTGAGGGTTTGGTGTATTTGTGTCTGTAGCTGAGAGCTGTCTCCTACAGACGTGTGTGCTGGACGCTGTGTTGACCTGTCTGGTTAAAGCAAGGGCATGAGAATGACTGGTGAGGATGAGGTGGGCAGTGAAGGTGATGGTGGGTGTGCATGGAGGTGGAGAGGGTAGGAGGTGAAGAGAGAGGGCTGCATTCAGGAAGAGTCGGAGAACTTACCTGACACTACAGCCGTGCCAGAGGGAGCAGAATACAGAAGAGAGCAGAGGTTAGAGCGAGAGAGGGGGGGAGCAGGAGGAGGGGGCTGCTGTCTCGGAGAGGGGTTTGGGGCGTTTGGAGGCCCAGCCTGGGCACCCCAAGGCCCAAAGCAGGGAGGAGAGAGGAGAGGCAAAAAGATTGTCAGAGGTTGGAGGAAAAAAAGAGTAGTAGGTGGAGACAGCAAAGTGATTAGGATGATCACAGAAAGTGAGAGACACAGAAATAACCCATTTGTAGTATGTCAGGATTGGAAACGAAAGAGAAAAAAGAAGGAGGGAGAATGAGGAGGAGCGAGTGATGAGATAGCGAAGGGAGGGGAAGAACACGATCAAACACGTTCAATTAGCAGCAAAGAGGCAAAGTTGTGTTGAGCCAAAAGAAAAGTTGGAGCAGGAGATGGAGTGAGAGGAAGGATGTGTGAAGGAGTGGAGGAGTGACATAAACAGAGAGAAGTAAACATCAGAGCAGAGTGTGAGGACCACCGTCAGTTTTTCAGCAGACACTGTTGAAAACCGTGCAAAAGTGAGGAGGGAGTGGGACAGGTCATGAGCACCGAGGCCAGGGACAGCTCAGACTAGACATACTGGTACACTGATAAAGCTGTGTGTGTCTGTGTGCGAGTGTGTACAAATTAGCATCAACTGCTAAAGTTGAAATCAGGCTGCCATGTATGACCGGATGGGTGCAGCATTTAAAATGCATCAGGTTCTAATGAAATGAAACCCATGTCAGGCAGGATACGCCGATGCCCACAGCAACATGCGGAAAATGCATTTCAAATGC
Source organism: Tetraodon nigroviridis (assembly GCA_000180735.1). Taxonomy (NCBI): domain Eukaryota; kingdom Metazoa; phylum Chordata; class Actinopteri; order Tetraodontiformes; family Tetraodontidae; genus Tetraodon; species Tetraodon nigroviridis. The sequence goes on from CAAE01015000.1 coordinate 1,279,790, forward strand.
TTCATGATAATGGCCATGTCAGGAGTATGCTAGCTGGTTTGGACCATGGTCACCATAGTTTCAGTGTGCCGAGGACTTTAACTTAGGGAAAAAAAAGCAGTGATTAAGTCCACAATATCAACAATTCCTACTAACAACTCAATTCTCACCATCTTAAATTTTGACTCTCTCGCTGTTTTTAATTAATGATATATGTTATGAATTGCAACTAATTTACTTGTGGGATGAAGGTCGGCAGGACACTGAGAGTATGATGACCTGACAGCAGTAACCGAACTGTCTCACACGGAACAACTGGGGGCAACACACAGCAGAGCGGACAGCAGCCATTTATTCCAAGAAGCCGGCACACATAAGCGGCACACCTATACCTACTACAGTTTGTGTGTGTGTGTGTGTGTGTACTGTTTTCCTTTCGTAAGGAGGAGGGACCGTTTCTACAGGTGAGGCTGAGGCAGGGCTCTTTTGGGGGCCATTCTGAGGGGCCAGGGGCTGGCTGGGAATTGGGTACTCACAGAACTACTTCCACATGGTCCAACGCCCACTGATCATGTCCCGCGCCATCGTGTCGTGGCTGCCACCATCGCAGCATCACGCCTTTCACCCTGGCCTCTCTGGGGAGATGAAAGGATCGGGTTCCGCAGCGATTAGAGTCAAAACAACCAAATATGTATTTAGGGTTTATTAGTAGCTGGGAATCACTCACAAGGGAATGTTGTAGGAGACTCTCTGGGCTTTTATAAAGTCTTTGGGCTGGTGCTGGGCAATAACATGCCAGCTGATGCCGTTGTTGACGCTATACTGCAGCAGGACGGCCCGGTCCACAGTATCTGCCTGGTCCAGGGCTATGTTACAGCTGTCTGTTTGTGCCACGCTGCCAATCTGCAGCACGAACATGATCTTACTGCAAACCGATGAGAAGGAGAGATAAAGGCAAATATTAGACAAACATTAGCTTTATGGCATATTTCAGAATTACTGCTGCAATACTGTGTGTTTTGGTAGTACCTGTACCTGGCTCTAGTGAGGTCCAGCGGTTTGGTAACTGCCTGCCTCATCTTACAGCCATTGAAGTAGAGTGAATCTCCGTGGGCATGCGGTGACAGCTGCCCACAGCCGTTGCCCACTCCCCCACCCTGGATCGACTGCCAGCTCTCTGGCGACACGCCGCCCGACTCAAAGTTGTCTTTTATGGAGCTGGGCAGGTCGTTGCTGGACAGGGAACAGTCGTCACCTGGAGAGGAGGATGTGATAAAGTTCAGACGGAGCGACTTTCCTCTGAGCAGGACAGCTGAAGCATCTCCACAAAGTCTGTGGCCCACCATGGTGTCCCTCATCACAGATGCACACCGATCCGCTGGTACAGTAGCCGTGTCCGCTGCAGAGCCCCGGGCAGGCTTCACCAATATAAACATGATCAACAGCCCAGCTCTGACGCTCTCCACTCCCCTCCTTCTGGATCCACCGGAACTGAGTAGCTCTAAAAGGAAAATGAAATACCAATCACAAAATTGCTTGATGTGGCAACAGAAGAAACTGTGCCTGCAATATGCAGATATGCGCTGACTGCATTTTTGCTGGTAACTATGGAAATGATGTATTCCTACCCCGAGGAGACATGGTCTGGGAGCTGGACGGTGACCCTGGTCCACGTTGAGCTGTTTACAGGACTGTAAATTGTAGACTCGTGAAACTGAAAGGGGGAGCAGCCCACGTTGTTCACAGAGGACGGGAGGCACTCCGACTGTACCACCTGCCAGGAATCAGACCTGCAGGGAGAGACGGAGAGCTGAACACTGCCACTGTAGTATTTGTGGTCATTTCAAAATAAAGTTTCAATGGAAAATGCTCTACCTTGCATCCTTCCTGTACTGCAGCAGGACAGAATGATGGTCTTCGCAGGTGTCAGCTTCACAGCCAACAGCAATCTGAATTTACCCATAATAGATGTTTCATAATAGCTGAGGGGTTTTTAATCTGGCGTAATGAGACACCGTACAACACTGTACCTTAAACTGTAAAATATATCCGGGTTGCACTATGAGCTCTCTGGTTGCCAGGATGTTGTGCGTCCTGTCTTGATTCTTGTTTGGCCAGTACAGGTGGAATGATGGGTTTCCACAGAAACCCAGCTGTACGTACAGCATTCGGATAGAAGCTCCAGCTTTCCTCATGAGAAACACCCTCTGGAGAAGACATAAAACAAAACAAACTGTCTTCTGGATCATGTCCAGGAGCATGTAATGATCCAGCAAACTCACCATCGTCGAAGGTGTCGAGCAAAGTGGACGGATTAATGTCCGAACCCCCCACCAAGATGTTGTCTATGGCCCACTGAGCTCTCTCCAGGCTGGGTGTGGCCAGACCGGAGGAAATGGTAAATGGCTGCCACCAGCGCAGACGGGTAGCATTGGTCAGAGCTCCCTCTGGGAGGACAATGTAGTCTCTCCTCACTGACACATACTTTAGATAGTCCATCTCATGGAGAAGGGTCCAGGACACACCTGCAGACAGGTGAGACATTCAGGTAGAGAGGGGATGAAGACAGGAGGACGTATGTACTCTAAAATATACACAATCTGGTTGCTTTCAGTGCACCTCCATCTGTGGAGTAGTCCAGCAGAACTCCCTCTTTACGACAAGTTGGCCGGTGGCAAAGGGTCATGTTATCTTCACTTCCAATCCTGGCCCAGTACTCTACAAACCTAGTCAAAAAAACACAGGTCAAAGGCCACAGAAAAGCTAAATCTCTTAATACTCAGACAAAACCTCTGGATGAACACTAACTTTGCCCCTCGGAGATCCAGGTCAGCAGTTACAGCGTGTCTGGCATCAGCACCTCCGAAGTACAGGGCTGTCCCCTCCACCAGCACCCCACAGTCTGTACAAGGCCTACCGCCCTCCAGCACCTGCCACTGAGGGCTTGATGTGCCCTCCCAGTCGAAACGCTCCTTCAGAGACGCCTGGAGAAGAGCAATCACAGATATTGGATCACCTTGTTCCTTCTTTGGTCTCTAAGCTGTGACTGAGACACAATCTCCACCTTCAGAGTGCTGCTGGCATAGCAGTTTGGTCCAGTGAACCCTGGATCGCAGAGACAGCGCTGATCCAAGCAATCGCCGTGCCCCCCGCAGTGACTCTCACATGCCGGCCCGATGTAAAAGTTCTCCACACCCCACTGAATATCTGAGTGCTGCTGGTAAAACCTGAACCGCACGGCACTGGAGAACAGACCTCGGGTTATTCCAACAACCAGGGTAAACATTATCATGAATAATGACTTCAATCATTCAATTCACATTAATGTCT
>CAAE01015000.1:1283320-1314805 GCA_000180735.1 Tetraodon nigroviridis
CTGGGGCACCAGGTACTTCCACGTCACTCCAAAGTCCACCGAATACTGAACGTGAACCTGCCGGTCTGCGTGACGCTCGGGAACACTGCAGCCCACTGCAATCTGAAGCAACACACAAGCATAACTGACCAACACAAACATATGAACACGTTCCCCTCCCCTCTGCGCCAGCTCGGGCTCCTTCCATACCTTAAACTGCATGACCCAGTCCTTGTCAGGAACAATGTCGTGTGTGACGGCATACACCTCTCTCCCATCGGTGTTGCCGCACACCATCACTCCATCAGGAGAGCTGCAGAAACGCTGAACTGAGCAATCCTCTGAGAATAACCAATGGTCGCTCACTGAGCACAGACAAAGACAGAAAACACCATTAGAAGATTTTGTGCATAAAAAAAAATCCAATAAAACACAAATTAATATCTATAGGGTTAGGGTTACCTATAGGGGTTTCCTCCTGCTCGTTTGGTTGGTCGATTCTTCCTGAGGCGCCATCAGCGGGAGATCTCTCATGATTGGGTAGCGCCACCCCTCCAAACGTATCAGATATCTGTGCTCGAGGGTCTGAGCCAGCGATAAGGACATTATCCAGAGCCCAGTCACTGTGGTCAACTCCGTCATGCTGTGGCTGCCACCAGCGCACACGCACTCCCTCCTGACGAGCAGCAGGGGGCAGCAGCACATTTACAAACCTGTAAAGAGGAGGAAACACATAAACAAAGGGTTGAAAGTTCTCACTCATTTGTTTCAGAGGGCGTATGTGCGAGTAACCTACCCTGGTTTGGTGTACAGATCGTAGAAGATTTCAGTCAGGAGGTGCCAGTTGATTCCTCCGTTCAAACTGTACTCTAGAAGCACGCCTTGGTTGCGATTACTGGGTGGGATCATGCAGCCGTACATGAAGTAGAACTGGATGAACTCTGCGTTGGTCAGGTTCAGGTCAACCGTCACCAACTGACGACTGCAACCCTAGAAAGACACACAGAGACAGTTTTAGTCGCCCATATACACAATCTCCTAAACCATAAAATATCACCGTATGATCAAAATACCAATAGAAATGTAATATTATGAATTCATAAATATAATAAGAGATGTACTGTTTGATAATCTCAAGGCTGGTTTTAACGTAATGCAAATTTAAATGAATATAACTCTTTCGATGATATATACATGCCAGGGTTTATTAAATGCATATATTGATTGCATATGGTATCCTAGATGATGCTGCGTAAACACTAAATTATGAATTTATTTATCTGCATTTATCCATCACCAGATTCCAAGTTGGAAGAAAAGCTGTTGGAAAAGACATGGATAACAAGAACAATAAAAGTTTACCCCGCTGAAGTGCAGGGCGGCCCCAGAGGCCACAGCTCCACACACAGTGCTGAGTTTTGCACCAGTTAGTGTGTGCCAGTGGCTGAGCGACGGCGCTCGACTGAAGCTGTCCTTGAGCTGCGATGGCAGAGGAACAACAGGCTCGTCACAGTACTCTCCGCCCCACTCTGAGTCACACCTAAGAGGAATGAGGACAAATGCACCATCATAAAGCAGACAGAAAGTTGGGGATTACGAGTTCAAATATGTATTAAATAAAAACCACAACAAAAAAACACATTACTTACACACAGGAGCTCTGTTTGCAGTGTCCATGTCCAGAGCACATGTCTGGGCAGCCATCTCCAATGTAGAGATTATCCAGAGCCCAAGTCTGCTGTTTGTCAAATGGAGCCTGCTGTAACCAACGGAACCTTGTGGCTGGAGATCTAAAGTCAAGATACAAAGGAAATAAAGACGTAATTCCTTAAATATCAGAAACACTACAGTGTTGGTTTTTAGACGAAGAACCCTCCAAACTGTTTGTAAGAAAACAGCTGTTTGAATAGAATTTGAAGACTGACCTGGCATATGATGGGATGGGCAGGGTAATGCGTCCCCACTTGTTATAAGTGTCAGAAACCAGCAGCCTCTGCAGGGTGTATGAAGAGCAGTCTGGGCTCGTAGGCAGACAGTCTCTGACCAATGGCTGCCAGGACAGACCCAGGTCCAGGGAATATTCCAACTCTACAGCTGCACAAAAGAAGAACAAAAACTAAGATGTCAATGTGTCAATTGTGATAATCAGAATTCAGCGATGAATTGATGAGAATATTAAAAATGTCAGTATAACTTGACACAATGCAGACATATGTATACTTACAGTAGCAGGAGTTGGTGACTGAGCAAGAAGCAGAGAAGTCAAACTGGATGAAAGCATCTTGACCCAAACTGATGTCAGTGGTGACAGCATAACGCGTGTTTGACTTCTCTATGAATGCAAATGCAGGTCCGTCAGACCCACAGACAGGCATTCGAGTTCCTCCAGGGTGGAGAAGCCACGAGCGCCCATCAATGGAAGAGAAATCATCTTCCAAAGGCCCCCAGCCACTGGCACTCCCACCTACTACTACCTACAAATAGACAGATGCAATAAAATAAGTACATTTGAAAGAAACCTTCAAAAGATTGAACAATCAAACAGAAGAAAAAGAACCTACTTGGTCTATCACCCACGGGCTGTAAAAATGGCCGCTCTCAGAGGGTTGCCACCAGCGAATGCGAGTGGATGTTGTCCGAGCACGCAGTGGGATCTCCAGGGCTACGAGGCGAGCCTGATTACTGCTGTTGCTGAAAAGAAATTCCTGGAGGAGCCCCCAGCTAAGTCCTCCGTCCACTGAAAACTGGAGCAAAACTGGCTGGGAGCGGGGGTCAGGAGCAGCCTTCCCGCAGCCGAGGCGGAGGAAGAACTGAACAAACCTGCAGCCATTAACAGATGAAACAACGCCGTCAGCATGTTTAAACCGTGACAGTTCAAACGCTTGTCTTCAGCCTTACCTGGCATTAGAAAGATCCATGTCATTGGTGACCAGCATGCGAAGGCCATCTTCACTGAAGAACAGATGATTTCCACTTGACATGATTCCACACTTCCTTGATGGTTTTCCTCCACTCAGTAGTCTGAAATGCTCGGCGTCTACAGCACCTCCTACACCGATCAAACAAACTCAAGCTTAAAAAAATATCATAAATTCATCCAAAATGATACCCATTAGGGTGTTGGATGTAAAATGTTGAATATACACAGCAAAAATACCTTAAAACTGAAGCGCAACTAAGAGTTCAATTAAGTTATTTCAGATACCGGTAAAAGCAGTAATAAATAAAATCTACTATTAGATGTTGGTGTTTTGCAGGGTAAAATTGCCATTAGTCTACCTTCAAAGTCCTCCTTGAGAAAGTCAGGGTTGGGGGTGTCAGGCACAGAGCAGTCTGATCCAGAGTAGCCAGGGTCACAGGCACAGTGGGTGCCACCCACGCAAGCCCCGTGACCATTGCACATGTCCTGACACTGTGGGCCGATGTAAATGTTGTCCAGTGCCCATGTAGGAGGAGAGGAACCGCTTGAAAAGAAACCTTGATACCAGCGGAACCTCACTGACCTGTGGAAGAAACACATGTAAAGGCTACGAAAAAGAGAAAAAACGAACGTTCCCCATTTGTCTGGGTATAGACTTACCCACAAAGGCGAAGCTTGCCAAAGTGAATAACTTCCCTCCTCCAGCCCTGAGTTGTTCCGGGGAAATAGATGCTAGCTGGGTGCAACTCAGTGGAGCACAGTGCAGACGGCTGAGGCGCACCAGCACACAAGGGCACCAAGAGGTGCCAGGTGGCACCAAAGTCCCTCGAAAACTCAAGACGCACCGGATAATTGGATGAGCTCTCAACTGTGCAGCCCACGTTAATCTGAAGGCACAAAACCATCAGCAAAAAACGATGAGTCATGGTTTAATGCTCTGTGAGTAAATATTGCTGGATGGATGCAGACTGGGAAACGAAGCTATCACAGCTGTATTTATGCACCTCAAACTGAATGATAGTGTTCTCATTCACTTCGATGTCCCTGGTGGTGATGGAGTGCTCTCCAAGCTCGCTGGAGAGAAACACCATGGCTGACTCATCCTCCTCCCTGCAGCAGACAACATTTGCTGAGGTCAGAAACATATATCACAGCTTCTGTGGTCTGATGAAGCATTAAAGAAGAAACTCTGCATATTTTCTTACAGTCCAGTCTTTTGGTAGGGGCAGTACAGGCCTGTGTTTCCCCCAGGGAAGAATAGCCAGTTGGAGTCATTAGGACCCTCATCAAAACTATCAATTACTACTGGGGGGTTATGTAAGGTGCTGCCATCTATGATGAGATCATCTATTACCCACACCTCCTCTTTCTTGCCTGAGAAAAAAAGCACAAGTTACATTATTAAAAACTGATATTTACAGGTTTCTTTTGTGTGTGTTTTTTTTAACTGAACCAAATAGTGTCTACTTACCACTGTTGTAGGGCTGCCACAGTCTAAAGCGAGTGGCGTTGGTCTGAGCGCTGGCTGGCAGGGCTAGGTGAAGGAACAGAGTGTCAGTGGAGGTGGGGAAGTAGAACTCATCCAACATCAGCCAGCTGATTCCACCATTCACCGAGTACTGCAGCAGTATGGAATGAGAACGCTCTGGAACACCTAGAAAAGCCCACAGCATAAAATATGGGTAAACAAACTGATCAAACAAAAAAACAAAAAAAAATCATGGATTTATCTTTGACCTTTAGTGATGAATTTGAAGGAGAACTGGATGTAGAGGGTGTTGGTGCAATCCAAATCCCGGGACACGATCATTCGCATACCATCCTGCAATCAAAGGTTACTGCTACTGTATCCCCAGCTGCGTCTGCGTGGTTTATTGCTGCTGTGTGGCGTTCAGGAGGCCTACCCCTTTGAAGATAAGGGCAGTTCCTGATTTCAGAGGCTCTCCACTCAGGGTACCCCTCTCTGCTCCGTACAATTCAGGCCATGTTTCCTGTTGCAGGTTGTCGTTAAAGTCCTCTCTCAATACAGATGGCAGAGGGGTCACAGGCACACAGTGCTGCCCACCATAACCCTTGTCACACCTGCGTACAGAGGAGAAATAGTTCCAGGAAAGTTCTTGAAATTATTCTCTGGAAACCTGGAAGAATCAGGTTTACTTACACACAGCGCCCATTATCACAAAGGCCGTGACCAGAGCACATCCAGGGGCAACCAGGAGCAAGTAGGACATTATCCAGTGCCCATCCCTCTGCCCCAGGGGTAAAGTGAGTCTGGATCCAACGAAACCGGGTTCTGGGGGAACTGAGGAATTTAATTAATGGCAAATAAAGTTGGATTTGGAAGTGAAAACACAGTTAGGAAGAGACCATGGCTGCACACAAATGTAGGATATAAAAGTTAGCACATACTTAGCAGCACTGGGCAGATAAACAGTGATCCTCCTCCAGTGTTTGTACTGTGTTGAAGTATAGATGGAGCTCTGAGTATAACCAGAACATCCGATGGCCGGGGGCACACACTCAGGGGTGATAAGAGACCAGTGCTGACCACAGTCTGTGGAGTACTCCAGCCGCACTCCATGGGAGAAGGAAGTGGACTTACTACAGCCCATACTCAGCTCAAACTGTAAGAAAGATGAGCCAGAAACCTCAAAGTCCCACGTCTCTGCATACCTCGGCTTTTCTGCAAACACAGAAAAAAATATCTGCTGAGGTTTATGTACACCAAGTATAATCCAGAAGTTCCATTAAATATATTCGTATTTTCTTTACAATTCTGTTTTACATTGGTATTCAAGAATGCAGTTCTCTGTAAAGTTCAATGCAGACAAGGTGATATCACTAAAGCCCAGAACATTTATAGTTAAAGCAGATAAGCATTTTTATCCAAAACACAAGGTCAAGGAAGATCTTTCATTTAGTACAATCTCAGCACAGATGGGGCACTGACAGCCAAACCAATCCTCATCATTTTCAATGCCGCAGCAAATGAAAAGTCTGTGCAAAGTCATTCAACATCTAACAGCAAGTATAAATACCCCACAAAATAAGGTACAGCTGAGTTATGTGCAAAATGTGTGCATGCTTTACATGAGGAGAATTTGGCAGTGCTTTATTGTCCACATGGGGACACGAGTGCTTTGTGTTTATGGATGGGTTGCCAACTCGCTCTAGCTGCACACGGAATGAATGATCCCAGTTGTAATATAATATTTTCACAAAGTAAATCTGCTCACAGCTTGATGTGAGCATAAATAACAGGCAGGATGTTCATTCAGGTTTTCTCTCATTAATATTTCAGGACCCGCGGCGCCACAGTAAATGGACGATTCCGTTTCAGCCTGTTGTCGCGGTAATGCCGTGACATGACTGTACATTACATCTACATATTAGTTATTTTACCGCTGCAGTTTTTATCATTTATCCTCCACTAACGCACTGGCACTGAGCTGCTGATGACAAATACGGCAACTTTACTGAAATCGTGAAATGCGTGATCAGGGAGCAGGTGGGGCGATTATTAGCCTAAATAAATCTGCCTGTGAACAGACTCACTGTCAATGGCCACAGAGTTGAAAGTGAGCGCTGTATCCAGAGACAGACAGTCCACAGTCACCTCTCCACCCTGAACGCGGTACCAGTTGTGCCTCAAAGGTGTTGTGCCATCAAACTTGTCTTGGAACCCTGTTCTGGAGCTGTCATTCATGCCGATCAAGACATCATCCAGAGCCCACTGGGCTGAGTGTTTCCCTACAAACATGCAGAAACATGAGAAATAATGTATAACATAAATATTTAATGTGCATCTTTTTTATAATCGTAAATCCTTATCATCTACTAACCTTGTTGTGGCTGCCACCACCGAAACACTGTATATGGTGTTTTGGCAGCAGATGGTAACTCGATGGTTACCACTTGAGGTTCCAGGAACGAACTAAAGTCCAGCTCCCTTAGGAACTGCCACTGCACACCATTGTTGGTGGAGAACTGGACAATAACACCTAGAAAAGTGATAAAAAAAAAAAGCAGTATGCAGTTTTAACTGGGAACTCTTGTTGTTTACAATGATGTAAAACTACTGCATGAGGACAAAAATAAATGAGTAAATAAAATGTGCAAAGTGTAAGTGCACACAAAATACGATTACTGGTACCTTCATTGCGAGATCGAGGCCTGGTGCAAGTGGGCCCCAAGCTCTTACTGCCGATTCGGATGTAGAACTGGACCAGCCTGCATGTAAATCAATTGATTTTAGATCCACGGTCATCAAACAGGTACACGGGAAGCAAGTGTGAATACCACTCACCGGGTGTTGCTGGTATCGAGAGGAACTGTTCGTAACTCTCGCCTCCCGGGGCTACTGAAATACAGTGCTTTTCCTTCACTGATGATACCACAGCCACCCCCAATTTGTCCCCCACTGAGGCTCTGCCAGAGTGGGCTGAGCTTTCCTTCAAAACCCTCAGTCAGCTCAGTGGGACTGGCTACCGATGGAACACAACTATCCTGCTCCACTGTAGGAAAACAAGTTGAAATGTATGAAACATAAGGAAAGGCAACCTTTTGATTTCTATACCATCCTTTAGGCGCATCACCTGTGTATCCCATATCACAGAAACACACTCCAGAGATGCAATCTCCATGTCCCCCACAGTGGTTTGGACAGGGCTCGGAGATGTAGACCCCGTCCAAAGCAAACGGTGGAGCCTCTCTATAAACGCTGCTCTCCTGGAACCAGCGGAACCTGGTTTTACTGGAAATTGGAAAGAAGTCAATTGAATTTGTGCAGAAAAGGAGCAGGAACTTTCATTACGTTCTGCTCGAATTTAGCCTAGATACCTGGCTGCAACATTGCGCGGTATGACCACGGTGACTCTTGTCCACTGCTCATAGTCTCCAGTGTTGTAGACGGTGGGTTCTCTGAGCTCACGACCACTGCCCTCACAGACACCTGACCCAGGGGTGCCTGGGTAACAGCCCTCTCTGACCAAGGCCCAGGTACGACCAGCATCATGGGAGTACTGCAGCAAGACTGGGGCAGCAGCGCTAAACTCCGATTCACAGCCAATGTTCAACTGGAAAAGAAAAAAAAAAAAAAATGTTGTATGGGCTGGAAAAACCTCCACCATTCCCCCCAACCATACCTTAAACTGAAGGGTGTATCCATGACGCAGGGCCAGGTCTCTTGTGACAGCCACCCTATCTCCATCCGAGCGCCCAAACACCATGGCGGAGGGTGTTGGAATGTCATTGCTCTCCCTCTCCATGCCTTCATTACCTAGCATCAGCCACACACTCATCTGGTTCAGAGGGTAGTCGAATGCGGGCTTCTCGTAAAAGTTCTGTTGAGACAGGCTACAGATAAGTGTACTGTGGTGTTTCTCACACCCATCAGACAAATTTTGTGGCCGTTCTATCTCTGCATTGTTGTTTTATGACAAAATGAATGAATATTGCATGAACCAGCTGCTCAGACCGAAGAAGACTAGTTTCCGACCTGTGGTAATGTTGGGTTGGCCATGGGGATGATGTGTTTCTCCCTCTCTGACAAAATGATGACATCATCAATTGCCCACTGGTCATAGCCCTCACCGGAGTGAAGGGGCTGCCACCAACGGAATCTCGTGGAGGGTGTCTTTGAGGCCAATGGCAGTTCATAGTGGACAAAACTGACAGAGAAATCACTGATTACTTTATTTTCTTGGTCGTATACCACCATCACAGCAAATGAATTACTGTGCTTCCTCTCACCGAGGTTTGGTGAAATCAGTGAAGTACATCTCAGCAATGAGACCCCAGCTGATGCCTCCATCATTACTGTACTGCAGCAGCACCCCTTCCTCCCTGCTGTCTGCCTGGTTACACTCCGCCCAGTCTCCGCCAACCCTCAGGTAGAACTGCACGAATTCGGCCCATTCAGTGTCCAGGTCCCAGCTCATTAGCTGTCGCAGCCCGGCCTGATGACAAGACACACACCAGGAACATTTTTACAAGGTAACAGCAGTAAAAAATTACCTTTCCAGGCAAGTGTGTCACCTTGCTGAAGTACAGGGAAGACCCCGATGAGACCACACCACAGCCCATGTCAGGTGTGACCACCTCCCCACCGATCACTTCCTGCCATGTAGCCAGCAGCGCATCCTGGGACTCAAAGTCAGAGAGCACGCTGGAAGACAGGGGTGATGATGGCTGGCAGTCTGTTCCGGAGAAACCATCATCACATCTGCAAGACAAGATTGTGGCGAATCTGGTGAAGTCTGCAAATCTGTTAAGATGAGTCACGCTAACATCTTTGAAAAGCTGTCTGCAGCCTTGGATGTGGCGCATGTTAGCTAACCTGCAGTGTCCGTGATCGCACCAGCCGTGTCCATGGCACATGTTGGGACACTGCTGGCCAATGTAGATGTCATCAAGGGCCCACTCGTCCTGCTCCCCATAATAGTTCTGGATCCATCGGAACCGCGTTGCACTCGACCTAAACAGAAAAGTTAAAAATACTAAGAACTACATTCACGATTGCATCTGCTGCCAGGAATCAACAGTTGCTGCATGGAAGTCACATCATCATCTTGCACCCCCTAATCTAATTTTCTACTGGAGACAGAGGTTTGTGGATTTCGCATTTTGGCAGATAAGGATTAATTTTGTTACACCTGCACGTATCTAGTTTCATTTGTGCATGTGCGTGTGTTCTGGAGCTCTGTAAATGTCAGGCAGAGGACAACCATATCATCACATCCCCTCTGCTGCAGATGTGAATGTGTGTGCACATGGTCAGAATTTTTTTTTTTTTTTTTTCTTTTTTCGATTGTAAAAGCAAAGATAGGCGCTTATATTGAGGATTATAAAGTGGGGGTCTGCGTGACCTCTAGGTCACATAGAAATCACCGAGACTCTTTTATTATCATTTAGTGACCTTCTGACCTCTCATCACACTCTGCAGGAGATTAAATTGCCTTTATTTAGGATTATGGCGAAGGTATTGAGGTGGGGGTATTTAGTGAGGATGATATATGGGGTTATCCCAGCTGATATATGTTTGAGTTAAAGCCAATAACTGGCAATTTATTACTTAGGAACTGGTCACTCTGGGGGTTTTTGCCTTGCATTACAACTATAAAATCTGTTGAAAGGCTGCGTGACAGCTGTTAGCTAACCTTTTTTTAAGATAAGGTTGCGGAATAATTCGAACATCCGGTGAACACAAAGAAGCATACTATTGGCATGTACATTCTCACACCTATGGTTGAAAGATCCACCCATCTAAGAGGAATACACCCAAGAAAGGCCAGGGAGAGCATGCAAACTCCTCATAGAAAGCATGTAGAACCCAAGACTTTTTCACCATGAGCCGAATCCTGAAGGAAGTTTTTACTTACCATGTCTTCTGAGGTAGGGAAAGAGTGATGCGTCTCCAGTTTTTGAACTCCGACGGGTGGTAGACGCTGGGGGCTGTAAACTCGGAGCAGCTTGGCATGCCAGGCAGGCAGGCCTAGGTGAAAGAAATAAACGCTCTCCTTGTAATCTGTTTTTAATAATGCGCCCATTTGCTAAAGGTTGATTACTCAAAAGTCATTAAAAAGGTTTTCATCCATCACTGTGAATTGTGGGAAGTTCTTTGAAACCAGCATGATGTACCACAGACACGACAGCCTCAGTCCCAAAGTAGATAAATATACACTAAAGGGAGGTGAAAGATTATAGCGTGTCTGACCTTGAACGCTGGAAGACAGGCAACGAGGATTAACGCTGCTTTCTGGGACTCACATTTTGCTCATGCCAGATGACTGCTTTTCTGTGTATGTCGGACAATTTGAAAAACTGATGGAGAGCTCATTAAGCGCTATTTAATTCCAGCAGTAATAAAAACTTGGCGGGCCTTTCCGCCTCTTGTGAATATTTATGAGCCTGATGTGCACCTTAGAAAACCTTTGTTGAATTAGGGAGAAAAAAAGTGTAACTGCATATTTGATGGCAACTAAATGATATTAAATATTGTAATTGTGATAATTACTCATTTGAAGGAAATTATGAAGTTTTACAGAAATAAGCATCAATTAATTATGTAGGTTTCTGTCAGGATTTTTAGTTTACATATAAAAAAGACCCAAGTAATTCTAAGGTACTATTTTATATCCTAGTCTATAATGCCACTAAAATACTTTTTTACTTACTTTTTAAAAATTAGGTATTCAAAGTTTAAGTCAAATTGCAAACAGTTATGATACGTTTCAATACTTTGAAAGGCAGAAAATATTGAATTTTATCTCTTACTTCTTTGACCAGGTGCCAGGTTAGTCCGTGATTGGTAGAAAACTCCAGGCGGACCTGAGTGTCGATGTGAGGGGACGGTTCTCGGCCACAGCCCATGACCAATGAGAACTGCAGACTGTATGAGGCTCCAATCTGCATGGACTGGGTCTCCACGTAACGGATAATAGAGCCGGGGCTGGGCTCGCCGGAGAAACTGGAACAGAACAGAGGATGAAAAAGGCTTTTTACAGCTTTCATACTGCTCTGGGAGGTAAATCTCCTAAAAAAATCCCACAAATCTTGAACCTGAGGGTCCAGTCGTGCTGGCAGTAGGGCTGCACGTGGCCGAGATAGAAACCGAGACTCTGGGTGACGTCCAGCACATTACTGAAATCCAGACTTATGGTGTTGAAAAGCACAGAGGTCATGCTAATTTCATCCAGGGCCCACACGTCCTGGCCGCGACCGGAGTGGTAGGGCTGCCACCAGCGGAACTGCACACCAAACTTTCGGGCACCAGACGGCAGCTCAACAGATACAATCCTGGTGTGGATCAAAAGAAAAATTTACGTTCCTAATGCAAATACGGACCGTACAAGAGATCCCAGCAAGGAAACATGTGCATGTAGATACACATGATGTCTCTCACACGCACAAGCTGAAGGTACCTTGGCTCATGGAAGCCTTGGTAGGCATAGTGTTGCAACAGCGTCCAGGTGATACCGTTGTCTGAAGAGTAATGCAGGAGGACACCTTCTCCGGGCTGGTCTGGAGCAGGGCAGGAGCTCAGGGTGCTCCGGCTGCCCAGGCGAAGTGTAAACTGCAGATATCTGGAGACCAGAAGAAAAGATTAATGTCAGTCAAATAAGAATGGCATCGCTGCTGTCTTCCTTTTGCAGTTTTTTTAACCCCTCATGACAAATTGACACTGTCTGGGGGAATTTTTTTTTCGGTTGTTCGCTACCTGGCCTGGGAACTGTCCAGTGGAGTGGTGACCAAGTGTCTCCTGCTGTCTCTGTTGAAGACCAAAGCTTTGCCACTCGCCAGCACCCCACATCCAAAGCTGACCTCAGCCCCACGGAGCGAGGAAAAGCTGTGGTAGGAGGAGAGGCGTGGGCTGGAGAAACCCTCCGACAGGAACGCCGGGAATGTCTGGGAGGCGAGCTCACAGGCCGGACCGCTGAAGCCTGGGTCACATCTGACAGACGGAGTGTAATAGTAAGAAAAAAATCGACCGATGTTTGATTTAAGGATATATAAAACACTCATCCTTACTTGCAGCCTGTACGGGAACAATGTCCTCTCCCAGAGCAGAAACGAAGGCAGGCGGGACCAATGTAGACTAAAGCGAACACGTAAGAATCAAAATTTGATTTTCACTTTTCAAGTTCCTTAGATAGATGATGTTTGAGTGCAATGTGAGAGTAATATTATTCTAACCATTGTCTATGGCCCACATGCTGCCTGCCACAGTGCCTGACTGTTTCCAGCGGAAGCGTGTCGCGTCTGTCAGTGCAGCATTGGGCAGAGGGATGGAGATCCTGGTCCACCTGGAAAGGTAAGTAAAGGAAATAATGACGTTCAAATCGGACGCGTGAGGAGGGATGCACAAAAAGAAGCAGAGATTTCTTACCCGCTGTAGTTGTCAGAGGAGTAGATGGTGCTGTGAGGTAGGTGGGGTCCAGCACAGAGCTCTGGTAGACACTCGGTGTGGAGCAGAGACCAGGAGCGACCTTGGTTGGTAGAAAACTCCAGACTCACACTTGCAAAAATAAAAAGTTTAAGAGAAATGTAATCTCAGCATACTGGCAATAAACCTCTGATCGGCTCTGAGATTAAACGTGTCACACCTGTTGGCAGGCTGGTAAGAACCACAGCCCAGATTGATGGAAAACTGAGCGAGGTGAGTGTGTGTGCCAGGAAGCACAGGAAGCAGCTGCATGAAGTCCATGGCCCACACGTGACGGTCCGGCCCGCCGTGTGACCGCTGCTCCAGGCAGAATTTGGTCACTGGTGTTTGGAGGTCAGTGGGCAGTGCTAAAGACACCACAGCTGGAGTCTGAGGAAGCCAGAAATAGATGATTCAAATTCTAATTTATGAACTACCTAAGAAATGACAACAATTTGCTCTTTCTGTTAAAAATCAAAAAAGGTAAAACTAGTTCCTGAGGATCATTATCAAAGTCTTATGATAGGTCAAATAGTTTAGTTTGAATATGTCCTTTATGTCTTACTCTGTAAGAAGAGTATGGAAGGGTGTCGAGGACCACACGTTCCCGCCGTCCCTCAGACTTTCCATACACAATGACATCATTTTCATGCGTCTCTCCAGGGTCACAGTCCCCCCCACCTCGAATCGACACACAGTCAACCTTATATTAGAAATACGAGCGCTAAATGATGTTTGAATAAATATTTTTCCCTCATTAACTGTTCATACCCATGGTAAAGTAGAACCGGAGGTTTCCATAAGATGTGGTGTCAATGTAAGGAGTGCACACTCTCCTCCGGCCCTCCTTCTCAAACACGAGAGCAGAGCCTGATTCAATCTCTCCACACTGGTTCCCAATGACAGCTCCCTCAATGTCCCAGCTGTGTGGGGGAAAACCACAAAAATAAAGACACAGGAATAACATGATAATTAACATGTAATGTGGATTATATGTTTAAAAAATATTTGAAGCAATTTGGCCACCTATATTGCACACTTAAATAAAAAAAAAAGTGTTTTTCTACTTACATCTACCTTCAAGGATTTTTAATGTTGCATTTGTGACAATATACAACCAATGGCAAACTACGCCGACTTTAAAAGGTACTATGATTACAGTATACACTATTAAATATTTTGTAGGAAAGATAAACCACACATACTGTTAGTCCAGCAACCCAAACACACAAACACACACACAGCACAGCACAGCACAGCACAGCGGAGGGAGACTCTTCATTAGTACTGACAGAAGTGAACTCAGTGTGTTAGCCGTCTCCTGTGTTGCTTCTCCCCCTCTGCGTTCCCCTCTATTTACTGCCAGGCAGGAACTAAGCTGGCGTGTCACCGTCACAGCCAACTGTGTTAAAAGACAACCTGTAGCATTATAAAGCTAATGTGCAGAAAGAGGCTGCTGGGAGCATGTTGCTATGCTGAAGGTGTGTGTGGAGCTGTAGAAACACACTCCTCTTTAAGGTTTGTTAATAATGACCCTTAAAAGATAACTTGCTCTTGCAGTAACAAGCACATACAAAGGGTGGTGTTAAGGTAAAACATTAGTTTGTACGTTATTTTATTTAAATATTGCTGTTTTTTTTTTTTTATCTGCGAGACACTTTAATAAAAAGGTCCAGCCCAGGAGATGCTTCTTTTTCCAGACTTACCTTGAGGGTAAGCTTTCAAAATCTTCCTCCCAGTAGCTGCGTCCTTCCTCACGATGTAGATCGATGTCTCTGGTAGAAGCAAAACTCTGAGCAACTGTCTCGCTGCCATGGAAATAGAGGGTGTTGCCCTCCGACTGACAGGCGTGCTAGACAGGGAAGACTCAGGTGTTACTTTTGCAGTTTAGTGCAGATTAAAAAAAACTGACCTGTGTTTTAGGGGATCTATAATGTCTGCTAATTAGGTGGTGTACCTTGACAGTAGCTCCAGGGAAGAACAACCAGTTGGCAGTGTTTGGAGGATCCAAGTTGTCCTCCAGCAGCGGGGGTCTGTGGGCAGCATTGACCAGCAGCACATTGTCAAGACCCCAACAGGACTCATAACCTTCTGGTCCTTGGGGGGCCTCCTGTGTCCAGCGGAAGCGCACGCCATCAGCCTTGGAGTGATGTGGCAGCGGCAGCAGGTGGATGACAGTGGTGCTGTTGGTGGGAGCCCTGAAGGAGACAACACATGTCAGTGATAGAGCCAAAGAGTGACAAATACTGCAGCTGCCAGTGATGGAGATGGAGTGAAAGTGACTCAAGCCAAGCCTGAGTGCTCAGTGGTTGATCTATGGACTGGTCTGTGCTTCTACAAAAGCGCACACTTAATCCAGCTAAATATTTTAGACACTACAGTATATCTTCATGTTATGTGCGAATAGACAAAGAAACAAAACGGGGCTATATAGAAGAGGCATTGATATTGAAGGTGGAGGGAGAAAAGAGAGGGTGGGTGTCCGTAACAGATGAAGAGACTGTAGGACGGATGAAGAAAGAGACAGACCTGATCTTTTCCAGTGTGACCCAGTCATCGGAGGTGTTGGTGGTACCAGTTAGGCTGTATGACACTATGATGCTGGGGTCTGCGTAACTGAAGCGACAGGAGCCCGAGCCTGGAAACAAAGAAGACATAACAGGGTCAGATTACCGAGGGAAGAAGAGAGGATGCTGATGTCTTTTTCTGAAGAATTTCTGGACCCTGTGCTTACATTCTTGCTTAAGTTTGTGAGAATCATGCTATTTTTATGCCTTTAAAATGTTGGTTCCATAGGAAATATTGTCAGGGGGATCAAAGGTTGCTAATGGAGGAAGCAGGCTATCCTCCATGTGCCCACCTTCTTTCCTCCCCCCTCTACACCACCTAAAGTCCACTGCTGATGGGTCAGCATTACACCGTGCTGCTCCATTTCTCTTGAGCCTCAACCTTTCCACACCTTTATTGCTTCCGAACTACTCCACAGTTATGGTCAGTGTGTCACAAACTCAGACTAGTGACCGATGAATAAAACGAGGTAATGACAGAACACACAACAACGAAAGAGGCCTTGGAATGACGGGAGTGCGTACTCTTCTTGGTTTCCCAGAGGATCTCAAGACACATGTAATGGACATGAAAAATACAAGACTAAAAACACTGTCACGGCCTTTTCGGTGTCTCTAAAAAATAATATAAATCATTGATTACTGTGATAGGAGAGCTGGAGAAGAGAGTTAGCAGCAGACATCAAATAATTGGAAAAAGCATCTGAGGAAAGGACAACTTTGACCTTAAATATTATACAGAAAATGATTTCATGCATTTAATGCGTGCAAAATAATCTGTAAACTCACCGAGGGCAAACTGCAGGACTGAGGCTGTGCTTGTGTTGAGAGGCACGGTAACCTAGACAGCACACAGAAGAAATCTAATAAACCAAATTTCAAACATTAGAACAACTTTTTGTCACAGTGACGATGGCGGGTGTTCGGTGCGGATGTAAAGTCGACGGTCAACATAGATTTTACCAGCTCTCGCTCTCCAAGGGGTTCACAGAAGGTCACGGCTCGTCCATGCATGAGGACCCCACACTGCTCCCCCACTGCACAGTTGGTGCATTCAGACCTGTGAGGAGAGGGCAGCGAGTTACAAGGGGCCCTGGCCCCATGAAGATGCAGCAATCAGAAGAGGAGCTGCCACCTGTACACCTACCAGACGCCGGAGTCCAGCTCTCCCAGGAGGTTGGAGTCAAAGTCGTCACGCAGTACGGCGTGCTTGGCGTGGAGCTCCACTAAACAAGTTCATAAAACAGATGCTCACAGTCTGCCTGACGTGTTTTCATGTTACAATGATCTGTGTGAGAACAATTGTCCAAAAAAAAGGAACAAGAGCATGCAGACTCACCGAGATTAGGTCTCAGGGGGGATTCGGTTGGAGCTGAACGACAGAATTGGAGAGCGAGTTAGTGAGAGCGGCTACTTTTTTAATAAAAGAAGAAATAAAAATGTAAAAGCAACATAGTTTATATGTTATAGCTCTTCTCTGCAGAGAAACATGAGCTTTCTTTCAACATAAGTAAAGGAGACAAGTTTCTCTGTGGGCCCTGGCCCGGCCTGTCTGCAGCCTCTTGCTGGCTGCCAATATTAATTCCTTTAAGTAACGAAAGGCCAGGCGGCCATGATTAAAGGTTCAACGCCAATTAAGCACCATCTCCTGAGAGAGACTTGCGTGCTGCAGTCTGTGTCCAGTGCAAACATTTGCAGCCATCAATCCCAGAGGACGTGCACTCTCGAGCTGGAGGAAGGTGAACGTGGTGGGTGTTCAAAACTTAATGAATTATATGTGTGGCTAGCTAAGTGCACCCTAAAAGTTTTGTTAACCATTTTTTGAGCAATTTGAGAATTTAATTCTAATTCCCTTTTAGGATCGGTCACTTTTGATTGGCGCAGAGGTAGTAACCTGAGTTCCTTTTATCTCCTTTACTCTGCTCTAGGATTTTAAAGACTCCCAGACTGAGGAGAGGGATAATCTGCCACATTATTCTCCATCCAGGATGAGCCAAAGCACCTGATAAAACAGGCCAAGATAACAAAGTCGGGTTTCGTTTTCAAGTTAATTTCGGACTTTCCTTCAGTAGAAATAAATGTTCTAAAGTAAGCTGGCTTCCATCTGAAGCCACTCATAAACAACAGAAGCTGTATTAAAAGAGAAGTGAGGTTTAATGGCTCAGCAAGTATCTGTTCTCTGAGCACAGGCTGTCCTCGTTTCCCCCCATAGGATCAAAAATCTGGCCTCTCAGAAATGGATTTACTATTCACAGACTGCTGGTGCACTTTGGTTCCTGCTTAGTGGCCAGTTCAGTGGCTGCGACTGTTGCTGCTGCTCCAGCGGGCTCCGACAATCAGCTCCATGGCTTGAGACGAGGCTCAGCGACAAAGTCCACAAACAGCAGATAAAAGGCCTTCTTAGTCTGGAACTTTAATCCCCCGACGATCCCTGATCCAGACAAACGTGTTTGGAGAGGATTTGGTATTTTTTATAAACACTGTCATTATTCTGAAACGGTAATAAAATGGGCAGTCATGTAATCAGTTTTCCATACTGAACATGAAAAGAGGATGTGTTAAAAAGCTGTAATCCACTTCTCAAACTGATATAATGATAAACACTTAGTTGGTTTTTCCGCTTTTTTCTTTGCAGAACAAGCTTCTAAATTTCTCCTGTGCTTTTTAGCAGGGCCATTTGGCTTGAAAAAGAAGGCTTTTTTTGTTAGATTATCCCTTCAAACTTCCCCAAAAAGCCTCATTTACAGTTTTCCGTGCTTCATCGCTTAGACACACACCCAAACACACACACACACCCACACAAACAATTACAAATGAGAAGTTATTCTCAATAAAACCACTACAGCTAATGTAGCATGATTGCTGAAAAGCTGCTGAATGAGAATAAGCTTTGAGAGAGTCAGTCATCTTGCCACAAAGAACTGAGGGCACAAGTCATGTTAAATCTTCTCCCCCCAGCTCTTCATCTCACAGTTTTAATCTGGATTTACTCCTTTTCTCCACACCCTGTAAACTGCACCAGTTTCTCACAACCTCCCTTGTTCCACTCTTCTTCTAACCTTTGTCTGGCCAAATCATCTCCATGTTTGAAGTTGAAGGCCTTCTGGTAGATTTGCAGCTGCAACTACTCTCTTCTGGGTGCAGGATGCTGTTTTGTTTTTTTTTTTTTACCATGACTAAGGTGAAACTGAAGATACTAAACTTTAATTTCAGCTTTTGTTTTCTTAAAATGTGAAGGAAAACATAATGTAGAGCATATTCTTCCATGGCACAGTCCTTGTGGCGAGTTAAATAATTAAGACTGTTATTAATTAAGACAGGGACAAGAAGAACATTCATAATGACAAAATAAAAAAAGTAAAAAAAAGAGAGCAAATACAGTAGTAATGGACAAACTAGGCTAGATAGCGAGGCCTCAAGGTTTCTCGCAAGCAAACAATGAGGGATGGCGGTCCAGCCGATGCTCAGCCAAATAGGCAGGCTGGCAGGCGAACCTAGTGGGTGGGTGGGTGGAAAGGACATGGAAGAGTGGAGGCCACCTATCCCTCCGCTGTTGTGCTGTGATCAGCCGTACCTCAAGGAGCTGTGGCCTCTTTGAGTTATTTGTCCCTATAATAATCCGTCTGGGCTACACTGGCTACAGTGTGCTCCACCAGGCCCATAAAGACCTGATTTATTTCCTGACTGGAAATGAGAGGACCCGGCTATCCTGTGGAGGATTCAGGGTCTACTAGCCTGACAGGGGACTGAGCTGATGGACAGCAGAACTCGGTACTCACAAACACCTTTCCTTATCCCCTCCTCCCACCGTGCTGACTCCTCTTATCCAGGGTTGATAAGTCTTTTTATGAGTCCTCAAAAGGAGCCATCATCCTGCTGTCGGTTCATATTGCTGAAGCAGTTCAAAACTGGGATGGGAATTTGCATTCTGCTGTGTCGAGCTCTAAAACCGTCCGTCTGACAAATTGATATGTTTGGATCCAGCAGTGTTGTCCAGCCCTGATGGGTTTTGCCCTCCGACTGTCCAGGTTTAGGTCACATATTCGTCTTGCAAAAAGAATCACTTTTTGGAGAAACAAAGTATATATATTTCATGTTTCAAAGTATATAATGACTTCCCCCTTTTTAAATTTCTTACTATCTTGTGAATTTATCCTGCTTTGTTTTAATCACTTCAAGCTTAAATTCACACCTTGTCCTTGCTCCAGTTTTGGCTAATCTGAACACTTACTTTTCCAGTCCTGGATGATCACCTCTGATCGTTGTCTTTTTAAGCAGCTGTGTGCTTCTCTATGGATCATTTAGGAGCTTTAGATAACTTTAATTTCTCCAAGCTTCAAAGCACGATTTTAAGTATTTATACTGGCCTCTCTACTTTTTATTACACTGTAAATATTCATGAATAGATCTCTGCTAATTTGACAAACTGCTCTTCCATTGCCGTTTGTTTTTAGTGACAAAATGTGCTACGGCACAAAAACAAGGCTGTGTTTATCTGTGAAGTGGTGAAAGAAGCCGAATGATTTATACTGGCCTCTCTACTTTTTATTACACTGTAAATATTCATGAATAGATCTCTGCTAATTTGACAAACT
Source organism: Tetraodon nigroviridis (assembly GCA_000180735.1). Taxonomy (NCBI): domain Eukaryota; kingdom Metazoa; phylum Chordata; class Actinopteri; order Tetraodontiformes; family Tetraodontidae; genus Tetraodon; species Tetraodon nigroviridis. The sequence goes on from CAAE01015000.1 coordinate 1,303,304, forward strand.
GCTCTTCCATTGCCATGCTGTGGCTGACTAACTGCGTTAATACATCTGGTGCAAAAAAGTTGACTTACTGTGTGACAGGTGACCAAATAGGGAATAATGCTGTTTTTATTTTAAAGAACTACTTTTTTTAAATGCACATTTTAACTTGTTGACATAATTCTTTTGAAGTTGTTCCCAACACAAGTGAGATAATGTGACTTTGCTCATTTACATCAGTGAAACGAAATAACTCATTTCAGTTTACGTCCTTTTCCTTTTGTGATCCCTCCTCTCACTCCCTTTTCTGTGTCTGTTCGCCTTTAGTTGCCTCGAGCGTGTTCATTCTCATTTGTAATTTAGATTTGCGGGCGGATCGTTCAGCAAGAGAAAGAGCCAGGAGTTATTGGCCAGTAAAAGAGATAGCCTACAACAAGGTCAGCCGCCCACTCGGATCCTTCCACCCCTCCTTTTCTTGTTAATGAGGTTTAATCACATCCACAAAACTCCAGAATCATCTGGTCATGTGATGACCTTCAGGTTCCTCTCTCTCATCCATGCTACCACCTTTCCTTGGTCTTTTGTCAAATATCTTCTTTGTCAATTAGATGAAGCAGCCTTCTCCTCCCCTCCAATTTAATCTCTCCTCGTTTACAGATTTTGACTGCTCTTTGCAGATATTTTTTTAGACGCTTCCATCTCCGCTGCTTGCCCACTCCAAGGTCCAAATCTCAGCTCTGCAGCTTGTCTGCAGTGATTAATTGACTATTAATGTGACACTGCAGGGCCTTGGCTCTAAACACGTAAGCGACTGTCGTTGGCTGCAGACATTTCATCCGCGGAGGGATGAGACTGGGGCAGTGTGTCACTGGTGGTGAGAGGATGAGCTCTCAGGCAAGGAGACTGAGGAGAAGAGCCTTCAGTTCTGACTCTGTCACTCTTCCAGGCCCAACTGAGGGCTTAGTTCCAAATGGGCATGCAGCCATAAAGCCGAGAACTTTTCAGCATGCCCTTCAACTGGAACGACTGAATAAGTAGCTCCAAATAGGTTGTTTTTTTTAGAGGAAAGAGTTCCTGCATTAGCTATTCAAAGTTCCTACATTCCTGAAGGACCAATGCAGAGACTGGAGGACAGTCTCAAACATTTTTTTGGCTTAGTTGCAGTCGTCCTCATGGCCCCAGCATCTTGTTAGTGGTCACATGTCACAAAGCTTCCTTAGTAACAGAGGTAATCTTGTTTAATAAAAAAAACAGGCCTATATTTTAAAAATAAATAATTAATAATAAAAAAATATTAATTAAAAAAAAAATAATTAGATAATTATTTTTAGGATTAAATCAACAAAGTGGTGTTCCTGAGTAAGTGACTTTTTTGTAAACAAGCAATTATTGTATATGTCACAAGCATGCGGAGTGAACGGTGCTCTCCATCAGTAAGTCCTTAAGGCTGTCACAGACAGTCGCCTGTAAAGCGTAATTCTTTGACAGGGAGTCTTGGGGGAAAAGCTGAGTTTAGCATAAGCTGGAATTAAGCCGGCGGTATAGGACATCCACATTTCCCTGGCTCTGCTACATCATTACGCTCTAAAAGAGAGCGAGGAAGTCCTGCATGGCTGCTATAGTTAAGAATCAGCACATCATCACCATTGTTTTATCCACACTGACATTTCATATGCATGATGGACAGCAATGGGAGGAAGGGGGAAGGTAAGAGCACGTGCATCTGTGCTGTGCACTTGAACACACGAAGCAGTTATACCTATAAGTATATTCATTAGCCTGCAGGTGCAGGATGCACACACGGCTGAAATGAAGGTTGATATCTGTGTTGTCCCTGGGACTGTCACTCACCTCCCTGCTCACAGAGCTGTTGGGCCAGAGCATCCTTGAAAATGATTTGTCCTCGATATGTAGCTGTGGCCCTAAAAACAGAGACAGAGGACAGTAGAAGGTCAACAGTTCTGTTCTTAACATGTGTAGAACATTCCGACCATCAGTCACATTTTTATATGTATAAAAAAATAACAATCAGTTTTTTCCTCTGCAGGATTTAGATAACCAAAACTTTTTCAAGTTGATGAGACTTAAAATAAGCCAAAATTACATACCAAACTCCACCCGAGCCCTACAGCTAGACCCAGACCGTTTATGGGTGCCAAGGCATTTACTCGTTCATCTCAGCCCATGAATAATGAATCGGCCCGTCATTAATTAGTAAAGAGCTCTTGATCCCGTGCAAAACTGCAGAGACAACATTCTTAATTACACTCATATTTCAGAATTGGGTGAAAACTAATTTGAGTTTGGTATTTATGAATAAAAGATGGCGCGTAACGAACAGCGGGTGGGGATGTAGGAACAAGGCCCTTAAATATTTACCGGGCGCGGCCTCGGCTCAAGTTCACTCACTGGCTTTCACTAACTGCCAGGGGACGGTGGGGCTCCGCCAAAGAGCACATCTGACCGCACACACATCATTTACACTCACTGAACACATCTGTGGCGGCGACTCCCACCGAGTCAGAGAGGGGGGGAAGATATGACTCAGAACTTTTCATTTCAATCATCAAACATTAACACAAAGAAAGAATTTAAACTGTACTGTGTAAAAGTGTTCCACCATATCGTTACGTCTTGGATCCCTATAATGTGAGGATTTATTGCCTGCTTTGTGTGACCGAATAACTTGTCATATCATTAAAACCACAAGAGGGCATTTAGTCCGTAGTTGAGCTTGTCTGATCAGCGCAGCGCCCATACCGGTGTCTGTCCTTTAGTCACACTCCAGCAGCTACTGGATGTGTGTGTGTGTGTGTGTGTGTGGGTGTGTGTGTGTGCGTGTGTGTGTCTCATCCTTCCTCTCCTGTAGGACACACACCCACATCAACACTTGTGAACACAAAACATTAGTGGAACATCTAAATGTTAATTTGACTTTCTTGCAGGGAGGGGGAGCAATTAGGAGCATCAGAGGGTTTTTTCCCTCCTCATCTTTGCCCTCCTTTGATTCCAACTGAGGATCATTCATCTTGTGAAACCAAGTGTCATCCGCTATCTTCTCATTAGTCAACTGATAGCAATCTGGGAGATGGGAAATGACGAAAACGCACAATAACAAGAGAGGGCAGGAGCGAGTGATGAGCAGAGATGGAGGACTGGAGGGAATACATAGTGGATTTGGTCAAAAGGAGACGGGGAGGGGCGTTGGATGGTCCTGTTTTTCAAACTCTGCAACCAGCCATCAAGTGCAGAGATCTCCCTCTCAACACGCACTCCCTCTGAGCCACACGCGAGCTTTAACATGTATGCAGATGGACAGGTTGTCACTCAAACAGCTCCCATAAGAGCCTCGAGTGGGTAATTACCAAGCATGTCTTCCATGTTAGATTACATGTTGCTGTCGGCCATAAGTGCCCCACTGGAGCCAGCTTGACAGATCCTTGTTCCCCCCCCACACACACACACACGCAAGCACACAACTTAAAGCCATATGCATTTAAATAAACCAACAGCAATCTCAAAAACGGGAGAATTTGGTGAATACTGACCACATAAACACACTTTACCACCACATGAGGAATCCAAGGACGAGGACCACTTTCCTCCGCCCTTCCCTGTGTTTGATCATTCTGCCATCGCTCTCTACTTAGATCCCAATTAAAAAGAAAATGTTCTGTCCAGGGTCATCAGGTCTGCTATCCAGATTAATACGAGGAGTAGCAGTTTGAGTGGTTCCAGGTGCCAGCACTGATTCGGTGCATTTGGACCAGCGTTGCTCCCTAATGGGCTGATTTAGGTTCTGTTTTGAGGACCAGCTGTGATGATGACACCACCATCGGGGACAATTACGAAAAGAACGGAGAATCAGACCGGAGAAGGTCTGACTGGTCTTTGCAGAATCACATCACTTCTTTATCGGTCCCCCTGCTCCTTAATTAAATACATGTCTTAAAAAAAGGCTCTTGGAGAAGATGCAAATTTAATGAAGCTCTGCAGATTAGAGATTTGGGAGTTGTTTTGCAAATTACTTGCTTAGTAGCACAGGGTCAATGGGATCTAATGGTGCAAACAAGAAACAGTTACTGCTCAATATACAAGCAGAATGGCTGACCTTGATACTTTCAATAAACAGCTATTGGGATCATTATGACAATAACAGCAGCAAGCGGTGCTCTTGGAAAATGTTAAACCTGTAATTTTTATTTGACTAAATGCACTTTTTAAGAACCTGTATGTTACTTTTTCCCCCCTCAGTCAGGGTCAGGTTAGGACAGGGAGGCTCACACAGACTAAACCACAGATATATGAATCTCCACAAGTCAAAGAGCACATTTACAGAAACATCAAGCACATGTGGAGCAGACCCACACCCTCCCCCCGTCCCCAGAGCATGGTTCGCTCTGCGGCATCTAAAATTGCGCTCTACTCTTTTCTCAATCTGCACGCTCTATTTCATCCAGAATTGATAAGGAGGTCAGTGTCCCACCTGCTGGGACACTGACCTCCTGGTGATTTGAGAGAGTGATGCTGGAGCAGAACAGACGTGAAGTGGACGATTTGTGGCTGTATCGATCAGACCTCTGAGGTGTAATATTCATTTTTCTGTGTGTGTATGTGTGTGCACGAATGTTTCTGTGTACACAGATGTGATTACAGGGTCACAGCTTGTCTCTTGGGAAATTAGACCATATTGTCGACGCAGAGACCTTTAGAGTAAACAGTCACCTGTTGTAAAGCAATGGAACTGGTGAATTTGATGTAAAATGTTGAACTTTCCACATCTGTTTTAAAAGGTTAGATGCATAAACATGAGATCTGATTTATAGGTGAGATTATGTAATATAAAGTGTGAAATTCTGGATTATTGTGGCTAAATAATCATATTTCCAAATTAAGATTCTTGAGGCAATATTTTATTTTTAGTAGACTGATGGCTGAAGGGAACTGGCCACTCAGATATGGGCTAATAAGAGGCTTTAGGGATGAGGGAGATCATTAGGCACTGATTTTATGCTAAGACCAACTGAGAGATTGACTGGAATAATAGAGAATCAATATTAGAAACCAATAATGGCAGAATTTAGATTGGGTGAGATTGGTCAAGTTGTCTCCTTCATGCCTGACCTCCGACCTTATTGTCACGAATTTAAAAGGTCAATGAAAAATTTAAACAGCATCACTAAAATCAGCAGTAAATCGATCAAACATGTGAGATTATGCACATGGGTACGAGTGGTGCTGTCCTGAAAACGCAGCATTTTATAAATGTGTGTAAATGTGTAAATGGTGAGATGGTCTCTGCCATAAGCACATGAACGTGAGCATAAATGGGAATTCAGACGTGTCCTGTTAGGAGCAGTGAGTGGTCAAAGATGACAGGAAAAATGCAGTTTAAATGCAGCCTCATTACTAGAACTTCAATCATGATGATTTAGATGTCCCTTGCATCTTTCCAGTCAAACACTCTGGGAAGTAATTAAAGCAACTTTTAACCAGGCAACTGGGAGGATTCCACAGGGAAACGAGAGAAACATGTTGCACCCAACTCCAGCAACCACGACTACGAGTTCTGAACTGGCAACTTTATAATGAAGACAGCTGAAGTTGCACATTGAAACGCGCTTGCACGCACACATCCGTGTGCACCGACAGCCTCGGGCTGTAAGTGAAGCAGAATAAAGGCAAAGAAAAGAAGAGACGCCCCTGCGCATCTTTAAATCCACCAGAGGAGCCTTTTAACCATTCTCACCTCTGTTAAGTGCAGCGGAGCATTCGGCGCATTACGTCGCGGTGTGGACCGTTCCGTCTCAACCAGGAAATAAAAAGTGGGGCACATCTGTGTTTTTGTTGTCATTAAAGCTTAAGTCGTTAGCGTGGGCCTGCTGCCAACAGCCACTTTAAATTCACCGAGACAGGTGCAAGACAAAACGAATGAGTGTATTATATGTCTGCGGGTTATATTTATTACATATTAATATACCCATTTACACAATGATGTAAGCGTTCTCAGTCCTCTTCTGCATGATTCCCTCCTCTAAGACCTTCCCTTCTTCTCAGGTGGCGATTTACAGCCACCCGGGAAATGAGTTCTTCTAGATCCCCACATAACTCTACTCCATCACAACACTGCCAGTAATACGTTACCAGAAACAGCCCCACAATATTGCCCATAAAACTGCCCGCGGGCCCCATATTGATGCAGTGGTATAGCAGCATCAACTCTGTGAAGGACATGGGATGTCTGCACCTTTAATTTAAACGCTCATGGGCGCTGCCTGCAAAAATGGCCCTTGTATCAGTCAGGGTATGGCTGAGAGTATGACAAGGCATTATTTACATGATGCACAGCAAAGAAAAAAAAAATCACTGCCATCTCCAGCCAGCTGGACTGTGGCTGTCTGACTTTGATAAGGTCAGCCACAGAGGCCCCCGGTTTTCATATAGGCGTGGCCCCGCGCCAGCCCCATTGTCTTTACTGGCACACTCGCGCAAACACACACAAACAGAAAATACTGTGGAAGCACAAAATCCATATAAGCCGACACACGCTGGATGGTAAATGTGTTTGCTGGCAGGGAAAAAAAGCCAGAAAATCTGTTTGGCTGGGTGGATACTGTCTAAATGGCTGCTCCACTTCAGCAAATTCCCCAACTGAATCCTCTCCTGCTAGTCTGTCCATAAAAGTCTCCGTCTGACGGTCCAGCCTGTCCCTCCAGGAATTCACCGAGGGGTTTTTGCAGACGCTGCCAAAGTGTTGAATTTCATTTAATTTTTAATTTAGTTGTACTTTTAATAAAACACTGGTGCGCAATTTTGCTGTGTCTTTTGTGGACGACTGGTAATAAAAAAGAAATAAAAAAGACATTAGTTTGTCATTTAACTGACAATCCAGAAATTAAAACCACATGATAAAAAACATGCTGTCATAGCTAAGGAAAATACAGACCTTTAACATTGTAAGTTTACTATTAGTTTTAAGTAAACTTCTCAAGAGGTCTGCACCGTTGTGACTGTGAATGGGGCAACAGTGAGAGTCGTGGGAGTTCCAACGCTGGTCTCGCCTCTCTCTGCTTCGCCAGCAACAGCTGCTAATTGCATTTTGACTGATTATCAACACGAGGCTGTAAATCACCAGCAAGAGAAAACCAGGGGGAAAGAGAGTCAGAGGATGTTTCCAGTCAGGGGAGATGGAAGAAAAATAGGAGTAAACCCAGACAAACCAGCAGGGGAATGAAAATGAAGCTCGTCTTTAGAAACTCAACAGTGGAAACTGTAGGCAAGGAAGCTAATCTCAGTCAGGTGAAACATGAGAGAGGTGTGCCATAATAGTAGGAGGAGGAGGCTTGCATGGATGGAGAATGAAGATCTTACAGAAAGTTGACGCAGCCGGTGCCCGGTGGTGGAGCAATCCACACAAAGCTGAAGGTGGAGGAGGGCTGGTGACTGACGTGGGAGGCAACCACGCTGCAGACAAACTGGGTCCCAGCAAACTGTCGCTCTGGCATCACACCTGAAAGAGTCGGGAGAGGAGAAAGTGTCAGCTCACGACTCACAGCCGCATTCATATGTAGCAAACAAATCCTGTTTCAATTGACTGAAATTGCTTTGGGTGGCCGATCACTAACATTAACTTTAATATGCAGTATTAAAAAAAAAAGGTGTGATTAAAGTCACTTTGACAAGTAAAAGTAAGGAAGAATATTGATGATTTTTAAGTTTTCACATGCATGCATACACTCAAACCACTTTTCATATTCTTTCATCATTTTTTTCCATTTACTTTTTATTTCGTCCCTCACTCGTTTGATCTCCTGCCATCATACTTTGATTTTTTCCTTTTTTTTACATTTCACCAGCATCCCACAGGTTTTTTTTTTTTCTTTTTCAATATTTCCTGTTTCACACTGCCTTTCTCATCCTCCTTGTCTCCTTTGCTCTCTTTCCCTCGCTACATCACCCCTGTCGTTTTCTTTCGGCTCCGTCCTTTTTCCTCCGTTTCGGTTGGCTGTCGCCTTGCAGCGCACTTTTATTAATGAAGGTCTGTGTCCGGCTATGATTGCACAGAGGGAATGACATCATGTCACACAATCTTTCCTCCACATCTCAGAGAGAAAGAGCAGGATATTTGTTAACCGTACGAAAGAGTTTAATAATTAAGTGGAACAAAACTGCCTTGTGTTGGGCTTGTGTACTTGCCTATCATCTCCTAAAACGATACAACACAAAGTTAACAGTGCATACACAACTACAGCATCAGAACCCCCTTTACATGCACATCTGCGGATGACGACATGCACTAAACAGCTCTGTTGTGATAGCAGGCCACTGCTCTAACCTGCAAACTCGAGATCATTGTGATTTATTTTATCACAGCGTTATATATTTTGCGAGTCACTGTTCAAATTAATATGTAAATGTGTGTGTGGGGAGGCATGTTTGCACGTTCTTCAAACATTCCGCCGTTTTCTGACATTGACAAATTTGAAGCCAGGTTGTGTGTGGTTCTGTTCTCATTCATGATGTAAATAAACTCCTAACTCTAGTTCAAGCCGAGAGCTACATAATTCAGGGGTTCCCCATTACAGAGAAGTATTGTGCCATTACATGTATGGCTAAATGCGCAACAGATTTACAACATGTCAGCCTTTTGCAGAGGAACTCCACATCTGCTCTAACAACCTAATAGTCCTGTTATTCTCACAGCCTCTCTCTGGAAAGAGCACTAAGTAAATATGTGCGAACTCACACAGAAAGATGATTTTAAGGTCACTGCAGGGTCAGAGCTTCCGGAGCACTTTGAGTTTGGCAGAATGCTAAAGAACAATCACGTGCTGGACTTTCCCATCTGTTTCACATGAGGTTTTCCAGGTTGTTTTGTCCTTTAACTGTCAAGAAAACTACTTTTCCTGGTGATAAAGCATTGCAAAACCTAGCTTGCAGGAAAGTTGAAGTATTGTGGAAACGATGAAGCTCTAATTAACCTCCTTCTTTCACTGGAACAATCCAAACAAAAGCTGGTTCTCCAGACTACAGTGGAATTGTGTCTCAACAGGAGGGCAGGTGATGGAAGGGTGGAGCTGGAATTGCAGCTAAAAACATACAGAGAAGGCTGAAGATGAAAGGAGGGACTTATGCACTCCAGGACACAACAGCACCAAGGCTCCACACCACTCACAGAATTCATATTCCCACTTGGAATATAAACTCAGGCGTGAAAATGCAAATAAGTGAAACTGGTTTCTTTCATGTCTGGGTGAGGAGAGAGTGTGGAGATTCACTATTATTCAACAGGATTTCAATCCCAAATGCTCCAGTAATGCAACAAGCCGCAGAGAGAAAAGTGTGACATTCTGCTTCAGTCTGAGTAGATGAGCAGCAAAATTAGAAAGAAAACTACATACATTCCAGCATGCTTGGACTATTGTGCACTCTCACATAACAAGCACGCACATACAAACACACACACACACACACACACACACACACACACACACACACAATTCTTTCATATGCAGATAAGACACCTATGAGCTGTCAGCAGTGATTAATGGCTCAGTGAATATGACCTGCTAATATGAGCGTAGTATGACTGGACGCACAGATGCCAGCACATGCAACCTCAGACACACACACACACACACACACACACACACACACACACACACACACACAGTCACTAAGATAAATGGAAACATGAGAAATGGGAACTGGGTGACTGGGTGTGTAAGGATTTAAAGGTCATGTGTTGGACGGCTGGGAGAATGTCAGCCTGACATCAGTCTTTTTTAGGGGATGACACAAAATGGGAGGTTCGGCACAGCTCACGCGTTCATACGCACCATTATCCACATTTGCCATTACGTCCAGCCTCAGTCTTTTTAAAAACACCAATTTAAATCAGTTTTTGTCCTTCTTGACAGTATTTTTATCTTCCTTATAACTCATGTTGCAAAGCCAGTGAGCGTTCTGCAGCCAAGCTAAAAACAAGCTCCAGATACTCAAACAGATAGAGTCAAATTCTCCCCCGTGGAGCAGATGGGTAATCCTTGGCTCAACCTGGCAGCGACTTCACAGCCGATGACTGCGGGAGTCGGTCTAACTAGCATTAGTGATGGTTTTTAGGCTGTGTGGCAAAATGAGGAGGATTTGAGAGGCACTTTTCAGACTGATGGACACAATTACGGAATCATTTGAGTATGTGCAGACCATTTCATATCTATTCAGCACCCAATTATTCCTGCATTTTTCCCTCATTTCATAGCTGTCCTTCAGCATTGTCTGGACTTTGGAGCACAAAACATTTTTAGAGTGACCCATCGGTGTTGGTTTTCTTCATATTAGCTAATATTTTCCTGTGTTAACTTCGAAAAACCTGCTTTACATATACCCATACATCTGCGCCTGTGAATGTATGGGAATTTGTCAAAAGCCAGAATAATACATCTGTCAACATGTTCAAAACAGAAGGCAAGACAATGGGGACATAAATGATACATCACAACAGTAGTGACAGCCCAAATGCTTTGTACTGCTAAATGATCCATTGCTCTGTGTGTGTGTGTGTGTGTGTGTGTCGCACTGTATTCAACCATTCCAACATCACGTCAAGCCGGCCATTGCGGCACATGAAAACCAGACTCTGACCCATCATTGGCTAAAATGGGCACCCAGCTCTAAATCTGTCAGTCACGCTGCCATGGAGATGCCTTGGCAGCAGGACACTAATGGCAGGGGTCGGCACAGCGTTGCCAAAGGAAGCTGTGCATTAATATGGGTGGTGAATGAAGCCAGTAGCCAGCAGGAAAGGGGGTAAGAAATTCTGTGGGAAAATGTGAGGGTAAGACACTGAATGAATGGGAGACACCTGGAGGTCTGCTCAGTCGCATTTATGTGCCATTGTACATAAAGATGAGTGTATATACATGAACTCTGGATGTTGATGCTATTGTTTTTCAAGTTGTATGCAACACACTCAATTGACTGCAGTGTGAATGAACCCATTTGTGTGCTGATACAATGCAGCTATGTGTTCACGTAGCAAACCAATCTTTACCTAGATGTACACAATCACAGAGAAATGTTCTTTTATTCAGGCTTCTTTTGTATCTCCCTGCATCCATCATTCATAAACCCCTCACGACAAGGCCACACACTCCCACAACACACAAACTTGTTTAGCAAACAATTTTTGAAAAGACTGACAGCCAGGTTTGAAAAAGAAGTATTACAATACAAGATATAGTTAGGCATGACATCTCTTTAGTGCGGCCATCTTCCTTAAATAAGTGGTTATGTTTGTGTAAATAGACATTTCTCGAAGTCACCTCACATTTCCCTTTAAAGATTGAGAGTTACAAGCCACAGAATCATAAATGATAGACGACATCTAGGATGTTGCTATGCTAGTGGAGCGAAATATTCGCTCAGAACTGGACTGAATGTGCTGTTTCTGGGAAAATATTTGTGAGGCCGATAGAGCAGCACCCAGTAGAAGACTGGGCTAGCTTCATTCCAAGGAAAGCCTCA
>CAAE01015000.1:1317150-1333829 GCA_000180735.1 Tetraodon nigroviridis
AGGAGCAAAGCTTGAGACTGCGCAGTTCGCTGGAAAAAGCTGCACAAATGTTTAAAGCCAGCAGGAGGACGAGAGCCTGTGTGCAGGTATTTCACAGAGGTGCATCCAAAAGCATGGGAATCAGCTTAAACATGTGTCTGTCAATGGGTGGTATTAGTGCACAAATCAGTATGAAACTTCTCAGTAACAAGCATTGGCTACATGTGCACATATGCGTGTGTGTGTGTGTGTGTGTGTGTGTGTGTGTGTCTAAGCGGCACAGTCGGGGAGCTGTCAGCAGAGAGTCAGGGAGCAGGCTGATCACAGGGCTGCAGTGTGTTTGAAGTCTCCCAGGGACTGACAGCTTCACTCCCCACGGGAACCTCTTTGCCTCAACCTTTTCTCCTAGCCTGCACCAGCCTCCCTATACCATACCTCTTTATCCTCTATGTATGCACATAGTAGCTCCTCAGCATTTTTTATGTAAGAGCTCATTTCTGCTCTCCTGGGACATTCAAAATAGGACTTTTCTTCAGCTGGAGAGACGCTTGCATGCGTGTGTATCTGTAAACACCAACATGATGAGCTGCCATCTCTAATAATTTGACACTCTGGCTGATATTCAATCTGCTGCTCTTAAAAGTAACAGGACAAAAGAGCTGGCCCTCACCCTTGAAATGAATAAATGTGTGGATAATAGGATATGAAAGCATATAATTGCGCATAATAAGAAGTGAATACATTCTATGTGTATTTTTATATGTTTCTATTTGTGCAAGACTCTTGTTTAATATGCATGTGTCATGTTAGCACTTTGGGCTCTCTGAACCTTCCTCTGCAGGTCAAGGTGCAGCAGGATTTCATCTGTGGTTGTGCGGGATGTTAGCATGAGCCCATTCGTCACGGAAACCAAGTGTCAGCTGGATGTCCCTGTCACTAAGCTGTCTGTTTTGTCAGGCAGCCAGATCCATCACGTCGAGATGGGGACGGATCCTCGCCAGCAGAAGCCAACCACCCCACAAATACATACAAATATGCAAATGAACTACAAAATAAACATCACCCCGCAAACGAGCCATCCATCAATGACCAGTTTCTGAAGAGCTCAGCATCAGAACGGCAGCACCAATCAGCCACGCCGTCAGAGGGGATGATTAAATGCCTCCTCTAATCCTCATTCTCTCCTTCCCCTTCTCATACTGTATCATTCACATACTCTCTCCTTTTCGTCAACATTCTCCACCAACAAAATTACTACAAGCTCAAGCACATTTTCTGCTGGCACCTCTTTACTTCTGTTGGTCAAGATTCAAATTTTTGTTTAAAGCAGTTGCTTTGCATGAAATTGTGTAATCCCTAATCCTGGGAAAATAAGAAAAAATGGCTATTTGATGGCAAAAATGCTACTGCTGTGGTCTTACCTCATGTTAGACCACATTGGACATGGTTTTCATCAAGTTTATGTGTGTGTGTGTGTGGTCGAGTGTCACCCCTTCATTGCTGCAATGTGACACACGAGAGAACTCTTCTAATGTATACCCAAGTAGAATTTAGCACAGTAATGACAGAATACATAAATTATTTCATTATTTTAGAAAAGCAGCCACCTGGAATGAAAGTAGGAAGTCTAAATGTGTATTAGATGTATTGTATAGCACGGCTTCACACCTTCCTATAAATTGTAATCCCTCTAAGTTCCACATTTGTTATACATGCTAGTAGTATAAAACGCATTGTTATTAATAGGGAGTGGAGGCCAATAAATGTTGGCTCGTCTGGCTCTGACAGCTCAAACCAGCTGCATCAGCCTCGATGTAAGGTTAAAGGAGTCAGACCCAACTACAGCTACTGTAACTTTGCATAGAAAAAATTCTGAGATTGCTCCCTGGATCTGTTACTTTGGAGATCTCCTGATGGTGCAGAACCTACATCTTCCATCTTTTCTGATTTCTGCTGAGCAGTCACCCTGTCTACACAATGCACCATTTTTAACCCACCAACCACAGCACATTACAAAGGGTTTACACACCAGTCTCTCTGTCTCTTCTCTTTCCTGTCATCATCGACTTATTCAGTCACGTTCTGTTCATACTTATTCATGTTTACTTGACACTGATGTTGTTTCCCAGTGTGCCACCCTGTTATAGAAGTGCAGTGAGACATCATCCCTCCCTTGCTGGGGTTCCACCTGGTTTCCCACACTGATACATCTGTCAGCCACATGTTCACCCCACCCAGCCACCACGTTAACAGCTGTATGTGTCTAAAGTCTCTGATCCCTACATGCATGCATTCATGTGCTTTACAGTGACGTTGCAGACTAAATGTCTCATAAAACCTTTTTTTTTAAATAGTGTAGGGCCACATTTTACAGTGTGGGGCTGAACAAAAATGGATGATGTTGCATGACAGGAATCCAACACAGTAGTGTGTCGATGTCTTACCAAAGCCAAAGGCAGCTGGAGCAGGAATGGGAGCCGACTGGACTGGCGTGGAGGTGTAGAGACCAGTCACCAGCAGACCATCAAAGGGAACACTGGTAGAGATGGTTACTATAGGAGAGGAACAAGAACAGCGTTTATTGAGAGTGCTTTTACAAAATATTCCACGTTTACAAAGCACTGAAGCAGAAACTGTTCCACAAACTCTGGCGCATTTCTCTCACATCCCAGTGACATTTTTATTGATAACCTACAATACTAATGGGCGATAAAGTGTGATGTACTGCTGATTAGCTGTCAAAGATCACAAGTACTAAGTTATATTCACACGTCATTTCCAAGCTGCAGTGATAATTAGTCAGCATGATGTACAAGCTGGTGGACAGGGTGTGTAGAAATATGTGCAGATTGCAGCCCATCAACATCGCGCTTTTACTGATTGCAAGTTTTCCTTGTAAACAAACATAAATGCTATTTAATTCAGAGGATAATAAGAGATGAAGGGCAACATTTGCATCATATACGTTGTTGCTAACTGTTTCAAATGCTTAATTTTATGTGGGTTCGAAGATAGGCTTTCAGTGTATTATGAACCTAAGAGTACATGGCCGATGCATGCAGGCACAAAATCTCCAAAGATTTAACAGAACCTTAAACCACTTAAAAATTGTGTCATTAGAAGATATGATTTGTGCAAAAAGGCTCCATCTGGGAACATTTTCATAAAGTGGAAGTAGACAGGTACAGGAGCGGAGGACGTGTAAGGAAACATGGTACAAACAAACGTGAACGCCCGTGGTTTATCCAGCGGCAAGTTCACTATCGATCTGCACGGTAAACAAATGGGTTGAGTGATGGGGCCACAGAGCTGGCCTCCTCGGTGGAGGAAAAGAGCTCAACCACTGGACTATTTCCAGACAGACAAATCTGAGCACAGGGGAAAAGTCTACCGCTGGAAGGAGAAGACACTCTTAAAAATATCTTTAAAGCACTGGGGAACAGAAATCCAATTTTTTCTGGAAAAAAGACTGAGGCATCGTTAGTTCCTGACCCCGACATCCACCAGGATGGAGAAGACCTCAACATCACCATGGTCTGGGGGCAGTTTTTCTTGTGGGCTGGTCTGGACTGTAGCAGACCGAGCAGACTCCTGTGTGCACCCCCCCCACGCTTGTCTGTGTCTGTGGGCCGCCATTAACGTGCCTTCAAATGAAGCACTTAGCAACACTGCGCCAGGATGAGTGTGTTTTGCATGTTTCCATGTTAGACACGCTTCATCCACACATTCTCCCCTTTATATCAAATTCATCCCACAATTCTTTTTACTACATCCAGACATCTCCTGCGCTCCTCCCTTGTTGTTGTTTCTGCCCACAAATCCAGTTAGAGCATTACAATTGTATTAAACAAGTCCTCTGTTGAACTAGAATAAACTACAGTCAATAAATTGTTCCTGCTGCTCCTCTAAAGCCAACTTAAATGGCAACTCCAAAATTATTTAAATGCAAATGTACAAACGTTAAACTACTAGCACGGAAGCGTCAACTATATTCTATATTGAGATATATAAATTTTAATGAGGCACTTCACTGGCAACAACATGTTATATCATATAAGTTATATTTGATCTTGTTTTAGGAATAACTGTATTTTTATTCTGAGTTTTGTGGTGAGCGTGTGTGTGCATGTACGAGAAGTCACACTGTGAAATGATGCTGATATTTTGCTTGGCAACAGAAAATTTACCCTATTCGATCCACGATGCTCAACCCACCTCTCTAACTGCGATTCCAATAGAAAGCAGAAATACAAACTTTTCAGTATGTTCCCACTGAGCACACACATGCTCCTTTTTACACAATTTTTGCTATCTAGAATACAATAATGAACATTTTCCTGTTTGCGCTGTGCTATACTGATCCTCGATATGATACAGTATTTAATGGTGTAATGGACTGGTTCAAAGCATAGAGATGAAGCAGGCTCAGAATACACAATAACCCCATTTCTGGATTACAGCCGACCTGTATCACCAAGGTTACATGCACTCTATTACTCAGACACTTGCATATGAGCTCCACAAACATACAAAAGGATGTTTTTCTCTGCCTCCACCCTGCTTTTGCTCTCTTTATTCATCACTTATTACATTACCTCCAGCATCTCTCCCACAGCTCGATCACATTTGAAGAATCCTGAGGAAATACAGGACTAGAGGGGAGACTATCTTATGAAAACCATGTTTCCTCAAATACCCCTCCTACCCCCCTTCTTGTGCATGCTCTGCTTCCTAGCAGCAGTGTGCCTACACCCTGTTTGAAGCAAAGGATGGGGGAGGAAAGAGTGGAGAGGTGCAACAGCTCAGAGCACAAGGTTACAGTACAAAAATGAACAGCGCTGAATGGGGAAAGCGGGGTAGGGGAGCGCTTACCCGCAGAGAGCAGCACAACCTGATCAATACAAATGCAAGATCTAAATTATTAAACACGCCTCTAACTCTGCTCTCACTTGCTCATGTAACGCTACAGACGGATGAGCCAATCAGAGGAGCTGAGACGCTATCACCTGTGGGGCTAACACATGCAGATCCAAAAGGGAAGGCTGATGCCTTTGATGAAAGCCGTTAAAATTCTCGTCCATGCTTTAATTCTGAATACTCCTCTCTTGGCTGAGGGGCTGAGCATGAAGGTCTGGGTGGGAACAGGGGTGAATTTTATCGCTAAAACGACAAAAAAGATCTCAGTACCTCCAAGAGCCATTGCAACTAATTTTATTCACAGTACTTACTCTTGACTCTTGAGCACACGCAGGACATCACTTGACAGTAAGCCAGCATGTAATATTGATGACATGACGTGGTATGCCTCATTATGGAACACACAACTGTGCTCCCACTCAACTATTGATGGGCCTGGGGCTTTCTTCACTGTCAGGCCAGAGAAATACCGGCACATCACAATAAAACATGTATATTTACAATTATAATAGTGGCTTCGCTAACCTCCAGGAAGAACCCACACAGCGTGATGCATAATGTACCATGACGGCTTATAAGAGGCTAAAGTACAAAACCCTGGAAATGACAACCAACATAACTAGAATATGGGTCTGATGGACAAGCACTGTGTCACGGTGGAATAAAAAGCACTTAGAGGAAAACAGCCAACTAGCATTTTAAAAGTAATTCATCCTCAGGGTGTAACAAATATGCCATTGTATTTGGCAATGCTTGATCACGTGATGTCATCAACCAGCGCAGCCAAGGATTAGGCCAAAGTAGGACTCCCGAGAGCTCTGAGTAAGGACTCGATTGACATGGTAAACCGGTTCACTTGCATTGAAGTCTCTGTGTGGTTGGCACAGCCTGAACGGCTCCTCTATGCTCTTTGTGGACAAACACTCCTTCAGTCTTTACCACACCTACTTTTCTAACAGTTACTCGAGAAGTCATGGAAAAAGATTTTACAGTCGTCAAACCGGGACACAGTTACGCGATGTGGCTCTGGTAGTAACAGTGTGACACAGAAGATATCATCTGAGCGGTTGCAGGGTAACTATATGGTCACACAAGTCCCTCATTAAGGTAAATATCATGGCAGCTAGGTGCTACAAAAGAGACAGTGTCACAGACCATGATATCAATGAAATCCCCTGTTTTCGCTTTACGGTGACCCAGGAGGACACCCTTTTTATTCCCAAATGAATGGAGGGATTCCTGGCAAAAATCTGGATAAAGATAGTCCACCATCTGACCCATATCCCACTGGCAGACACACACACCCCCCCAGAGAGGGCCAGGAAATGGAGGCCAGACCACAGGGAAGCTATAGTTCCATCTGTTTCTATGGCCACACCAGTGTCACTGTGCCAGTTATCTCTGTGTTCAACCAAACAGTTTAAACTGTCAGTCACCTGAGCTGGGCATCAGGGAGGACAGGTTTCCTTCTGACAAAGCAAACACACACATAAACACCAGCGTTTCTGAATGTTAGAAGTGGAGGGAATGTATCCGCGCAGCTTCAGAAAATTGTGTGGGAAGTGTGCTTCTGCACATACATGTGTCATGTGGTGCTTCAGTCAGGTCTTAGAGGCATCATTCCATTGCGTAACCTTCTGGCACCATCCTGGCCTGCCAGCTCCGCCATCTGCTGCTACGAGGTGCTCAGTCGCAGACAACCAGGAGGATCCTGAGCTTCTACAGGTCTACCTAAGTTTTGTTGCCATGAAGACAAATGGGAACGAAGATGCATTCTGCAACATGAGTCTTGCTTACCGCCCTCATATCATGTAATACATGTATACATGTACACATACACTGTATGAGGCTGCAGTATCTATGCTTTAAGATTTATTTATTTCTATATGTTCAGGTCAAAACGCTAATTCAGACCTGACGGAACATCTGTTCAGTTTCTAGCTGAGAATGCTCACCCTCGCATCATGTTTTGTTGACTTATTTTGCTCCAGACTGGCTTTGATTACATATAATCTCTCTGGGTTTTTAAACGTTATTCATTCAATTACTGGATAAAGACATTTGGGTTTAATAGATCTCTGCTATGACATGTGAAATCCTGAAGCAATGAGAGAAAAAGAGGAGTAACAGCTCTGGAAATTGGAACAGATATAAAGAACAAAGCTTTAAACTAAAGCAAAGCATTGCAGAATCGTATGATTCATTGTGAGGTTATTAAAAAGCATTAAATCTTATACTCTCTCAGAGTGAGGGAAATGCTATACAGCATCATGTGCATAATTGGAGGTTACTGTCAAGGGTAATAATGGATAGGACTCAAAAACATCATGATTCTTTCCCTCTGTCACTTGCTGACTGCCAAGGCTGGAGAGTCAGCTGTCCTTGTGATTAACACCATGTGTTCTGCAGACAGAGAAAGCTGCAGACATCCAGTATCTTTCCTCACTTGTCAGAGCCACAAGAACCGGCTAACAAACAAGTCAACGTCAAGGCATGGAGGACCACACATCACCCCTGTGAAGTCACCAATTGACTAATGCAGGTTTAACTGACTAACAAGGCTCGCTGCCTCGTATGGCTCTATTTTGAACGGAAAATCTAAGGAATGTCGGAAAACACAGGAGGCCCAGTCTGCCCCACAAAACTGGGATAAGACCCAAGCCACACAAACTTACCCAAACAGACTTTAACACCAAACATAGTTCTTAAAAACATTTCTGATTAAAAATGAAGGTGGGGTGCAGCCATGGCTCAAGACATTTATCGACCTATATCCAGTTAAAATAACCGGACTGTGCTAGGCCCAGCTGAATCGGTCATGGACACGTCTGCCTGCTGCGCATAAAAAGATTAAATAGATGGGTTTTTTTTCTTGTATTACCTCTACAAAAAGAAGGCAGATTAAGAGAACAATCCCGACGCTATTTAGAATTACATTTTTAAAGTACCGGAAGTTGGATGTCTGCAGCACTGCTACACTTTAGATTCTAAAGTTCTAAAGTTTAGAACGATATAAACCAACTTTTGAATATTTTTTACAGAATAAGTGTAAATATTTGAAAATATATTTAGATATTAACCATTTACATTTATTCGTGTTTATAGATTATATAAACAAACGTTAAAGCGATAAACATACTTGCATTAGTAGATGATGTCGCACAAACGAGGAAACACCCAGCAGAAAGGTTCCGTTCCGTAACAGTGACCTACGATCAATTAGCTTTCAATACTCCAAGAGGCGAACGCCTACATTAACAAAATATTTACCTAAATCCCACAAAAACGGTTTAAAAAAAATCAACCGGTAATAGTTACATCTAAACCCATGTAAATATTTTTTCCTTAAAATCAACATGAAATTGCACAAACAAACATCCCCTCTACCAACAGATCACCTAATATCTCCCACCTGGAACCATAAAAATGTCCAAGTTGCTGGTGGGACTATTTTTGTCCAAACACCTTAAAAGAAGAGGTCCAAGTAAAGGTAAATTCCGAGTTTAACAAAGAAAATCAATGTGTGAAACGATGTTTAATGATTTACTCTGTTGTTGGGCCCCTATAAACACGACAAAACGTTTTTAATTACGTCTCAGTTTGTAATGTTAAGGTTGCTGTTATTGCTACAGACTGCAGCTGTAACAAGTTACTTTCCCTTGTCTGGGATAAATAAATAAAGTAATTCTTATCTTGTCTTTTAACTCAATATTTAGGAAATGGAAATGTGTGTGAGTCCGTGTGGTCACAGCAAGCGGTCGTTACACATACCAAGAGTGCAAAGTGGGCGATTTTTAACACATTCTGGGTGGAAATGTGATTACACCAAGTCTGATTGTTTTGATTTCTTCTAATTTGAGTCTTAGAGGTTCTTTGCATGCATACAGCATGGACGGAAATTTGACGCATTTGTGTAGTTTTTATTTTAATTTTAAGTTTCTGTTATGTTTTTAGTAACACTTCCCTCAAGGGATGTCCAAAACATTTTTGGGGTGCATTTGTGTTGAATTATTTTAAATAAGAATGCGTCATTGAATTATAGCCACGTTTTATCCTTTTAACATTTCTTTAGTTTCAAACCCGATGAAGGCCAGTGTGATCAAAGAGAATAAGGAGGTTATCGCCAGGTGAACTTGCCCTCCTCTTCACCATCCTGTCAGGTCGAAGCTTCAAACTGCAGCCCTGGTTGACTCTTTGGACTTTTCAACTGTTTCATCTTTATTCAAGGTAAGAGATGCAATGTCGATCTTTCATTTTGGATATCAGTCATCTAAATTCATTTTTCTAAGCATTAGGCTCATTGCTACATTTTTTAAAAAAATATATCCATACTGTTAAAACATTGTTGATGTGTGTTTGTGCTTTTACTGCATAAAGTGGAGTAGCCTCCACATTGATTCACACGTTGAAGTTTTTGTGTGAGCCTACATAGAGCTATAAACATAGTGTATCCAGGTGTATCTTCGTGTATCATGCTGTTTTCTGTTGCTGCTGCTTTTGAAGATGCTGCATAACAGTGCTGTGCAATTATGCTATGCTAACTGCAATCTACAGTAGACACGCTGCAATATTTTTCCTTTCCTTTTTTTTAGACAGATAGAAAATTCATTTATCTCCAAGAGAAATTCGCAATGTTAAATTTTTTGCGGTTTGTGCCTCAAATTGATCTTCAGCAGCGCATTGCGCAAAAGAAATGACGATTCGTGCCAAACACAGTGTGCTGTATAGTGGACCAATTTTATTTGATGCTCGGACAAATAATTTTTATCAAAGGTTTTTAGTCATCAAATTACTCAAATTATTCGATCAATCGTTTCAGTCCTAGATACTACACTTAAAGTCCACGTATTTGTAAATTTATGTGAGTGCAAAGATGTGTAATCTCCCCCTACCATCCTGTTGTGTCTGTGGCCAGAACACCAATGGTTGTTTGATGGAGGCTGACAATAAATGGGGGTAGAACTGGGGGCTAATCCGCCTGTGCCACGCGCCATGTGCCCAGCACCCAGCCAGTTGCACCACGCTGCCTCCTCTGTAGTGGGTCCATTGGAGCCCTACAAGGCCCCCTGAATGCTATCAGCACAGACGACACAGTGAGCCCCCAGCAGGGATTACAGCTTTCTTAATGAAGCTGCCAGGAGGAGGATCCAGAGAGAGAGGTGTAGAAGGAGGAGGAGGTACACAGTCCTCCAACAGGAGCTCCATTCTCTAAAAGGAAGAGGCCATCGGCAAAGCTGACACGCTAATCAACAGCGGCTGGGTAACCACCCTATGAGAACAGCACGTCCACCATGACAAGGGCTGGGAGGGTTATAAAAGATCCATCACTTTTGAAAATCCAGCTTAGAGACACTTGGTACTCCTGCACAATGAACACTGCTTCATTGTTATATGTTAGATTGTGAGGGCAACATTTGCATCAATTTACAATAATCCTGGAGGTCCCCGTGCCGCACCCACACATACGTCTTTCTGCACTGGTCAACAAATATATATATTTTTATGTAAGTTTATAAATTGGACAGTAAAAGGCCTTATTTGCCAACAATGACTGTAAATTACTAATGTAATCTTGAATAACAATTAGCATTAGTGCTTTAGTCATAAAAAGTCATATTGCTAATATTTTAAAAGCCTAAACTCTCACCGCACAGTCAAAACTGGCACAAGTGAAATAACTTGCTGTATTTGCGTTAATCGTAGCGCAAAGCTTTCTGCAGACTTCTCCGATAGTTTGATAACAAGAAAGCGTGATAGATATTTAACACCTGCCAGAAGGAAAATAGTAATGTCCCATTTTTATTGCCAAACTGTATTCTGCTACCATAAATTGCAAGAGTGTGCTGATCAGGACATTTGTGTTGAGGCAGTGGAACATCTGACCTGTCTTTGTGTCATGATGGATCACCCAGCAAGAAATTAGTGCCTTGTGCATAGCCAAGCGTGCATGTGTGACAAAGAGAAGATTCCCACTGAATATCCATTCTCATTTCTCGCCCATCTGCTCACTTGTACAAAGAAAACCGACATATTTTATGGAATACAATAGCCTTTAATGGTTCATCAGTCAGTGTCTACAAGGACACGACAGCCAAACACACAGGAAGTCTGAACAAACGGGACAACACTCGACACACTTCACACCACTCAGCGCTCTAATCTGTTGAGACAAAGCAGCGGTCGGAGCTAAAAAGCGAATGAATGTGGGCCACTTGAAGGTGCAAGTGCTGGCTGCCGTGTTGCTAACTAAAACCCTAAACATTAGCCTCATTCTTAATTATAACATGAGGTCTGAATAAAATCTAATTAGACTTTTGGAACTGAGCAGTGAGCCACGCGCCAGAGACTCTGAGGTCAGTTTGGGTCACAAACCAGAGTCACAGAAAATGGTTTCTACCTTTGGAAGTTGAGCAAATGACGTTGAAGACATTTGCCAAGGGTTTTCAGAGTTAGCCTTTGTCTTTCCTCCGATATAGCTTGACATATGATAAGATCATATCCTCTTCTGGATAGCCTTGCTGGAGCCCTGCGACTGTGCCCTTTACTGAAACACAAGCAACTTGTTCTACAGGCGACGGTCAACAGCGCGCTCATGGAAAATGTCTCCCCTGGCCATGACAAGTAATCTGCTTTGCAGATAAATAATGTTGTCCTTCCTGTTTCATTGCGCTCTGCGTTATTTCTGGTGGTTTGACAGGATGGCTACTGAAATAATTTACAGCAGCTTATCTGGTAGGTTATCGTGAGGACGACTGATGGCATTTTGAGAGGATGAATTTGTCTCTACATTTCCATGAGGAATATTACTTGTGGGCAACTTTTAAATCTTCTTAAAATCTTGTTTGTTTCTTGGGCCTCTAATCATTTACACATGAAAAGACCAATGCAACTGGGACTAGCGTGGAGACCATTAACAGACTACCAGTGGCCATTGAAACCTCGTCTTTCATGTGCGGTAGTTTTTGAAAAAAAAAAAACCAGCTTGAAACCCTAACTCTATTGGCATTACCATGAGAAACTGCTGATATTCTTGGAAAATAGAATTTTAAATTTGTTCCTTGTACTCTGGTATTCAGTCAGTTACATTGATAATTCTGCTCACGGAGCAGAACACAGCAGAACGATGAGGCTTTCATTCATTTGTAAAGAGAGAGAAGAGGCAAAAACCTCTAGAAAGAAAAAAAACGCACACTGTGTTTACTTTTACGGGTCTGGGTTCTGTGTTCTGATTTTCCTTCCAATAGAACGTGGTTAAATTCTAGAGAACATCCTTCATTCCAAAAGCAGTGCCAAAAAGGTCACGATAAATAAGAAAAAGACGAGACAAAGTGCAAAACTGTCTCTGGGAGATTCATTTGATCATTTGGAGGACAGTTTCAAACTTCAGTTTGAGCTTCTTTTTCTTCTACTCATGAAAGACTGGATGAGGCCAATTGGCCACCCCGACCCCCCCGGTCTCTCTGACCCCAGCATTGAGGTGCAGGCACACAAATCTGTAGATGTCTTTTCTTTTCTCCAGTTTTCCAGAAGGTCAAAGCGTCTTGAATATTTCTGCTCCTGTCTCGTCCATTGTGCCCTGTCGGTACCCCCTTCCTCTGCATCATTTCTCGCACGGAGCAACTTATCCTCTCTTCATTCTGAAAGCTGAACACTGTTAAGTTGATGTAACACACACAGACATGTAGTACACTACCCACACATGGTCTTATCGCTGGAAAGCAACAGAAAGGCTGAAGGTCAGAAACCCAATTACTGCACGATAAATTGAGCACACGGAACCTTTCGTTTTCCTCTTGTGTCAAACGCTAAAGCATTTCCTTGAGACACACGTCTCCACTCTCTTTTCAACAGGGTCATTTGTCCAACTTTTCCTCTGCTGAACGCACTTTCTCCTTTGCATTCTTTCATTTCAGTGACTACACAGGCTGCTTTTCTGACGCTTTCCACCCACTATTGCCACACGTGTCTCCTGCGGTAGTCAGATCCTGCATTGCTTTTAGTAGATTAATTCAAATGTAATCCAAAACTAAACCTCTGAGCTGCAAAAATGAAACAAAATATTTTTTTAAAAAAAGTCAGCACAGATGATTTTCCCTCTGTTCGATGATTTACCCCCTTGAACAGAGCAGCTACATGTGCCCTGCTCGGAGCAACACCTGTCAAACAACCTGATTTAGCAGCGAGAACCCAGGGAAGTAGTGTTTATTGCTGCTGCTGCTACTGATTGCACAACTTCCTCGCCTCTTTTTCCATTCTCACCCCCCCACCCCCCTTCAAAACCTAAGAAATTTAACAATGAGCTGCGCTCATGTGCCAAAACACAGGACGGTGAGAAAAAAAAAAGTGAGCAGCTTGGAAACCCTCTCATCTTTCTGTTCAAGCCCTGCTGTTGTTATCTTATCTGCTCAATCCTCTCATCGTCATTTAAATCTCCCCCGACTCCATCCGATCCCAGTCGTGCCCCTATTTAAATCTCTCCCTCCTCCTGGTCCACCACATTTCTAATGCTAATTATTTAAACCTCTCTGTGTGCTCCATCCCTTACATCCACCAGTTAGTTATTCAAATCTCTTCCCACCCACTCTCCCTACCAGCCCAGCCCCAGTTAAAAGGTGCTTGACTGAAGGGTTGATCCTGACTGTTATTTTCAGACAGAAGATAATGCCGCTTCTTCCAGACTCCTCCGGTTTCCTTCTGTTTTCATAGCCCTTCTTTTTTTCTTTTATTTCTTTGTACAATTACAAAAACACTTTGCCCCCTTTTTTAAAAAAAAAAGGTCAAGAGGTTTATTGCCCATAATTGCATAAAAAATGTTTGCTCTTTCAAAGTAAGGAAAACAAGGGATAATGAAAACAATCCAGGAAACGTATTAAATTGTGGATGTTTATAGGATGTATACAAATATAGATATACTAAAAAGGAGGTTCTTGCATGGGAATGTGACCTTTGTCTGGCTTTGGTGGCCAGACTAGGTCACTGTCCTCAGTGCTAAATTAGTGAGAAAACTGATGATACGGTCTGAAGGGGTGGGTGGGGGGGGGTCACAAGGCACCCTTTTTTCCATGACCAGGTGCCAGAACATGAAGACACTAATCTCTACCTTCTTTCATGCTTTGGTGCTTTGTTTCCTAACGCCAAACCACAAAAGCCTCTCTTCTTGTGATGCTCGGTTTGTCCGTCCTCACTCGCAGTTATCTCGCTCTCCCTCACTCAGCTGCCGTTCGTCCTGTGGAAAAGCCACCTACACACTAAGTGTGAGGATCACAGCTGAGTGGAACACCAAAGCTGCTCACATCACCGAGCAGGAGTCCCATTTAAATACTTCCTTATTACAGTTACATAAATGTTAATTTCCAACAATATGCACACTATCCTATTTGTACAATTGACTGTGCACATGTGTAAGTTAAACACTCCCCCCCACACACACATACATTTTTTTTTTTTATTAAAAGCAAATGTTTTACCCTTAAGGGAAGCTAAAAAGGTGATAATTGATCTCAAATTCTTAAAAAAAAAATGTTAACATGCAAAAAAAGGAAGAGTGGACATTTTAGGGGTTGCTCACCTTGGTACTCCTGTCCAGGGGTGTAGACGGTGGGGTTGCCTGTGATTTGGAGGGTGAGAAGCACCTCTCCCCCACCTTCTGTCACCCCGGCTCCCTCCAGCTCCCCGTGTGGGTACACAGGAAGAAGAAGGGGTTGAAACGGGGATAGAAGCTTGATGGCGGCGCCCCGAAATCCACACTGCTGCTCCCCAAGACGAGGGCCAACAGGGCACCACTACGGCACCCAGGAAAGAGGCCCACGCCATGACCATCTGCCCTCACTGCAAGAGGGGCTGTGGAGGTGGAGGCAGGTGGAAGGTGAGGAGAGCAGTGAGTGGGAGCGAGG
The DNA here is from genome assembly GCA_000180735.1 of Tetraodon nigroviridis. Lineage (NCBI taxonomy): Eukaryota > Metazoa > Chordata > Actinopteri > Tetraodontiformes > Tetraodontidae > Tetraodon > Tetraodon nigroviridis. The sequence continues at coordinate 1,331,940 of CAAE01015000.1, forward strand.
AAGTCACAGGTAGAGTTCCAAAGGAGCGTCCAGAGATGAGGCAAAAGTCCGAAAGTGTGTGTTTGTGTGTGCGGCGTTGATGTGTGTGAGAGTGTGGGTTTGGCTGTCAGGAAAAACGGAGATCTCTTGTTCTCTCTCTCTCTTGTTCTTCGTCCTCTCCCTATCCTACCTTCACTCTCAGGGAGTTTAGAGCTTTGCCTGTGCTGTCCTGATCTGGTGTTTAAATACCTCACCCCCTCGCTCTCTTTCCCTCTCGCTTTCTTTCTTTCTTTCGTTCGTTCGCTCCTCTTTCGCTTTAACACCAGCTTCATGCGTGCTGTGCGCGCTCTAGGAGATGGCCTCCCTCCTATCTCTCATCCAGCTCTTCTCTCCTCCCTCTTTTCTGCCAGTCTATCACTCTGCATTTTTTCCTTAATCTTCTCTTTCTCCATTTACCTTTCCTCAAAAAAAAACCACTGTGTAATTCCAGACTGAGCTCTTTTGCCCCCCTTCTGAGACCAAAGCATCTCTGTTCCTTAGTTTCTTCACTTCCCCACCCCCATTGACATATCTCTTTTGTTTTCCATTTCTCTCCATCCCTTAAATGTCTCCTATTCCACCCACTGTCACACCTCCCTTCTCCTTCCAGCTTCATCCCTCTGGCTTCTTGTCTCTCAATCCCCCCATCCCTCCACCATTTGAGCTCCCTCTCACTTTTTCCCCAAACCAGAATTGCTCCCTCTCTCCTCTAGTCCTAAGCGGTGCTAAAAATTGTTTTTCTTTGCTTTTGCATTTTCCAGGGGATTCCATCAGAATCTCCTTTTCCACCAGATCCTCCAACTTTTTTTTTCCTTTTCCCTGTCGCAGCAGCATGCACCGCTTCTCTGCTCCAGATTAACTTGCCACTACAGCGCAGCTATGAGCCATAATAATACTTTCTCTCCCCCACTGGTCTTTATGCCAAATGATGGATAACTCTTTCTTAACACCTTTTGTACACACACTCACACACACAGACACCATTCTCACTCCTTTTCATGCTGAAATAAATGCAGTAATGACCTTTTTCACACACTTTTATCCATGTACACAACACAAGCAGCATTGCACATGCATATTTACAGCCCAAGACAAAGGGTTAATTACATGGGGTCTTGCAATGTAAGGGAAAGAAAAGGTGGCATATCCACAGTGGTGAATTAAATCTGTGTTGCAACCATCGTGACAGCATCTTTTCCATATCAAATACTAGCAATGCCATGTCTCCATACTACTGCATCTCTATCTGGAAAGCCCAGTCATGGTGTTTGGGTGCATGTTTGCATGCAGCTACTGAAGGATACAAAGTTGGCCATTATTTGTCTTTCTGAATGTCTTTCTTTTTTTTCTCTCCATGGCTTTTTATAATTCACCTATTGTAAAGTGTAACTGCCGGTTTTGTCATGACTGCTGTACCCACCAACATGCATTCATTTATGCCTAAAGCGCACTGAAGTAGGAGTGGCAAACAATAAGTAGAACTAGAATAAAGAATGTTAAAGGGGTTATATCCAAATGGAGGCAGCAACTTTTAGAATTCTGCCTTCTGTCCTTCTAACAGAGGTCAGAAAGATCGACCACTCAGCTGAGACTGGGACTGAGGTTGCAGGTTATCGCTTTCCTCCTCTGCTGTTTCTCTAAAACAGTCCTCGACTTCTCATAGCCTTAATTAAGTACTTTTAATTAAACTATGCATTAGCTCACAAGCGAGGATTCTAAGAAGTTTTTACAGTTCTTACAGTGCTGCCTCAAAACTGTTTCTCAGTGTAGATGTTCACTTTTTTTTACTTAGTCAGCATTTCAATTCTTTTTAAGGTGAACAAAAAGTTTCTTTAGCTCGGCTTTTCACAGCTTTTCACATTCTTTTCACAT
>CAAE01015000.1:1336103-1383634 GCA_000180735.1 Tetraodon nigroviridis
CATTTCCTGCCCTGAAGGAGTAAAAGAAGGGTGTGTTGGTCAGTGTGTTGGTAAAACTAGGAGACTCACACCAAAAGGTCTGTGCTGTGTCACGGTGGGGCCTGCGCTAGTCTGATCTCACCCTAAAAAATACACACACACACACACACTATCATGTGTGTGTGTGTTATCATGTATTTCATTAAAATGTGTATTAAATTCCCCCTGTTTCCTGTAGCTGAAGCTTCTGGCTGTCTGACTCCTCCACAGTAAAACCAGCAGCTTCTTTAGTCACAGCGTCCCCAAAGAAGTTGTCCCTGCTGTCCCCCAGCAGAAGTAGAGCATCACTCTCTGAAAACAGACAGATCAGCGTTCCTCCTCCCTCTTGTTTAGACATGGCGATATAAACTGTCTGCGCTAAATGGTTTAGCAACCGTGTCATTGGTGGAAGCCTCAGCCAGCCCCAAATGAATTACAGCTTAGTGACTGTGTCACTGGGGTGTCTTAAACTCCAAATTTTATTTAAATGTCAACTCTTATGAGAAGATAAAGTACTGTATTTATTGAATGCCCATAAACAGCCTTTCGTCGGGAACTAATCATCTCTCTGGCAGAACTGTCCCACTTGGCAACAACTTTAACATAAAACATCAGCAGTTTAGCTCATTATATCAGCTATGTAAAAAGGCATGCGTTTAAAGTTGATATATTGCTATGATATGCTTTCCATAGGGCAAGCATAAAACACAATTTTCCTCCTGATATATTAAATCTATGAGCGTCACTCCAAAACGCAATATTAAAACAAAAATCTTCATATCAGAGAAGGGCAAGGTAGGAAACAATGAGGGGGGAACAGTGTTTGAGGCGACGGCAGCAGATGTCTGGTAAGTTCAGATGGAGGAGGCATGTGGCCTGGAACAATTTAAGTGTGATACATATTTCAAAAGGTGTGACTCATAGTTCTTCCTGACTCCTCGGAGTGCAACGCTCAGGGCTGCTGCATCCACAGCCCTGCTCATGCATCTTTTGGATTTGCTAGACTTGAAATCTGCTCTCCAAACTCTCTCCTTTTTTTTTTTTCCAGTTGGGCAGCCGGTTCTGTGTCTCACCCCTCCCGTCCTGCAGTCATGGTAACAGAGCTGTGAAAGAAGGAGCTGAGGAACATGAGGTATGGGAGATGACAAACACATGGCCACATTGTTTCAGAGGCAGAGCAGAGTTAGTGCTGAATGGTGACATGAACGGCCATTCTGACGTCCAACGTGCAAGCAATTAGGCAGAAGTTATGTGGGACACAGCAGAGTCAAGACAAGCATGTTAGCGTGTGAGTGTCGGTGAAGGCCAGAGTCCGTGATCTGTTGTGGGTGATAGAAATTAGACCTCACGCACATTTGCACAAATGTCTTTTTGATTTAAATGTGGTCGGTGCAGAGATCCAAAAAACAGGGGAAAAAAATTAAGACGAAAAAAAACAGCTCTTCATCATGGTTTGTGTCCTGCAGAACTTGTGTTTTCCAGCTCCATGCACAGCAACAGAATGTGTGTGCATGTCTTCCACACACAAAATAAAAAAGATCAATCCCACCAGCATGCACACACACACACACTCACTCAGAAAGACCGTGGAGACGCTCAGAAAATCCCACCTGCAAAACACTCCCTCATCGACCAACTCAGAAACCAGGCAATACAGCTGCGTGTACACGCACATGCACACATATTTGCACTGGCAGATACACTCACATTAAAAATACTGGGGTGGTAAAGAGGGGGAGGGGCACTGAGGCCACAGAACATACAACAAAAAGCAAGCAGATAGCCTTGAGCTATGAGCTCAGCTAAAGAAATAAATAAGTAAAAATTTCATTTTAAACCAGTAGCTTCACACCCTCACCGGGAGCCCAGCCCTCCCCGTCCTTCCCCCTCCCAAAGATCTCTTCCACTCCATCTCACCACATATCACAGGCCTCTAAAGGCACGGAACAGGAGAACTTCACCACTGTGATTTGTGTTTTCGGTTTTATTCCCCACAATGAGCTGCCAGCGTGAGACCACGGCAGAATTAGAATTAGCAGGTAAATTTAGTCTGTTTAAGCTCCACATGCTAAAGCGACCAACGCATTTACGCAGAGCTGATGCTAATATCCATATTGTGTTCTGCTGTGTAATAGCGGCTGTAGGCTTATGGATTCTGTGGGAGTGGTTGCCAAAGAGTGGAGGATATCATGGCTGTTTTGGCATGTAAACGCCACACAGATGGATTAACGTCTCGCTGAACGGATTTGGTCAGACAGGATGGAATATCTGTCCCGCGATGCGTCAATTCGAAGCTTCAAAACTAGACAAAAGAGGAAGAAGGAGGATGGAGAGAAGGGGGCTCCTGAGACAAAGTGAGACAGATGATAATGTGCCGTCGTCTTTGAGGTAACAAATAGAAGAGAGACCCGTAACCTTAATTACACGGGTCAGTAAACACGGAGCTGGTGGGCCCATGGGGAGGGGATCAACAAGTCAAACACATGCACAGACACATGCAGACATGCAGTCCATCTTTAGGGAGTCAATTACACCAAACCCTTACCTGATTTTCCAAATTTCATTGCGAGCTTGTGAAGCTCATCTTGTCACAATAATCATTTTATTTATTTCGAGAATCATATGATAACGATGACATATGCAAATCAAACAAACCTAACAGCATGTGTATGTGCACGTGTGTGGATGTGTATCAGTGCCCACCCACACACACACACCTCCATAACAAAATATGGCACTCTGAATTCTCCACTGTAGGTCCTCAACACACGTTCACTGATCCAATTACAGGCCAGAGGTCACATGACGGACCCATCCGTCCACAATATTCAGCAGGACCTCCCCCCACTTATTAACCGCACCCCATCCTCCCATCGTGTCCCTCATTCACTCATCCTCCCCTCTTCACACCCTCTCTGCTCAGCTGTCATCTCTCACTTGGTTTGCTCTAAATGGCCATTGACTGTGCTCACATTCCCTCCCTTTGTCTGTCTCCATCACCAACATGTCTGCCAATCACAGCCTTGTGTCCTTTGTGTATTTACCTCGCTGCTCTGACCAAACCAATATGCTATAATCAAGAGGTATTAGGCTGTTTTCTATCTTTGTGCTGCTCTTCAGGCATTCCATACCATATAAAGTTCTGCCACAGATTGACAACAGATCTATTTTTTCACTGCGGTTGCCCTTTTCTTAATCATTGCCCTCTTTCCAAGCTTCCCTCCTACACATATCCATTGCTACCCAGTGCTTCTCCTATTTTCTTCTTTATTCTTTGCTGTTTGCGCTTCACTTTACATAGTACATCTTTGGCTCCTGCCCTCGTCTTTCAACTTGCTTGCCCTAGAAAGGAGCAAACCTCGCCAGAGTCAATGCACGGTGCTTGCCGGCTTGGTCCTGTTTGTGCGACACTCACTGGGTAACTGTGTCAGTGTGTCAGCACGTACGTCTATGCTATGGATTGGGACCTAATCATATTTTATCCTAAATTTTTGTTTTTAAAAGAAGGTAGCCGATTCATGCCATATTGCGCGACCATACATGCCACACAGAGAGGGCTACGCCTCATTAAATTATCACTTCAACAAGCCCTCCCCCCAATTTGCATCTGTTACTTGTCCTGCACGAGCAGCCCAGGATTAAAGACCCGAGCAGAGGCATGGTCTGTGCACAGCTAATACAGAAAAAAGGGAGCTGAGCACTCTGTATCCACGGCACCTCTCCAGATGAATGCCCATCTCGTGCGATTCAGGTCTACGAGCAGCGAAACCCATCATCTCTCTGGACAACAGCAAAGGTAATTATGACTAATGAATTGCAGACTTTTATGAGCAAACACGGGCCTGACAGCATTTTGTGCTCATAATGGCGCAGAGAGAGAGACACACTCTGGTGCGCTGCGTAAACATTATCCAGACGGAGAATCAAGGTCACCCTGGCAGCTTAGCGCAGCCTGTAAATGAGTTCAATTAAGCAAGTTGCTAATGACTGTCAGCTTAATGACAGAGTCCTGCACTGACAGCTCGGTCAAACAGCAACGCGTTTGTTTAACCTGCCGAGTGACCATTTTACCGCTTGCAGGATTTTAGCAATTGAAATGGTTTGTAATATTTGACGTGCTCTGAGTTGTTTCGGGATTAATAAAAGAAAAATAATAAGTCTGCCAAAGTGAAATCAATCACTGGAGCAATGAAACACATAACAGAGCAATTCCACTCCCAGCAATAAAAGAGAAGGGGACACATTTTGAGATCTGCAATAATTAAACAAGAGGAATGAGCTCCTCCGTAATTAACCTGCTCTCGGAGCTCTGCTTTTCTCGATTAGAGAGAGGATCAAGAGAGCACCAGAGACAGAGAGATAAGGCCGGGCTACGAACAGTTCGCAGCCAACCACATCAAACCCGTTCGCTTGGACCATGGTGAAAACTTTCCATGAGGAGATCTCATCATCTGCAGGGGCTGATGGGCTACGGTCATGAGCCTGAGCAGAGCAGGTCACAGGCCCTGCTAAAGCTCATTCACCTCCTCCGCCACTGTTGGATGTTGTTTATGATGGGAAATTAAATGAGCCCTCGGACCATGTGACCGCATTTGCATTGCTGTGGGATATCTGACCCGAAGTGGCGCATGGACTGCAAGGTCAGGTGAAGCCCAGTCACCATTCACGAAAGTAAATGCTCATTATCTCCCCCTGCAGAAGCTAAACACAAACACTTGATCGACCCGGTCGAGTGGAAAGTTTTAGTTTACAAGAGACGGCCAAAAGAAAGCCTCACTAGAACAAGAGAAACCAATGTGTTGGCACAGCAAAGTACCCAAATGCCCCAACAAATCCCTGAAAAGTTCCAAAAAAGCATTCAAACAGTTTAGGAGTACAAACAGGACTTAATGCATGCTTGCAAAAAGTGCCATAACACAATGAACAGTGACATTTCTGCGATTTGCACCGCAGCAGATTTCTGCTCCGGCCTTTCCTTAAGGGCCGCCGCGCACAAGCTCACTTCAGACTTTCTGCGACGGAGCGCTGAAGCTGAACACCAGCGGGAAGTTGTTATCCTCCAGCGCCACTCTGACAGCCCACATTGATGCCGACACTTGTCCTCGCCAACTTCTGTGGTCTGTCCCCGACAAGGACAAAAATGTTTCCCCACTTGTCCACTGGGGTCTGAGTGTCACGCCACGGATGAACAGGCTGAATAAATCACACAGATATAACTGAGAGTGAAGAGCCAGAGAGCCTGAAGACGGAACCGTGGATTCGGAGCCTCCTCCATATTAGCAGACTGCTCACCGCATGGCTGGGGGAGGCTAAGCCCTTCCAAGCGCAGCCTGTTGTGAGAGAAACACTGAATTATGCATCTGAGAAGGGAGGGGAGGTTGGCTGTTGGCTGCAATGGCACCCCCTCCTTTTACCTCCTTTCCTTTTCACTGACAGATAGATGAGGGCTGATAGATGAAGTTTCACAGGAGGTCAGCGCCGAAGACGCAGGCTGATAGACACCTTGGGGCGTGTCCCTCTTTTGCACGTTTTCTGCACCATTTCACAAAATCTGGGGAGGGAGATGGGGGGACACCACTCTTCACCTCATCTGATGGTGGAGAGGGGGTGCACGTGGGGAGGTTCTCCGGAAAAGATGTATGCGTGATGACACGTTGATGATAAATTTGGGTCTCTGAGATGGTGCGGAGGCCCTGCTGCATTGATTCTCAGAGATGAAGACTATCTCCTGTCACATCTGCAATGAGCGATGGGGTCAGAAGGTCACTCATTTACCTGTCTTCATTGGCCAAAAAAAAAAAAAAATCAATTCCTTATTAGAACTTCATCACAATTGGAAGAGACCAGGATAGCTTTAAAATGAAGACAGAAGACGTTCACCTTTGTCAGATATGACTATGGATGTCCTCTGCTTTCTCTTTGTGTTATGAGGAAATATCAGTGCTGGAGTCCTTTCTTCATTAGCTGGTCCTCCTCCTCATTTGAACCTCCTGCCCCGTGTCTCTAGACAGTTCACTGCCAGGCTGTTGGTTCTATTTCTGTCCATCGCCCCAGGCTATACATTCTGCATATTTTGAATGTACAGATGAAGCCCACATATGAAACATCTGCTTCAAACAGGCACGGTAAATCATGGAGGAAAAAGAAGAATTCCTTTCAATGCCCGGTGAATCATTGGAATGCTACATTTACTTAAATAAAATGGTAATTACTTCCCTGTCTTAATTGATATTTGCAGTCCCTGTCCCAGTCCCAGTCCTCTGGACTGCCCCTCTGTCTTTGATAAATAAAAATAGCCCACTTAAACACCCAACAGTCAAAGGCCAACAGTGTTACCATGTTGTCACGACTAGAAGAAACAAGCCTCAGCACAGGGACACACATGGATTCATTTTTTCCATTTACTCTTTCACATGTGGGAGTGGGATCATTTTGGAGGTGGCGTCAGAGTGCAATACACTGCATCAATTTACCAAAGAAGAATTTATGGATTTCTGCAAGCTGTGGCCAGCTGACAAACAGCTAAATGAGAGCATAAATATATATGACATGCTACAGGCATATGGCAGGGATATATGGCCCCCTCTGGCTATAGGTTAATTTTGAGTTCTCCCCTCACACTTTGGGCTTAGAGCTGTGCATGTGTTTGGAAAAGGAAGGACAGTAAAGACTCCGATTTATGATCCAGGTAACAAGACAACGGCAGATCTGGTGCAACACTTCTGCACGGCTGAAGCCGTTGACGGGATTATCTGAACTCTGTTTCTCTTTTCTGAGTTGCGATGGCATCTGCTGAGGAGCCTCATACAAGATACAGGCAAAAAATCTTCACATCTTATGGGACAGAGCTGTGCATCCACATGCACCCCCTCTCCCCCCAACACCTGCTCCAACCTGCCTGCTGTCGCTGCACACGGGTGCTGAAAACCTCGTCATATATAATCATGCGCTCTGTGTTCTGGAGCGGATGTGCAGCTTTTTCTGTCTTGACGGGATTTTACCATTTCACAACGCTGACCTTGACCCATCTGCTGTTTAAAGACCTGTGAAAGATGCGCTGTACCTCGGTTGGAGGGGAAGGGGGTGTTTGGGGGGGAGGGTTAGGTAAGTTCTAACAGGTTTTTCTGGTGAATAACAAACTCCCCAAAGGATAGACACTAGAAGAATCATCCACAAACAACCTTTGGCATTCAAATCATTCCAAGTGTGCTCTGAATCTGATCACATTGCTGCGCTCACCAGAAGACTCCTCCTCTCCTCCCCCATCCTCCCATTGTCTCCCGTCATCTCCTGACTTGGGATGTTGTGTCCTGCAAAAGAAGTTTACCAGTTCATATTGTTGAGAAATGACTAATGCTACATTTTTCATGTGCAGCATTAAAAATTCAAAGGATCCCTTCTCTTCTCTTCATCTTGAGACTCAAGGAAGAAAAAACAAGTCTCAATAATGGATGAGAAAAAGGTTTGCTAAGAAAAGAGAGCTGGTGAAGAGAAAGGAGTGTGTATGTGTGTGCTGGGATGGGGGGGTCACTTAGGTGGACATTGTAAGAAAGTAGCTGATAGGCTTTGGATTTGATAGAGTAAAGGTGTGTGGAGTGTTCTGACCCGCTCAAACATGCCAACTTCCATCAGGTTTATTAGCCTGTTGGTCTTGTTATAAATAAATCTATTTTTAAGAATTATCGACACTCCTAAAGCTCTGAATCCTGCCTTTGCAGGACTGTCCAAGCAATTGTGTCAAACCCAGAAACTGAACCTGAAGGCTTCATACATTAGCCTTTCGAACGTCCAGGTGAAGCTGCAGACGTGATTGAGGGTCAGTAGTGAAAGCAATGTTCTGCACAAGCAGGAAAAGACAATATTAGACTTATATGTCAACAAAAGCCTGAAGTGCATCAAATATAGAAGCTTTTTCCATGAAACGCATGCCTGCAGAGAGGAGCGTCTACTACTGCGTCCGCGCTGCTCGCTCAGGCTGCCATCTAGCGGTAGGTTAGCAGAACTGCGTCTCCAACAGGCCATGAGGCAGAAGTAAACTTTCTTTGACTTGGAACTAAAGATAGCTAATTTAAAAACAGTGTTTTCCCTGGGGGACACAAATGGAATGTTTTGTACAGTTTTTACAGGTGCCTACTGTATAAAAGACTGGTCGGAAGATAAACAGTTCTGTGGTTGCACAATGAAAAGATATTTGGTAATGTTTCAATCTGTTTAAATAAAGAAATCTCTATTTTTCTTCTTGCAAGTCTCAGCAGGTCAGTGAGCCGTGCAATCCGAGAGTTTCAATTTGAAAACCCTGCTGGAGAGGTAATGCATTTCCATCCGTACAGTTTGCAGAATAATTATGTTACAAAAACAGCTGCGATTGCATTTTGCAGGTCTAACATAGCTTTTTCCCCACTCATTTGACTTCATTGTGGTCAGTATGAGTTAGCTACCCTGGTTCTGGTTTCCAGATGCTCTTTTATTCCAAACCAGATGCTAACAGGAATGTTAGTCCAGGCTTTCAAAATAATTCTGCAAATCCAAAAAGGGGCTAAACACACAGGAAGAGAGAAAAACACTTGCAAACACACAGCATCACACACTCCCCCCACAATGATCAACACATTCTGACAGTCACAGCCAAAAGCTTCTATCATTGTGTTGACTTTGCAGCCGGGAATTTTATCTTTTGTTTACTGGTGGATACAGGAACGTGTTGGCAGTCGCTCAACTTGATCTGCCGTTGCGGATGAAAAGCTCCAGCGGGGGGGAAACGGGCATTTCGGGAAATCTAAAACTGCCGTGTAATTACAATAAAAATACATAAATATGAGTCCCCGACAGTGAGGGAAAGTGCCAGCGTGGCCATTGTGATGGTAAACAGTCTGCGAGGGAGCGTTTGTGTCACTCAGTGGGGGGTCCGCTCACTTTGGTGGCAAATAGGAAATAAGAGTCCAGAAACTTCCTTGTAATGAACGAGGCCTTTCAGGCCTGGGAGCCTGCATGCAGCAGGAAGCTGGTGATTTAGCTCCGACGGCACGGCCAGATGGTCAAATATCCAAGAAAACAGGATGAAGCACATTGAACACATAGATGCACCATACAAACGTGTACAATCCTGCCTATTTCAGTTTAAAACCCACTGCTAGTGTTTGTAATTTAATTTATTAATTCAAGTTTTTGTTGTGCACATTGTGAACTTTTGTCTATTCGGGCTTTTCATGTCCATTAATGTCTCTTGCTTTCATTTTTGTGTTTGAACCGAGTCATTTTCATCTTCCTCTACATGTATCAGGTGTCACATGTTCTTTTCCTAGTGGATTCTCATTTAGGTATCCTGTTCTGACAGAAACAGACAGAGAATTTATCTGATCCATCACCTCTAATTGCAGAATAAAGCCGGACAAAAGAAAAGATAGCTTTAGAATAATGTCTATATTGATTTATGATATCATATGTAGCAATCAATAAGTCACCTTCATCAATTATTTACCTTCATGGCCTTAATTTTTTAACACAAACAGACTCATTTCAACACGTGGGACGGATTTACACGATTTCTTGATTTAGAAAGAATTTTCTTTAGCAGAATGCAATCTTAGGCTACACTGACCTCTAGTGGTCGGTTACAGTACTACAGAACCCTAAACGGCTTCAATGATGAATAAACTAAAGCCTAGTCTAAACAATTGCGTAATCTTAGTCTTGTTTCTTACTATATATCCTAACGTTTTAACCTGCAAATAAAATAATAATCAAATTTGCGCTGACCCGACAGTAAATTCTGCAACTTTGATCCCTAATCAACATGCAGGCTGTAAAATAAGGCCAGTAAAGGAAGGGAAAAGAATCGTCCTGTCTGTTTTGCCACTTTAATGAGAGGTGATGACAGCAGACTGGGGCGCACTGGGCCTGTGTGCGGGGGCCAGGCAGCCGTCGGGCTCGCAGGCTCCCTGGGGCCTTTCGAGGGCTCGGAGGCCCCTGTCCAACAGTGAATAAGCGTAATGATAAAAGGGAAGCAAAACTGTGGTACCTAATACCCGATCGACGGTCATTTATTTCAGATTACGGTCCTAAAAAACGTCCGGATCGACGCTACTCAGCGCTCCGACCGCGTCACATGAGCCCCGTCGGGAGCCCGTGCGATCTTTGACGTCCCTGCTGTGACAGGAGCCTGTGGTGTGATGAAACCACCAGCCATATTTTCTGCTCTCGGGCCATCTTACGTAACACGCAGGCGGCGCACAGACGCAGAGCCGCGCCGCTCTCCCCGCTCTGCGCCTCGCGTTAAACGTCCCGTATCTGGAGCTCTGATGCCTCCGGTGTCCCTCCGCCGAAGACGCAGGGAGACACTGCGCACACGCGCCAACGTCCGGGCGACGTCCGCGCCTCCCCGCCTGACTCCCAGCACCACCCCGGTGCTGTCATAACGCGCATCCCGCAGGAGACCGCTCCGTTCCGTTCCAGGTAAATTTGCGTTTCTCGTATTGCCCCCCCCCCCCCCCCCCCCCTCCTGCCTTTCCTCCAGGGTTGGGGGTGCGCGTTGTGCGTTTTTTCGATGTGACTGAGTAACATTTTTGCACATTTCGTGCCCAGCTCGCCAAGGACATCGCTGCGAGACGCGGTGCGGCGGAGATGCGCACGGCCGACGGGAACCAGATTCTGCTCCTGTAGTCGGCGAGCTCTCCCAATCCTCGGCCCCAGCCAGGGTCCACGCACCCTCCGCCGCTCCCCGTTCCACCCTCCCGGCCGCCGGATGAGGTGAACCTGCCCGCAGATGCTGCTTGGCTGGGCGCAGGCTCGTCGCTCCTTCGTGCTCCGTCGCTGGTAGGAGTCTGAGCGTTTTTACGCGTTGATCGTCAAGTCCTTGCTCCGCTCCCGGACAGACCTCAACCACCATTCTTTTTTGTCTTTTTTTTTTCTTTTTTAGATTACATAAAATGATACCGGGATCTGCCGCATCAATGCTCCCGTCTGCAGAAGCCGCGAAACTGTACCAGACCAATTACGTCCGCAACTCCCGCGTCATCGTGACTTCTTTGGGCCATATTCACCATCCTGTTCGGCATCGTGAACGTGACCATCTTCTCGCAGCCTTATTGGATTGGAGATGGCATGGACACGCCGCAGGCCGGCTACTTCGGACCTCTTCCACTACTGCGTCGGGGACGGCCACTCCAGGGAGCTGGCCTGCCAGGGCAGCTTCACCGAGTTCTCCGCCATCCCGTCCGGCGCGTTCAAGGCCGCCTCCTTCTTCATCGGAATGTCCATGATGCTGGTGGTCTCGTGCATCGGCTGCTTCAGCCTCTTCTTCCTCCTCAGCACCTCCACCGTGTACAAGATCTGTGGCTGGATGCAGGCAGCATCTGGTAAGTGACTCTTTCAGTTAGCGCAGACGCGGATTCGTGTGTTCGCTTTAAAACCTGTGATCACTAAACACAAATGCACCACATTAACAGTGTTTTTAAAACAATAATCTACTTCCTAGCCTACTGATGGAGACCAGGTGGCATGGCGACACCGTTAAGAAGAGCCACATGTCTGTGACTTTTTAACGTCGTCGTCTTGTGAAAACGCAGGTGCAGCAAACAGACATCCTGCAGGTGTGTGTAGTCTTGTGTGTGTCAGAGTTTGGGACGGTCCTCGGATGTCAACAGGTCAGCTGCCGGCGGCGTTTTGTCCCCGTTGCCCTCCCTCGTGTGAAGAGGAGGCCAAACATTTGTCTGCCCCGCTTCCCCTCCGCCTAACAAATGCAGATGAGGGCTTCTTCTGGAGCGGCTCCAGCTCTGCGCTAGGCTGCGGTGGGCTCTCCATTAATGCGACGGGTCTGCCTAATGAGGGCACCGCTGGGCCTTTTGCTTCTGCAGCTCAGAGATGAAAGCAAACGGCGAGCGGGGGGGACCCTGACCACAGCAAACTTCCTCAGCGACGCCTAATGAGCAAAGCAGGCTGCTTAACGCCGTCAAATTTCATTACTCTTGGCTGAAGGTTAAAGCTGGCTCCTCTTCAGGCCGCCTGTGGAGGACAGGTGGCCCACTGGCAAGTCTAACAGCTGCCACAGTGGCGGCCCGTGTTCTCCTCGTCTGTCCTCGGTATCAGAGCCGATAAAGACCAGAATTTTATACATCACGCCCTGTTTCCATATTTGAAACTCACCAGTGCTCAGACGTTGCTTTATCTTGTGTTTAGAAATAGGTCAAAATACCGTTTTAAATGCGTTCAGGTTTATTTTCAAAGTCAAAACAGGCATAACGGAAGAGCTGCAGTGGTGGAAGGAGGTGAGAGGAGGAAGAGAGCTCGTCGTGGAGGTCAGCACACGTGGGTTTGGTGGGCCCGCGCTGAGGGCCACAGTTGAAGAGGGACGGAGGTCGGAAGGGTTGGGGGTCCTAAAAACAGTCCCCACACACCGCTGGCTGCCTGTGGGAGCGTCCAGGCCAGGAAGGCGGAGCATGACAGCCTGAATATTTGATGAGAACCTTTCAAAAGTGCACCTCGGCTCCTTCCTTCACACACCTCCATCCTTCTCACCTGCTTCTCCGGAGCTATTTCCGTCCGTGTCTGCTCATACAGATCGGCACACAGATGCAAGCGAGCCTGATGGTCGCTGCTTCCCCTCCCGTGAAGCTGAGCAGAGCACAGTCACGCAACGAAAACAGCCTTTGTTTTCGTTTCCTCTGCCTTTGTCTACAACCTGAGTCTGTTTATTTAATTACGGTCCAGCTTTACGTCTTTGTGCTATTTTAGTCTGCTCTGTTGGTGGAATTGTGGTGTGTGTGTGTGTGTGTGTGTGTGTGAGTGTGTGTGTGTGTGTGTTCTGTTGGAAGCAAAGATTTGCTGCCGCAGCATCTTCAGCTTCTTTGAAGTCTTGGGTTTTAAATACCTCCGGGACAAAATCAGATTCTCAAGCATTTGCTTTCTGCATGTGGCTCTCTGCTGATAAGCTGCGTATTTAGGAAATTCGCTCTATAATCATTTGTCCAAGGAGATTCTGAGCCAGTATGAGGCGAAAGCCATTTAATCCGGAACCGTCTTCTTCCCCTGCTGACGTGCAGGTCAGGCGTTATCATGTTATTTTAATTTTGCTAGCATACTGAGCTAGCTACTAGCTAATTCACGATAGCTCCGCACAGTCAGTGTCACATTATGATTAAATAGAAATACTGGACTCTTGCGCCTTGACCTTTGACCCCCAGAATTAACTGGAAATTTGTGCATCATCATCGTCATTTAAAGGCCAGCGACCTTAGATAGATTCTTAGAATTTTTAGAATTTATTTTTAGAATAAATGTGCAACTATATCAAATTTAGATTTTATTTTTGCCGTATTGTCGGCACATATGAGTGAAAACCAGAAGACCACCCCAACAAATGCGTGCAGCATGAAGTCTAGAAGAGATGCAGCAAATGTGAAAATGCTCAAGACACACGCGTGTGTTGGGTCACGTCTTGTTTCTCTGCTGCTCTCCAAGGGTGATGCTAAAGGAAACATTTTACAACACCTTCAAAGCCTTTAAAAGACAGATTTCTATTTTTTTTTACCCCGGAAGAGGCTGACGCTGTTCTTTTTACGCTGGGTTGTGGGTGAACGTGTGGGTGAGCATCTTTTGTCTGCAGGCTAATACATCACCATCCTTGGCCAATCTTAATTAACTTTCCCGGCCAAGTGTGCCTCTTTTAAACCAAAATTACTTTAGTGTTTCCCCAATACAATATAATTTAGCATGTAAATGAATTTCCACGTGAAAAGCTGTCACCTCATCAAGGCTTTTAGATTTTTCTAATTATTCCCTTCAGTCTTCATTTGGCAGCCTCAAAGTAAAGCGTTCCGTCGTTTGTGGAGGACCTGGACACAGTCTGTGTCAGCAGGTGAGTTTTTCCTGCCACCTCTTTCTCCTGCGGGACGTTCAGAGTGTGAGCTTCATCGTAACGGCAGCAGAAACCGCCTGATTCACCCCGTCAGTCGCGCTGCTGCCGCCAGGAGCGGCGTCTCTCCCCACCCGGCACATCAGGTCAGAGGCCCACCGGGAGCAGATTTATATAACACCATAGTGAAACAACACAGATGTGTGCTGTTTGCTGTCAGGAGGCAGAGAAACACCAGTGGAGGAGGGAACAAAACGCAGCATCAGGTGATCCAGCAGACACGACAATGGCTCACGAAGACGAGAAAATATTCAGCGATGCTTTATATAACAGTCCTCATAACAGGCGTTAATAAGGCTTTTATAAGATGCCTATTAACGCTACTAAAATGCAAGCAAACTCCTGATGTGTTATGTATTCTATAGGTCTTCTATAGATCTTTGATATAAAGACGTATAAGGGCCTTTTTAAGACTTATGTGGTCTTATATACTCATAATAATGCTGATATGCATGTTGTAAAAGCCTTGTTATTGCTCATTACTCTGACTGTAGTATAAAACCTTAACAAATACTCCCAACGGGAGTTTTAGCAGAGCTTAAACGCTTCGATTGATAAGCGCACAGCTTTAATTATTTGACATTCTGCCTGAATCCTCAGGACCAACAGGAGTTCCTACAGACTCCTCCAGCCTTCACGGATGGTCTTCTTTCTTCCCTTTTGTTGTTACAGACACGTTGTTGTTAAAAACCGCCTTCCGCTGCTGCCATTATGTCACCACGAACAACCTACAGATTGTTGAACATCCCTAATTACAGCCAGCGGGAGATGATGGGGAACCACCCTCTTTGCAGCCTGTACGCGCACACGTGCAGGTCTGCTGAACGCCATGGTGGTACCTCAGTTGTTCCTGCGGCCATGCAGGCTGTGGAGGGTAGCGTTGGTCCCTGCGACTCCGGGAGTGGTCCAGTTGAAGCTGACTGAGTGCTGCACACGCACAAAAAAAGAGGCAGTTTTACTCTTTTCTTACTGTTCTGGGGCAGCTTCGGCCTTCCAGGGTGATGCAGTTGGGAGAAATTCCTGTAGCGAAATCATAAATCAGGATGTAACCGGCTGTACTGTTTTAGCTGGCGTGAGGCAAGATTTATCTAACTTTGCAGCCTCAGTGAAAAGGGCTTTTTGCACGCCATCATTGATGTCCTACACGTCTGCTTCTGACTCCCTTTCCGACAGTTGGATCTTAAATCCCGGGTTAGCCCGCTGATGCGGAGGGCACAGCGTGTTCTGCAGAAGTCACGAATGTGGCCTCCATCATCCCTAAACTGGTGTTTTACTGCGCGTTTGCGCCGCAAATCCAAACGGTTCCTTTTATCCCCATTGCCCTTGCCAATCTTTATCCTCTGTTGGAGATGCAGGCTGCATCGGAAGCGGTTACGTAAGCCCTCCTCCCCGGCCAGCCGGACGCTGCCCTGCTCTGGTTCCCTCCCCACCCTCCCAGTTCGGAGTCTACCTGCCGTTGCTGGAGGGGATTGGCTTCATGTTGTGTCCGTCCTGCAGCGATCCTGCTTCATCTGCAGGCAGCTTGCTTTCCTCTCTAACTCTGACTTCAATCAATTTGTGATAATGAGGCACCGACTCACCCCGCAGCGGCGCCGGGTATTTAGAGTCAGAACACGCAGCGAAGGGATCAGAAGTGTCGCTTATTTAGAAAAGGAAAAAGGGGACCAAAGGAGCTTTAAGCTAAAGTTTTCTCTTTTCCAAGTTATGACGTGATTGACAGGGTTTGAAAATGCACCAAAGCTGAGTCGTTTAGGTGTGGAAAGCTCGGTGATAAAGTGGTTTTTAAAAGATGTAAACTGCCAGTGAGTCAATAAACAGTTCAACAGAGGTTAAACTTGTGCAAAAGAGACACTTCTACAAATACCCAGCTCAAGCCCCTAAAAACAATAAACAGCAATATTAAACCACATCAATCAGATTAATGCTGAAAGTACCTGCCGATATAAAGCAAATAATGCACCCAGATGCTGCTTTTCAGTGGTCAGCCATTAAATGTGAACCTAATCCATCACTGGGGGGGCTAACGTAGGGAACGTGGTTCACTTAGGGGGATTTAATACTGTAGCAAAAAAGTCCAAATGCCTGAAAGTTCTCTTTTGTGGCAACAAGACAAAATGCAGATCAGCTAAACATCAAAAGCAGACTCAAACACAAAAATATATTTTTAAAAAATCCCTGAAAAGGCCCAAGAATAAAGCTGGCAGAGACGTACAGAGCGGAGCCTGGCACAGAACAGGGAGAAGTTCCATCAGGCGGGCGTTTTTCAGACGTTCTTGGGATGAATTGGCAGGTGTGCTGTGGGCTTTTTGTGCTGGCTGTGCAGAAAGCGATGGAAGTGGAAGATGTCTGGAAGCCCCCCAGCAGCAGGAGCAGAAATAGATCTGGGAGGTAGAAATCTGGCCAAGCACATTTTCCACCCAGAGCACTTTTAGAAGTTCACCGTCGACTCCCAGCGCTCATATTCCAGCGCACAGCCAGAAACTTTCTTTGGTCTCATCCGACCTCTTGCCCCTGGTTCATTAGGCAGACTTGTGACACATTTCTCTCTCTGATTAGTCCCGCTACAGGCTGCGGAGCCGCGTCTATCTCCCTGCAATTATGATGGATCATTAGTCCACTCCTCTGCTCCTGCCCACAGTCTCCACCGTCTGTGGGAACACTCCGATTAATTTAGACTCATTCAAGGTTCTCTTATCTATCCACAGAGAAATTGCTCTTCTGTTACATAAAGAAGCAAAGTCACGGATCAGACTTTTCATTGCACAAGTCTATTTTTGTATCTCTGGAACTTAAAGACACTTGAAAACCTTCTAACGTTCCAGAAGATGCAGCTTTGAACCAGTTAAATCCTGCTAATAAACAGAGAGTTAGCTCATGTGATGAGTTAATTAGGCCGTCACCGGTGTGTCTCGTCCTTTGGGGCTGCTTGAAATGCACCTCGCACCCACCAGAGAGTGTTTAAACTGAACCCCTGAACTCACAGGAGTCTTACCATCAGCTCAGAATAGATCCATACTGATCTCCAGTCCTTTGAAGTCTGTATCGGCACATAGGATGCGTCAGCGCCGAGAACTCGTGTTTACCACCATCTGTCCCTGAACCTTGTGTGTGTGTGTGTGTGTGTGTGTGCTATATTGTGAAGTAGAACAAGCTGTGTGTGTTTGCATAATTCATTTTGTCGCAGCTATTTGAATGAGGGGAGAAAATTGGATCTATGGGGGGAAAATGGGAATCTGGTTTCATGGCTGCTTTGATAATTAGGTGCCAGCAAAGGCAACTGTTCGTCTGTGCGCGCTGCGGCGCGAACATCTGGAACAGAAGCTCAGAGGCTGGAACCGTTCAAAGCTACACACAGTACATGTGAATCATCCCTTTCCTCACAAATCCAATCAGGCAGGACCTCCAGGAACCCGCTCGGCTCTCAAATGACAGAGATTAGCTAAAACAATGGGATTGTTGTTTTCCTACAGATCGATTGGATTTGGAGGTCTCGTTGGGAAGAAAAGCTAACGCGCTTGAGCCACTTCTGCTGCTCCACCATCTGCTTAGCGGCGTTGAATCTGCCCTACCTACGCTCGCTTACGTAACCAGCAATTATTCTGCTGTCCAGTTTTCGTCTCTCTGCATGCGCGCAGACGTGAAGTTTGGGCTGCAGCATATGGTTGCCGGTGCTCATGACAGTGCTGCGGGCTGGCAGCCGCGCACAGGACTGGGTCCTGGCACCCTGCAGGTGCTCCGTCTCTCGCCACCTGTGCATCCTCCTGCCTAATAAACTGTCTCTTGGCTGCTCCGCTGCTCTCCAGAGATGGCAGGAACATGACAGCGAGGACGGCTGAATAATGAGCTTCTGGGTTTTGTTGGGTACGATTCTGATCACGCTGAACACAGGACAAACCAAGAAAAAGGACAAAAGATACTTCTACCATATAACCCGCATGTTTTTCTTAATCCGGCATCATTAAAATGGGCGCTCGGCTGCTTTCGTTTTCCTCAGGGAATTTCGAAGCTCCTCATTATGTAAATGGATGTTGGGATTGTTTGGATTAGCTGGGTCCAGGCATGAAGGGGCGTGTCTTCCTCCTGTAGTCTTAAACTCCTTCTGCAGGCAGAACAACTACTTGTGGCGCCCCCTGCTGGCACAACCTATGCTCCTCTGCAGCGGCAGATTTCAGATCGATCAATAATCAATAATTTACTGCTTTAGAGTCTTGTTCTGCTGCGGACTCTTCGTCGTTTTCTTTCGTTTTCTTTGATTTTCTGCTGCACCTTCCGTTTCCAAGACCTGATCCAGTGATGCTGAGCTTCTTTTATTACACAGCCTCAATGTAAAATTCATGATCCTGCTGAATATAGAAAATTGAAGGTACTAACGTTCCACACTTAATATGTCTGTTCTGTATGCACACGTTTTATTATTTATGTATGATTCTTTTTATGAAGTTTATAAAGACACTATTGCATCAAAAAAAGCATGTTTTTTTCATGCTCGTTTGTTAACAAAAAGGTTTTTTGCTTTTCTCTTTCCACCCAAATTTGCCTTTCTTCCACCAGGTGTCTGTCTGGTGCTCGGCTGTATGATCTATCCTGACGGTTGGGACAGCGATGCAGTTCGGCGGATGTGCGGCAAGCAGACGGACAAATATAGTCTGGGGGCTTGCTCCGTGCGTTGGGCCTACATCTTGGCTATCATGGGCATCCTGGATGCTCTCATTCTCTCCTTTCTGGCTTTTGTTCTGGGGAACCGGCAGGACGGGCTCATGTCAGAGGAGCTGCTGGCAGAGAGCAAGGGTGAGCACTGGGAATATGGGGGAAAAGATGAGATCTTATGAATATATTTTTAAATTCATTACACTCTAGACTACAAATACTTCACTTTAACAACAGAGTCTTGTGGTTTTTCAAAGGTGATAAAATTGGAAGAGTTTATGATAGAAGAGCCATAGGGAGGGAGGGTTGTGGGAGGGATGCCCGGCCTTCACTTCACTGTGCTGTCTTTTTGCAGTTTTGTTAAACATGAGTAGAAATTTGAGATGTTCCTGCTCGGTCATTAATAATGCATCTTCCCTCACTTTCTCCATCTCTGATTCTTGCTGGAGGCCAATTATGAGCAATGATTCAAAGAAAATGGTGATGCTTTTTAAACATTCAGACTGCAGTTAGACAGATGATGATTTAGTTAAGACATGGGTCAGCACACTTGTAGCCACATTTGTGCAGTTCTGCGTCATAAACATGTGATGATCCCTGAACACTGGTGCTTGAAAAGGAAAGAACCTGGACCCAAGAGATGAGGCTATAAATGTAACAATGTGACATTTGCAAAGGGTAATATGTATTGTCAATAACCATTAAATCTAAAAAACAAAAAAAAAGTTAAAGGTGTATGGACAGAATTGGCATTGCTGTGCATGAACGACGAGCTCGCTCAAGGTTTTAAAATGTAGTTACTTTCTGCTGCCATCTGCTGGTGATCATGTGCAGGACAAGGAGTCAGATCGGATGTGTGTGTGTGTGTGTGACATGTGAATATAAATCTATTAATAGCGCGACCTTGAGCATGTGTTTTTGCTCTGTTTTATAAATGTTGTTCTTTTTTGTTTTTCCCTTTGCAGAGGGAGGTAATGCATAACCAAATAAAGGTAAGAAAGGACAAAACGCACAGACAAATTAATCCGCCAAAAAGCTGATTTCATTTGTAATTTGTTTAGTCCTTTGACAACATGGAACGCAATCCAGGTCTCTGAAGGAGGAGAACTGAGGGAGCGACCAGCCTGTCTGTCACATCAATCTGCCGGGAACCAGTGTAATCTACTCATGAATTCCAGCCATCTTGCTTGCAGTCCAGGAATCATCAATCCACAGGTAGATGGAGTCCAGAGCACCTTCATCCCAGTGTGTCTAGGAGGCAACGCATCTACAGTGACGAGGGCTGAGGCCGCTATTCCGTCAGAAAAAACAAATAGTCTATTCCCTGCCTGCAGAGGCACAGGGTTACCAACTGTACACCATCAGTACAAGCACACACACACACACACACACACACACACTCGAGCTATGTAATTTAAATATTGATATATATTAGCACTTAGCCATGTGTACCACTGTCAGAATGTGTCACGTTTTATTTGTGAAAAAATAGATTATACAGGGGATGATGTAACTCTATTGTGTTTCATATGTAACAATCAAATGGCAACTTTTTTGCTCCTACGACTTTTAGTTTCCCTCCATGTATAAGAAAAAAAGATTGTTTTACACCAATATCATTCAGTCAATGCCCTGCTAGCTAAGTTTGCACAGCTACATTAAGGGGAGATCTGATATTTTATAGTCTGTGTTCTCTACACTGTGATGAAGTTATTGCGACTCGGAGCTGCTGTGTGACTGTCTCAAGGGAACTTGTGTTGGATGGTGCGAATGTACTATTTTTGACTGGCAAGTGAACCAGTACGCCACCCTCACATGTGATTGTCCTGTAGCTCAACCTGTCTGTTTCCCTTAGAGAGTTTCTGTTTTACTATGTTGGGGCGTACAGGGTGACATGATGGAGGCATACTGACGTGCCTGAGGAGCGGACTCTAGTCATGAAGTACCAAGGCCAGTCCCAGCCTTACCTGTCAATATTCTCCAGTGTAAATAGATTCTATAGATACCAAACAATTAGCAAATCTTGAGATTAACTTAGAAAATTCAAGTGATTCTTTCAACAACATATGAACACTTAATAAAGGTTTTCACTGTAAAATTATTTTTCCTCCCTTTTTTGTGACTATTGATACGTACAAAAGCCCTTGGTGAACACAGACCTCAGGTCATTTCTTCATATATCCAAACGTCACAAAAATGTATTCACCTGTTCCTTGTCCCGTTGTCAACGTTTACTAAAATTTTCATTAAAATCAGTTATAATGTTAAAAAAAAGGTTAAAATGTAAAAAAAAAAAAAAATAGAAGAAAAAAGTAAAATATAAACATTTGTGAACTGTACCTTTAAGACGCAAACGCTTTAGTCCCGCCCCCGCCGCTCTTGATTGCGGAAACCGGAAAGAAGTTGACATTGGACCCAAAATGGGAGCGTCGTTGGACACGCCAGCCGAATGCCCCCTGTGCAGCCTGCCTACGTCCGAGCTCGTCACCCTGAAATGCAAGCACCGGTTCTGCCGCCGATGCATCGAGGCTCTGTGGAGCAAGTCCCCGGACGGGCCGTACGAATGTCCGCTGTCGAGGTGCGAATCCAAGTACGAAACTCTGCCGTTCAGCCCAACTTCCAGCCTTCGGCAGACGCGGAAAGCTCAGCGCCGCAACCCTGCAGGTACACCTCCCAAAACACTAGCCCGACCGCTTTTTATCGCCTCCAACTTCTTCATTTGTTATAGAAAATAAGGACGTTGCCCCTAATTATATGTTATTTTATCACGTGACTTTCTGTTGCTACCTTCAAAAATATACTTTCCCAAGGTGTGTTCAAATATACGTTTTTAGGGCAGAGTTTTTAAATTTGTTCGGCAAATAATCAGTATTGATTGATGATAATAAAAAAAATATAATCATCCGTGCGTGAATAGATAGATGGATAGATTGATATTATGAAATTTATTTTACATCACGTGAGGACCAAGGTACGTTTTATGAGCCCGTTTCCGGGTTAGGTTTAGGGTTAAAAAGACGCGCGTTTTTCTTTCTTTTCTTCAAAAACAGTAAACGGTGCGTCCTTCGTGGTTTCGTTTTCGCTGAAGAGAAGAGGAAAAGGTTCTCTCCTTTCACCAAAATCGAAAATACTTCCGACTCCATATTTGGGTGTTGCGGTGGGCGGGACTTCGAAGCCCGCCGTTTCGCGGTCCTACAAAATAAAGTTCCTGCCCTTCGAAATAAAGCTCCTGCTCCCTATGTGAACAACTGTCCTCAAAGGAAGGGTAATCGAAAACCTTTTATCCAAATAATGATTAAAGCATAGCTAGCATAACTGTACCTATTATTTACAGTAAAAGTTGACCAATAACTTGTGATTGGGGATAAATAAATTGACTAAATAATCTATTGATTTGATGATTTAAGACCCGCTCATGTGCCCCAACTGGTTTTTCTGCCTGGGCAGTTATCTGGCTACTGAGCCGGTGTTATCGATTTCTTTCTTAAGGCACACCAAACAACGAACCAAGCACATCTGATTCAGCATTGGGGAGACCTTCGCTAGCAGGCCGACTCCTTGGGAAGAGAAAGGCCAGCAAACCAGCCGCCGAACAACCAGAGACAAAGCGGTCGACCGTGGAAGCTCCGCCTGAACAGAATGAAGATGCTGAGGGTTCCGGCCGCTCCGGATCAGACTCGGCTGCTCCGGAGCCACCTCCGAAATTGGAATCTCAGGAGGCTAAGTCTGAGGATGGAATATCGCCCAGCCATGCCTCTGTAAATCAGGAATCAGGAGATGTTGTGAACGACATCTCAGGTCAGCAGGGTGAGCCAGAGTCAGCTAAAGCTGTCGTACTGGACGACAGTGACAGCTTAGATGAGGTGATTATATGTGAAATACTTCCAGCTGCATCCCCCCAGACCGAGCCAGGGGAGGAACCTGCTTCTCCTGCCGGTGCTAATTCCGCAAAAACCGATAAAACGTCTCCGATGAAGTCTTCTGTGCACCCTGCCAACATATCTCCTGTCATATTCAACACACATCTCGCCTCTACGTCAGGACCCCCAGATGGTTTTAGCAGCTTCCCCAGGGCAGAGAGCGCCAGTGCAGGTCCTGTGCCCTGCAACTACTGCCCTAGGACTTCATATGGGCCGGCTGTCAAGACCTGTCTGGTGTGTGGAGCTTCCATGTGCTCGGAGCACCTGCGCCCCCACCTCGACTCCCCGGTCTTCCAGAATCACTCCCTGGTTCCGCCCACGAAGGATATTTCTTCCTGGAGGTGCCTGGAGCATCAGGAGATAAAACGTATCTACTGCCGCCAGTGCGCTGTGTGTGTCTGCATGGTGTGCACCGTCATAGGCTCCCACTGCGGCCACCTGTGCATCAGCATCAAGGAGGCGGAGAGGGAGCTGAGGGTGAGTGCCGAAACGCTGCCGAACTTAGGAATCAGTGCAGCTTGGTATTATTTCTGAGTGTTTCTCTTTAGTGCTGAAGAAAGTGTTTTATTCTCACTCCACTTCTTTTTGATAGGAGAATCTTAAAGGGAAAATCACTCAGCTGCAGCAGACGGAAGAGAAATTGAATTCCAGATTGGAAGATCTCACACAGATGAAAGAGGCCTCCACAGTAAGAAAGAGATTCCCCTGAACTTTATTTGGTTCTTACTCAGGAACAAAAAAAGCTTTTAGGTTTTTGACACGAGTACTGGCCAAAGAAGAAGCTTAGAAATCCTTTGGCTCAGTTATTATTATTTGATTTCTCAAAGACTCGCTATAAAGAGGGAATATGCTAGTTCCTGTTAGCATTCCAGCTGTGATCATTAGGATCCTGCGCTGGTCCTACAACCGCGTCTGCCCCAGTTTTGAGGAAGCTTGACCTTATTAAACAACGTGGGACGGAGGGCAATTAGGGACCCAGTGGGCTTCCGAGCCGTTGACATTTCACACTTCTAGGAGCCGGATTATGGCGGGATTCTTTTTGTAGATGGTGGCCCTGCGTGACATTTAGTCACTCTCGTCTCTCCAGGTGGTTTTAGACGAGGCGCAGATGAGCGTGCGGCAGCAGTACGCAGCCATCAGGGAGGCCCTGGATGAAGAGGAGCAAGTGGCTTTAGGCTGTGTGAAAAAGGAGGAGGGCAGGGTTCTGGGGGGGCTGGAGGAGAAGCTGGCCCACTTGAGGAGCGTCCTGGAGTCCACCCAGCGGAGTCTCCACATCCTGGAGGGCCTGGCTGACACCAGAGGAGACAACCACATCGGCGACCAGGCTTTCATCGTGGTGTGTGTGTGTGTGAATGGGAAATCTCTGTATTCTTGAATTTAAAAGCATCACAGTGATACAAAATTCTTTTATCTCTGTCTCGTTGGCAGGAATACAGCAGGACCGCCCTGAAGTAAGTACCGTGCTGTCCCGACGGTCGCCACGCCTGATCTCGGTTTTTCTTTTCCTCCTTTCACTCTGCTCTTCTGCACCAGAGCCGGTGCCATGGGGAGCTACGCGGAGCAGTTCCAGGCGCCCGAGGAAGTCGATCAGGCCCGGCTTCAGTGTCTGCAGAGCTGGACTGAGAAGCGGTTGGATACAGTCGTGACCACTGTGCTGGGAAAAGAGGGAGACGGCTACAGACTCCTCTGTGAGCCGCTCGCTTCCTTCTAACGTACAACCAAAAAAAAGTCACCTATTGGCAATGTCGTGTCATTCAAACCTCTCTCTGCGTGTGCAGATGGTTGTGTCCCCTCACTGGACGCCAATACAGCTCATCCCAGGCTGCAGCTGTCCAATAACAACAGGACGGTGACCTACAGCGACACGCAGCAGCCCTACACAGATCACGTGACACGCTTCAGCTCCTTCCCCCAAGTCCTGGCATCCAGCGCCCTGCAGGGAGGTCCCTGGTACTGGGAGGTGAAGGTGTCTGCGGATGAGGGCCGCTGGAAGGTCGGGGTGTGCGAGGGTCAGATCGAGAGGAAAGGTCAGAAGGACAGCAGTCGTTTGGGGTGCAACCCCTACTCCTGGTGCCTGGCCTGCGACAAAAATAGGGTGGAAGCGCTGCACGACAAGGTGTCTGAGCCCGTGGCTGTGGACGGGCTGCAGAAGGTGGGAGTGCTCCTCAACTTCGAAGAAGGCGTGTTGTCGTTCTTTAACGTGGCGCCAGGGGGCAGTCTGGCGCTAATGCATTCCTACCATCACAGCTTCGCTGGCCCTGTGTTCCCAGCCTTCTCTGTGTTCAAGACACACCTGGCCATCTGTGATCTCTACCGGCGCTAAACTCGGGTCACACTGGGAATTCATCTAGAAAACCAGTGCCTTTTTATCAGTAACAGTCTGTCAAATGTCCTCTAAAGTTGTTGGTGGGTTGGTCAAAGCGCTGGTTTGCTTCAACGCCTTCGGGAAGGCTGAAGGAGCTGCTCCAGGTCGGGGCTTCTGGGACAGCTGGCTGCAGGGTCTGGATTTGTGGTTAATTAGGTACCTCAAAATCATCAGATCAGCAGTGAGGAAAAGTTTCAAAGGATCAAAACTGGATTTTTAATTGATTGTGAATTTCTTTTTTTTTAATCTTTTAAATCCGCATGAATAACACGGCTCATTTGGTGCTGTACATCTAAAAAACAGTTATTGTGTCCCTGATGCTTTCTACATACATGTACTTCAATGTACTCCAATAAATCATTTTTCTAATCTGGTTAAAATCGTAATTACTGATTATTTTTAACACGACACTGTGTTATTTACAATGAGCATTCTAATGAGCTTAGAGCGTATATACTCTGTGTATCTGTTTAGTTTCAGTAATTGCTACCTTCACACGTGGAATTAGCCAGGAATAATCCTCCTTCTCCTGTGTTTCTTCCTCGTCTCCCTTCGCTAACACACAGAGGCAGAGGACACGTCTGAGACGGGAGGCGGCTTCAACAGAGGTAATTAAGTCCACTCAGCTCTTTCCAGGCTTTTACCTCCATCTTGGAGAACGTTGGCAGGTGAGGTTGTGTCACTTCGTTGTTTAATGTATGCAGAGGCCGTTTCTCCTGTGATGGCCGCTAATAAAGCATCACAATGGTTGCCATGGTCCTCATCAGTGACTTCCAGAGTTCCCAATTACCCGAGGCTAACAACACACACTTGTATCAATTTGTCAGAAGGTCTTTTTGAAGGTTGCAGCCGGTGCTTCTGCTGCGGATTCGAGACGTCGCTGCGGGTTTAGCTGCCATCGAGACTGCGTCTGCAGTTAAAAGCTCTGGAGCAGGAGGTGCTGTTTGCTTTTAAAATCAATAGCTAATTAAAGAGAAGCTGCACCTGTTTAACCTGGATTAATAGTAATCTCTGTCCGTTGTGCTTTTGTTTTCATTTGATTCCGAGCCGAAGCAGCACAACGAGAAGGAGCGGGTCTCATTTGCAGAGATTCTCTGGCCAGCACTCCTTTCAGGCTGCGTGCTTTTATCCTCCTCCGTCACTGTCGGGATGGCAAGTAAAATGGCTCGAAACGACTGAGGTCAGAGGTTTTCCAGCAGATGGTCGGTTGGCAGGAAGCCCTTCACGGAGCGCTGTCTCCTCACCGCTCCTTAAATGTCACCCTCCTCCAGCTGTAGCCTTCTGACGGTGTTGCTGGCCTTGTAGTAGGTTTCACGTGCACTCTGAGTCCCATCCAGGTTGCCGTTGCCGCTGGAAGCCAGCTGAATTAGCATTCTTCCATGGAACGCTCTGCCCATGGTGGCTTCACTCAACGCTAATGATCCGAATCACCAAGGGTCCATTCACAGAGAAACCGGATGTTTAGTTTTGGCCCAAAGGCACGTTCTTATCTCCAAAGGTTGCTCGTTTATACCGTTAAAACTGCAGTCGTCAAACTGACATGTTGACAAAGTCAGATCAGTCCAGATTTGGTTTGTGCCCTTTGGTCACTGACTAACAGATGGATCTTCCACCAGAGACATCCGTGCACGTCACCCTTGCCTAGCCCCTCGTTCACTTAAATACATCTCATGATGTCAGAAATGTTGTGCTTTTTTTTTCATTAACAGGGAAAATTAGAAGGTTGCGGCTATTGTTTCTGCTCAATGATGCGCTTCCTCTACCGTAGGCATGGCAACAGTCAGTGAACTCAGGTGAGGTCCGGAATAATCTGCGGAAATCTGACACAAAAGACAAGACGGGTGTTTCCGAGTGAGCGATTAGGTGCAGAGAGAGGCCCCATCGTGGATTTCAGGAAGCCCGTCTTCTTGGGTATCCCGGATCAAATCCAACCGTTTGTGTGGCTTGTGGGGACGGAAAGTCTAAGAGTAAATGCACAAAAGGAAATCAAAGCAGCTGTCCCATGGCGCACACTGAACCCGGGAATTGATTTAAAATAACTGGGCTTTAAATTGACCACTTCAAGATGAAGCGAAACCAGTCTCCTCTGTACGCCAGTCTCTCTCTCTCTCTCTCTCTCTCTCTCTCTCTCTGTTCCTGTTTGTGTCTGTGTGTGTGTGTGTGTGTGTGTCTCTGTAGTCTTATTTATGTGTTTGTTTGCCCTCCTGTTCGTTCCACTCGGCCCCCCCCCTGCAGGAATGCTGGGATCTGCGACAGACAGGGAAAGTGGTTTGGGTTTCGGGACTTCCTTTTCAAAATGTTCCTGTTTGTCCTGGAGTTTTGGGTCAAGGCGGTAAATACAGTCCAGGCCAAAGCAGCGAAGCTGCAGTGGGTCCTGGCAGACTGCAGTTGTGTTGATAGAACTCAGACTCAGTCTCAGGTTGGGAGGAAGATAAACATCATTTAGAATCCGGTTTTTCGGCTGTGTTGTGGGAGTCCTGCTTCTGCTGACCCGTCAGCTGCCTAAAAGCATCACTATAAATGGAAAATAGATGCCATGTGGAGGGAATGCGTTGGATGTACGAGGCGAAGTCACATATGTATCAGAGCTGCTCTTGTTAGCTTCCTTTGAAGTCATAATCTAATTATATTGGTAATTTTTCAGGCACAACTCTTATCCGTGGTTATCTGCAGGATCTGTTTATGACGGTTATTTTTCCCAAACGTGCTGACAGGACGGACAAAGCTGCTTTGTGCTCCTGTCTCTTCGCTGCAGCGATGATTAGTTCCTGCTTCTCCGCCGTCGGGCGGTCCAAGGTCTATCAGACATCGGCTCCCACACAAACACACCAGCTGTGTGTTCCCCCACATGGAGGGACGGCTACTCCTTCTACGCTTTAGAGTTCTAAGGCATGCAGAACATGTCAAAATGCACGGCTGCATCATGAAGAATTAAGTGGAACATAACTAAATAGTCATTTATCAGCCTCCAGGGCTTCAAGCAAACAGCTTCAGAAGACTTCCAGTCAGGACTCATTACGTGGATGGAATTTCACCCCATGTTGACTTGGAATGCACCGCCACGTCCAAAGTATTTGTGTTTAAGCCTCAAGATGATACATTTCTATCTTGAGGGGCCCAAACGTCCTGCCTCGGCTTTATTAAAGACGACAGCCGCTCCTCCAGACACTTTGGGTCTAATTTATTCTGCTGGCCTGAGTGTGTGGTCAGCAATAAAGCTTTTCTGCATGTTTCCACACTGTTTACAGAGATCTGTTTACTGCGTGACCCAAGTCCGGCTGATTATTTCCAGCTTCATATAAGCGGATTCGCCTGTTAAAAGTTTGAATTCAGCTAGAAATTCAGTCAAGGGAAAAAAAATGGATCGTTAAATTCAAATAATGTCATGATCACTGGAAAAGATCCAGATGGAGGGAAGTGAAGCTTAAGCCTCCGGCGAGAGCCAACCCTCCCCTGATTATTCCCAGAAAGGAGAGATGACTGCAGTCACGCAACACGTTTCCTGACGCGCGTAATCAGTCACAGCGTATTTTGCGTTTGGTTTTATCATTTCAGAGCCCCATGGGGATAAACGGGGATTATGTTTCAGTGGGAACAACCTCAGCAACACGTAGAGTTCTTTATTACCTGTGAAAATTAAATAGTTCAAATAAAGCAATTAGAATAGAATAGATTTATAATTAGCACTTTTCACATTTTCCCCACTCATTCTGGCTTATCTCAGCAGGTTTTTGCTTCACTTGAACCATCCAAAATCCACCGAGAAGCCTCTTAGCAGCTGATCCACCAAACTGCTGTAAAAAACCAAAATCTTTGGAGCGGGGGGCATGGACGGGGGGCCATCGCTGCCCAATGCAATCAGCTCTTTTTGGTGCAGGAGGACTGCATCCGTGCCGTAATCAGTCAGCCCTTTCAGTTCTCCCTTCCTTCCTCCAGGAACTGTTCTCACCGGTGTCTCCAGCACTGATGGAAACAGGTGCTTTCAGGGGGGACGGCGTCACGGCCGCTTGCCCCCGTGGATGGAGAGACGTTCTCTGTCCGTCACCAAGGCTGTGTTGTTTTTATGAGAGCGATGGTGTCACGTCCCTGCCTGCGGGCGGGGCCTGCGGCGGCAGAGGTGTCTTTACTTGAATTAGGTTGTTTTCTAAGCTGTATTTCTGGGCCTCAGCGTGTGAAATTCTGTTCTTGCCTAGATCCAAATTCTCCGCTCATGAAAGCATTTTGACACGTCAGGGTTTGGGCGTGCTATGAGCTGATGGGCGTTTGGCTGTATTTTCCAGTCACGGTAGTGTTTCCCAAGGGTGAGCTCTTTCTGATTTGAAACTCCTTCCAAATTCAGGCTGAAACAGCATCTGGGTCCACCCGACGGCCAGCTGCTCGCACCTGAACCGGCTCTCTCCTCCGTCCGTTTCACTAGATGTGACACACGATCAGCTCCAAGTTCGATGCCTCATTTATGGGTATTTTCTGTAGTTTTCTGCATGTTGGGGGTTGAAAGCAGCCACAGAGACCCCCCAATCATGAATGATGTAATCATGAGCGTGCCTTTTGCAGTCTATGATGCACACCTGCAGTCGACAGCAGGATAAACTATTAAAGACATGAACATTAGAAATTCAAAGCTCAGCAGTGAGTGAGACGCTGTATGAAGCAGCAGAACCTTGTGCCTGCTTGTATTTCCTTGGTGTTGGAGGAGGACAAGGTCAGATCAGCCCCATACGCTCTCATCCCTGATCCATATTGAAGTGTAAGAGAAGTCGACTGTCCTTCGGGACTCATCCTGTTGAAGGTGATCTCCTCCAGGGATGCGGACCTCTGTAGGCCTTTAAACGGGCGCTTTATTCTGCTGAAGGCTGGATTTGTGCTCAAGCATAATACAACATTCGGTTATTTTATTGTTTTTTGCATCTCCTGTTGGAGAGAAAATGGAGAAGCTCGTGTTCTCTGTCTTCTTATTGACCCAACGCGCATCCTGTCTGTGGGATGCTGCCAGAAATCGATGTGTTCCTCCACTTGAGAAGGCCTGTGATGGCCTGGTTGTATCAAATGGAATCAAAGACATCGAGAAAATGGTTTAAACATCCGGAGAACAATGAGAGAGTTTAGGAAAGATTTCTAGAACTCATCCTGGAGTTCATTTAAATGTCCTTGTCCTCTTTCCAGCTTTTCGGGCCCCTGCGGGGGTGGAGATGTGTGCTGAGTTGTGAATCTCTACCGAGAAATCTCTGTTCATCCACAGTCTGCGACTATTCCTCCGTTGGAGGCCTTCGGGCCTTCAGCCTAGCCGCTTTGTGGTTGTCGTTTGATAGATTCTTCTGTAAAAAACATGTTTTTTTTTATTTTGTAAAACAAAAACAAAGTATGCATTTGTTCATTCATTTATTTACTCATTCTATTATCGCCACCGGGCTTTTTAAATCTATTTTTTAAGTCAGACCACAGTTCTGGGTGAGGTTTGTTTTCTTGTAATGCAAACCAAGCTTTCCACAAGCTACCCCCATCGAGACAAACTGGTTAGGGAGGACATTCAAGCTGTTGTGTGTGTGTGCGTGTGTGTGCGTGTGTGAAGAAGCAAAAATGAATTTTATTGACTTATTAAAGGCAGTAATGTTTCAGACCTCACTGTCCAAACACGGTAGAAGTGCTAACTCCGCGAGGCTGAAGCTCAGTCATACACGACTGTTTAAAGAAGGTCAGACAGGCAAACAGAGAGCAGAAACAGAGGAGAAGACAGAGGTGGACGGGCTCTGCTGCTCTGGAGGGGACGGAGGACAGAAGAATCACTTCAGCTGCTTTTTATCTGCAGATCTCGGGCTGCAAGTTTAATAAAGACGCAACAATTCTGGTGTTTTCTGTTCTGAAGGTTATGAAATCAGGCGGCAGGCCTCACTTATCTCCCAGCCTCTCGTTCACAGCGCAATATTGTGAAAACCGGGGAAGCAAAAAACTGCTCCTGTCGATGTGGTGATGCTCTTTTGTGGACAGAAAGCTGGTAGAACTGGTGATGACCAACGTCAGAATGAATAAACCCTAGGAGAGAAACTCAGTTTGTATTTAACATTCATTTAAAGTATTTTCCTTCAATTAAAGCTGCATTTCTTCTGTAACACCCATGTGTCATCATCCACGTTGTGCATATTTTTAACAAACGGAATAACCTCCTTTAAATAGATAAAATGAAACGTATTGATTATCATAAAAGCTAAAAAGCTCTCAAAGCTGAATTAAGCGTTTCTTCTGCTTAGAATGAATGAGTGTAATAAATAAGAGCCATCTATTGAAAGTAGCTCCTTGTTGAGGCAGAGGAGATTTAATTAATCTTGAAAGAAGCGACACTTCTGTTCCCATAAAAGCAGCGTTTGTGTTGTTTGCACATCAATGCAAAGAAAAACATATCAAAAGGCCATTTCCATTGATTCAGTGTTTACAAAGTAGCAAATTGTGCTTGTGCGTGTGTTTGTGTGAAATGGTGTTTAAAACAGACTTAATTTGCGTCCACATTTGTCCGTTCCTAAATATAATAATTCATTTTAGTGCAAATGAGGGTGCAGAGAAATGGCGAACTGGCTGCGTGTGGGTCTGCGTGGTGGAGGGCTGGTCAATACGGCTGCCTGCAGAGGCAGCGAGTTTGGATTCTAATCAAAGTTGACCTTTCCAGCAGCGCTTTTTGGCCAAAGCAAAGTGTCGCATTAGATTCTCAGTGATAAATGAAAAAGGAAGCAACTGATCTTCGCTGTACCCCTCCAGTCTGATTTATGTTAACTCATAAACACTAAAAAACAACAGTCGCATTATTTATATATATTATATTTAAAAAAACAATGCAATCAAAGTTGCTTTTTTCCAGGTTTCAGGGTTTGGGGGGCAGACTGAAGCTTTAACACAGCTCTGGTCTGGTTCATCGCTCTGCAGAAAGCAGCTCTTGTCTGCTCAGGCTGCATCTTTTTAAAGCAAAGCAAACAGAGACCTCAAGGGAAAAAAACGATTCAGCTGTAGAAACGATCAGAACTGCAAGAAAGCTTAATGCCCGCGCATCTCGCAGCCTCTCATTAGTTCACCATTTTCTCTCTGTATGACACATAAAGGCCAACAGTCTGTGAGCAAAGGGGTAAAAAACCAACAAAGAAGCAAATCTTTTTAGGGTAAATGGGCAAATGTGCAGCAAAATGTCACACGTCCAGATCATAGGACAATTCCAGATTTGCTCGTATGAAGAAAAATCTCACGTCAGCTTAATCTGGCCCCCTGCAGGTGAAATCTGCCACCTGGTATCACAGGCCCCTGGAGAACATTTCTTCATTCCTCCACGGCTCCCCACGCTGTTTCCATTGTGATAAAGATGGCAGATTTCTAACACGCTGGCCATACGCCTGTATTCTATTTCTGTTCAATTATATTTCCGTTGTTGCCTCTCTTTATCCTTGTAAACACAATATACTCTTATAGGAAATCTGTAGGAACGAGCAGGTAATCCACAGGAGACCGATGCACAACTGGCTGCTGAATGTTGGAGGGGGTGGAAGAGGAGAGGAGCGTGCCCGTCTGACAGGCCTGAGTGTGGGTGAAGACAAAGGACACGTGCCTCCTCTCGCCACACCAGTCCCCCACAACCTCCTTTTTTTTGTTACTAAAATGAATGCAGGCACATGCGCACGTTACCATGTCTGCAGGCGAAAATGGTATATGTTAGGGGTGGGGGTGGGGGGCGGGTGGGGGCATAAAAAAAACAGAGAAAACAATGTTTTTTAACATCCTCAGAGTGATAAAACACATCGGAGAAGGGATATGATCAAATCCCCTGCAGCATGGCATGTCGCTGAAACCTGATTTCTTTTTATGCTGGTTTTGTATTATGGATGTATTTTTCCTGGAGTTTTCTTTGTTGAACAGATTCCTTTTCATGGATAAACATTGAATCACATGCAGTGCAAATAGCAGGTTACGCTAACCCAACCCCCCACGGCCGTTCTATCACTCAGCAAACCGACTCGTCTTGTCATTTTCCTACAACATCCACCCACTGTTATCATCAGCGCAGGCGGAGCGGCGGTTATTATCATTCCCTTAAAGAAAACATGCAACGCCATCAGAAGTTGTCGTTGAAACTGAGTTTCCTCCTTTGGTTGGACTCGCTTTGTCACTTCCTTCAATTTCAAACTTTAAAGGTCAAAATAAGATATTAATCTGTAGATATTTATTCTGAAGCTGTATTTGGCTGCCTGGTTGCCAGAACAGCAGATCTGGGTAAAAAAAAAAACAGCGGCGTCAGCGTCTATATAAACATTTTCTTCAGAGAAATATGTGCAGCGTGTTACTATGAAACTGTTTAAGGTGTGCTATTCTCACCGACGGGTAACCCCAGTCTACCTTTCCCACCCACACCACTCGTTCTCCCAGTAAATCCTCAGAGGTCCTTCCTTCGAAACAGATTCAACACCTCTGCACAAAGCCGAGGGGGCATGTTTGATTAGCACCTGAAAGACCGTCAGCGACGCTGTTACAAAAGCAGCCAAAGAAATGTGACACTGGCCTTTTATCCTCTGCTTCTGAAGACAAGCAGGAGAAGATTGACGGTGAACGCAGATGTCAAGGAAGCACAAGACGCTTCTTACTTTCTACCAATTTATTCTACCTTTCTGGATCCATACAGGGATTTTTCCAACAGGGAATATTATTGAATGAAATCCTCATTTAAACATCCCTCGTTTCCGAAATCCACAGCTAGTCCTGTACATGTTTAGGACATGAAAAAAGAGCCCCACGATTGTGTGATTCCATCTGGCACCCAGAGGGAGGTTTTCTGTATAAGTACTGACGGAGGCTTTGTTTGGGATGTACACCGTTCTTTCATACTGGTATTGAAAACATCTGCTGTGTTGTCACTGTGGGTCCCAGACTTTCTGAAGAAAGTGTACATTCTATAATAACTAGAGGTTGTCTATGAATAGGTATTATATAAGAGTTGACATGGTTTGTAAAGTGCTTTATTCAAAGGCAGCTGGACTTTTATTATACTGCTCGAAGGCATTTCACCACTTCTTCAAAAAAAATAACCAGGAAACCTCGAAATAAAATCCCCAACATCAAACCTTAAACTCTAATTCTGTGTCTCAGAGGAGACATTAGAGTCCTTTGATGAGCTTTTAAAAGTATTGTTGCAGAAATAGTTTGTTCCCTAGGGTTTTAGGCCACACTGGCTCTCTTGTGAGGGACCAAAATGTGTCTTCTGGGGAACCAGATGAACAGCAAAGTCAAAGATCACTGAAATATGCTGGAGGGCAGACTCTGGAGACAAAAGAGAGAGATATCTCCAGAAGGAAGTGGTGAGGCACATCCACCCTCCTTTATAAACATGGCTGGGGAAAGATTTACAAGTAGGTTCATTTGAAATGTCAATAGTTTATGGACTACTGTACTCAGCCCCAAACAGAAAGCAATAGTCCCTAAAGAATATTGCCACATGCTGGTGTAATATGGATACAATTTTTACTCTTACTAAAATTAGATGCAAAATAGACTAAGTACTTTGATCATGCAAATTAATCAAAATAGGCAGAGATGCTTTGATTAAAACCAGTAATTATGCCGCATTATCATCACAAGCATCGCCCCACAGGATGTTTTTTCCTTGTAAAATAAACGTTAAGGAAGAGAGGGCCAGTCAATTAGGCCCATTACGGTAGTCAGAGCCGGCGCGCGTGTCGGGCGGACTCGGCTTTTTCCGGACGCGTCCGTCGGGTTTCCTCGGATTGTTTGGAGCTGGAAGGTTTGCGAAACGCGGAGTCCGCGGTTCTGCTCTCAGACTAGAAGAACGGCGGAGAAACAAAGCACACCCGTTCGGGAGAAAACTGTGGAGACAGCACCAATCTCTTCTGTAAGTTGCATTTGATTTTTCTGTTCTTTATGTCACACTTCAGTCATACTTCTGCTTCGTCAACGAGCAGCGCGTTTGGCTGACGATGAAAGCCACGCCGTGTGTTTGCCTTTCGGAGAGTTTTAGCTCAAAACAAACAAAAAATGAAGAGGAAAAAAGAAAACCTCATTTTAGTTCGAATTTAAACGTTTCATTTCTGTTCACAAGACATCCTGATGTATGTTTTTAAATGAGTGACATCAAATCCCTGTCGGTTCATAAACTGAGAAAGCAAAGTTACTTGTGATCGACAGTTGATTTCATTTCATTAAAGCTCATAATTTCATCGCCTATTTTAAACGCGACTACCCGCCTGTTTAAATCAGAAAACGACTCTTCTTCTGAGTTATTTTGGTTCTGAAACCGCGTTAAGGGCTGAGGTGCGACACCCCACCCAAACACTGTAAACTTGTTTGGCTGCCTCCAGTCACAGATCATTAAAATCTGTTTAAACCCCTCCTAAATGTGCCGTTTGTGCAACATTACAGAGGCGACAGCAATCTGATCCATAAATTAGTTTTAAAATGAGTTGGCTGGATGGATTTTGATTTTGGTGGCAGCGGACAAGAATTGGACCGATGTCAGGATATTTCTGTGATAGAAATAAGAAAACACTTATTCAAAGCATTAACAGTAATGTTAAAACTATTAAAACGTCATTCTGGTTTCGCAAACCGTCATTTAAGCCACGCCACTTTGGGGTTTTTGTGGTTTTACGCATCAGAACTGTGCGTAAATGTGCTGTGAACTTGCGTGGCGAGTGTTTTTGTCCGGACTTGTCTGAGATGCACCTCAGCTGTCAGACATTTTCTGATCCAGGACTGAAAATGGACTGATGAGAGATCCCCACGGCCTGCTGCCGTTCAGGTCTTTAAGCTGGATCACATTCCCCATCAAACATGTGCGTTATGAATACTGCACAAGCATCAAACATGACATTAAATGCAAAAATCAAGACCTTAAAATCCTCCATACTTCATGGAATGTGACTCACTTTAAATAATAGTCATTTATTGGAAAATAAGCGATTGAGGACAATGCCTAAATGAAGTAAAAGCTCTCACTATTCAACTTTTGACCAAACTCAAGATGCCATCTTGTGCCAAACAAAGGTAAAACAACAAGGAGGGGAAACGGCAGCGTTTTTGAGTTAAATGATAAAAGGCAGAAGCCGTGTCGCCTCTTTACCTCGGTGTGAAGCTTTCCGAATTGATCATTTCCATGGGAGCAGCTGGGCTGCTGGTCTGTAATTACTGTGTGATCACAAATCCTCACGTCAGCCAGGCTCCGTGGGCTGAAGCAGGCTTTTAATTGGCTGAGGAAGGAAGGAAGGAGGGAAGGAAGGAAGGCTGGCTGAAGCAGGGTCTTCCTATCTGTTCATTGTGCCCATGGTGACAAAGTTTGCAGCCTTTTGGAGACGGGGAATGCGGAGCAGGCAGCGGCGGATGCTCGGTGCTGACGGTCATTTACGTTGAGCCAACCTAGTCATGCTGGGCCAGATTGGTGAGACCTGGCCTGAAAGTGACCTTTTCTTTCTCTGCAGGGTATTTTAACCCTTGCCAGACATCCAGCTTTTAGCTGGAGTCTGACTGCCAGCTACAGGGATCTGAGTGCTGAGTTACTAACCTGGGGTCCTGGTCTCAGGGCAGCCTGGCTGGACTCATCCCGGTTAGACGTGAGCTTGTGTAGAAAGCACACGTCTGAGCCGGGACCGAGGCCGCGATGGCCCCGAGAGCAGCCACGGGCAGCAGCAGCACAGATCTGTTCACACTCTTTGTGTCTTTATTAGGAACCCGAAGCAGATGGTGATCATTTTTTTTAAATCTCTTGTTACGGACAGATCCATGCACTAGTTAGTTCACACTTTGTCCAAAAATGATTACCTCACATTCTTTTCACTGCTTTATGAGCTGAGCTGTGCTTTTGAAGGTTTGCAGATTGCAGCCTCACTTATAGTTGAACAGATTTTTTTTTTTTTTACTTATTTACCAAAAACTAACCTTTTTAAAGGCAGAGTTGTATTAGAGCTGTCCTTTAAATGGCAACCAGCCTGTAAAACCATCCAGTACAATGTTGCCCAGCTATATTTAGATTCATTTTCCCTTTCCTTTCCTTAATTTTGCGACTTCTGTAATATTCTTCAGCGGGTTCAGGATGTCTTTCCTCTTTTGCCTTAATTTCCTCCTGTCTGTGACACGGAGCCTCTAATAGTGGCCCTCCAGATGTGCTTCTGGTCATTTCCAGTGGACGAGATTAAAGACGCTGAGACCATATGCTGCTTTTTTAGACTCGGCTGTTTTATCTGCTCAAAATGCTAATTTCATCTGGGAAAGACAGAAAAGCATTTCCATTGTGGGTTCATGGCGAAACCTCATGTGAGAACATTTCAGAGTATTAACTCTGTAGATTGTGATGACCAAGATGGAGGCTGAGATCCTGGTGTCACACAACCAAACAAGGCTATGCTGTATTGACAGGTGACCCTGGTGGATCGTTCTGAACATTTGCTGCAGCTGAATCTCGTCCACAGCAGCCTTCGCTCCAGTCGGTGCATCTGAGCAAATCCACGTTTACCAGCGTCTCTACTCGGTAAGTTAAAGTTTTGGTTCCAGTACGACATGGAATATTCACAATTCCAGCGCTCTCAGAAGTGGGTTATTAGAATCCATTAGGGAAAGCCAGATACTCTTAATTCTTTTGTGTGTGTCTGGTTGTGGACACAATAAATTCTCTGCTGCCGTTTCAGCAGCCTAGTCTTTATTAAAGCGTGCATGTCCCCCTGTGCTGCAGTGGGATGTTGCATTCACAAGCAGGGCAAATATAGCTCTGTCGCATGCGCCGTGACACCAGCAGAACTGACCAGCACCGTTCCCCAGGACAGACGCTCGTACAGATCACAGGGTTTCTGTTGTGTTGTTCTAGTCCTACGCCTGAAGAACCTGTCCAAACACCAGATTTTATTTCTGAGGGGACTGATTTAAGGCATGAAGCAGATGTGGTTTAGGTCTTTTTGGTGGCCCCACAGCAGTTGGAGGTTGTTACCACAGAAACAATGGAATTTAGGATCAACGGAACCAATTGGAAACTGGGAAAATCATTAACCAGAGTTTTTTCTAACCAGGCCTGGTGTCCATATTCAAAAATGTACCTCCCCCACACCAGCGACGCAACATTTCTGACACTTGTACAGCTTCCCTGCTTCACTGATCTGGGGGGAACCCTGTCATAAAAGGATTAACATTCCCTCACAGTTTGAAACGAACGAAAATAAAACATCTTTGGCAGTGGTTACATTTTTGAGATTGCAGATTTCTATCAGCCTGACCACAGCTTCTGAGAGCTCTCCATTCTGGCTGCCTGATGGCTTGTTACTGTTAGCCTTGTCAGAATGCTTCCTCCTGTGATTATAAAAAGAAACCAATGGTTCAGCTATTGAGAAGAGAGCAGTGGTGTAATCGAAAGCTGTAGGTGCTTTATATTTTTAAAAATTTTGTTGAATAAAGACCTTATGGAACTTTATTGGTGTTGATAATATATATGCATTTTACATATATGGATAAAACGCATCAAGCACGTCTGAAAGATGTGGAAATCTTTAGCTGCGTCAAGCCTTTTGTGTTTCCTTCTCTGGCCCGTGAAGCCTGGTGGAAGATCACAGCTGAGCTGACCGTTTGTGAACCTGTAAAAAAACACATCTCAAAGTGTCAACATTGTTGGCCCCTCTCGTCTGCACCATGTGGCTCTCCGGAGGACTGTGTCTGAGTGTGCACGTGAGATGCTTGATAAGTCAGTGAAGGCTGTTGGATTGGAGGATTTTTTTTTTTTCCCCTTTTCTGTCCCATTTTTGTCATATTAATTTTGGCCCTAGATCTCAGAAAGAGCCTCTTTCCCTACAGGTTTGACTCTTGGTTGGTTTGATGTCAATGCTGCTGATGAGGGACGACATAAGGAAACAAGTACATTAAACACAGACATTTTTAGAATAAGATTCCTACTCTTTGGGCTTAAACTTCAGCCATTATGTGCAGTTTTGATTTGCAATCGTCTGGTGTTTTTGTGTAAACTCAGCTGAGGCCTCGCGGCATTTGTGGCCAGGTGAAAACCTGATTGGCCAGCTCTCTGGGTGAATCCATCATCTCGCAAGAGGTGGCCACTGATTTACAATGCAAACACCACCACGGTTCATCCTTTTTACTTCAAGGTGCGGTGGGAGACACGTTTCACCGGGAAAGAAATCGCATTCTTGCCACATCCTCCTTTTGTCTCCTCCAGCGCCCAGGCGTGCTTCAGGAGCATCCCAGAAGCATCTGAGCCAGCAAATCCTTTTATCCAAAAACAACAAAATTCCCCAAATGAACAAACAAATGCCCCTGCACCGCAGGAAATTATTTGGTAGAACAGAAGGCACTTGCAGCAGCGCAACAGGATAAAGCTGCGTGTGGTGGATTCTCGTGGTTCGCATGTCTTTTCCGCTGTTTTTCAAACTGGACAGCATCTTATTTTCTACATTTCATGTTGGCCGTTACGTGCCTTTTACGTTTTAAAAACCCCCTCCTCTCTCAAAAGGCTTTGCCCTTTGCTAGGGTTTTAATGACAATCAATACTTAGCCGATGAATTTCACAACAATATTGCAATAAACATGTCGAACAGATATTCACGTTTCTGGGCTATTGACTATTGATTTGTGGCTTCAGAGATCCTTTTATATTTGCTCAAAGAATGACAGCAGATCCAGTAACCAGACTGCTTTTCAACGATGTGTATTACCAGTTTTGCATGTGTGTAACCTGTGATTTAGTCCAACAGATGCTACTGACACACAGAGCCCTAACTTCCGGTCTTCCGATCGTATCTAATCGAATATTTTAGGCCTTCCTCAGCCTTTTTTGTTTGTTTTCCTGCCGCTGAACTATTTTTAACCCGCTGATACGTTTTATTCAAGGACAATGGAAGCAGCATGTTGGAAAGTTTTGAAAAAGGCACAGATTTGCATGCGTGTGTGGCGTAGTAGTCATTCAGAGAAAGTCACAACAAATCTGCTGCAGCAGCTGCTGCGAGAAAAACGGGCATCAGAGGGCGACTGTGACGTTTCTGCACTCCGTTACTGGGTATTTGTGTCAACATGACGATGGCCCACAAAGCTTTTTAGGGCCTGTGCTCTGCACGGTCGTCTTTCCCGTCTCTAAGGCCATTAAAGTTGAGAGGAAGCTGTAATGTCACAGACTATTAGGCTGACCCAGCTGCCGGTGGCGTCTAAAGGGTCCTGTTGCATTTGTGTTAACTGGCTCATTTGTTTTGACTTGGTTAAGTAGTTCTTTTGGGCACTTTCCCAAATGGTCGAATGAGTTCAGACTGTGACTCAGGCGCATGTCTGTGCCTCCGTTGAGCCTGCTGTGTTTGGAATGACGACGGGAGGATTACAATCAAGCGGACATTAGCCTGCTCCTGCAGATGACAGTGATGGGAATTACTGAGTATTCGATTTCGATTTTCATAGCAACGTACTGGAGGTTTTCGAGGGTCTGTGTTTGACCTTAACGTTACGCTCACAAAAGATTAATCTATGCGAAGATTGCACCTTTTAATACTGCCATTAGCTGCCTAGCAACCAGATAATGCTCCAGCAAGCACAGGAAGGTCTGATTCCTCCGCTCCATGTCATCTTCCCAAGTCTGGTGGGATTTCAGAATTTCTGAAGTATTCTCAGTCTGCTGTTGTTCACATTCTCCTAAGGCAGCAGAAGGTGCACACACACAACACACACACACACACACACACACACACACACAGAAACCTGTTTCATTTGCTTTCACACTTGGGCCCAGTTTTTCCAGGGTGAGAAAGTAAAGGTTCCAGCTCAGCGGGGCTGCGGAGGTGCACAGAAACATGCCTTCTCCACTTTATTGCTGATTATCACGTGCTTGTTATATTTGTTCGGCACAATAGTCAACAAGATCAGCAATGCAGAATAATGCGGGAAGGAAAGAGGTCAAACATTTGGAAAAGGTCAGGCAAATAAAGTCAGTGTTCTCAGGACGACTTTCACATCTTAATATCTAGAAGGTTTAGCAAATCAGACTGAGTGGGCAGATCTCTGTCGAGTTAAATATGTACCTTTGAGGCTGCTGAAGTAAGTTTTTTACGCCTGATTGACTTTAGCAGTCTGTTTTCTATGAAGCTACTCTGAGCTGAGGTTAATGAGCAACGATACTTATAGGCGTCTTCAGAAACGCTACATGCTGAATTTCAATGGGACATTATAAGTAGCGACACCTGAGTGCTGATATTTAGAGCATCTTAATTTGTGTTCAGATATGACTAGGCCAGTGTTGACAAATGTAGGAAAATCTCCAAAGTGCCAACAGACACGGAGAGAGGAAAAAACTATTGCCTGGACCTTGTGCTTGTCATTAAAGCTTGCTTGGTTTGCTCATTTAATTGGTCTCGGCTAACTGTCACCCTGGAAAACAGGTGTTTGACGTCTGGTATTCGCTGTGCCAAAGATGAGGAAAACGACGGTGAAAAGACTCATTCAATTTGCAGAAATAATCCCAGATATCGCCGAAGAACAGCCTCCAGTTCATTTTAGCGTTTTTCTCAATGAAACAGATGGTAAAAGTGAGCCACCTGTTTCTTCTCTCGCTTGTTTTTGCACACTGGGGTCTGAAGCTTTGCCAACATGTAATTCTGAGTAATATGGTGCCAATTTCATTCTTGGAGTTTTATCAGGTTCCTGTTTCACACTAGTTTAAACAGCCGTATTTATGAAACCAAGTCATACATTATAACGCTTTAACAAGAATAGGCAGTCAGTCAGTCGCTGATGCGCAGTCACAGTCAGTCATATATTAGTGTTAACGCTGCACTTTGTGATAGCCGTCCAGCGTGACCTCCTCCTTTATTGTCAAAGCGGGATCTCTAATATTTGCTTTGCCCTGAACTGCTGACGCCGCGTCGGTGTTATTGCTGTGTGACTGGATATCGCTGGACGAGCAGGTGAGACCTTTGTCACCTTGTCACACTTCTGTGGCCGCTGTAATACCTGACATCCATGGAACGAGTGCGCCATCCACCCCTGGCTGTGGTAAAAGCCCGATCCTCACATTTCCCTGGATGGTTTTTGTTTTTTTCTGTAATCACATCTGTGTCCTGATGGCAAAAAGGTAATTTCCCCTGCTGCCACGCGATGTAATAACTGCATATTGGACAGGGAAACGTCCCATCCCTTGGATCATTAGGACTTGCGATATTTATTCCTCAGTAATTCTAACATCTTTGGTGTGTAGTTGGCCCAATGCTCAGACACAAACAAGCCAGTCAAGTCTGTTAAAGCCCATAAATCAAGAACAGTTTAAAGATTGTGGTTTTGTTAAATGCCGCTGCTCGTGGGATTGGGGGGGGGGGGGATTCCAGGAACAGCTCAGGCGTCAACACTGTTTACATTTAAAGGAGCTGTGATATTGCCGTTAATGTTGTAATAAAGCCCCTTCTTTTAATTTCATATTTAATATTAATCCACTCCTAACAGTCCGAATCCTCCTAATGGAGCCTCAACAGACCTCTGGCAATCGCAGCTTTGCTACTTTAATTTATGCCAAGTGCTTTGACCCAG
Source organism: Tetraodon nigroviridis (assembly GCA_000180735.1). Classification (NCBI taxonomy): domain Eukaryota; kingdom Metazoa; phylum Chordata; class Actinopteri; order Tetraodontiformes; family Tetraodontidae; genus Tetraodon; species Tetraodon nigroviridis. Next base: position 1,378,489 of record CAAE01015000.1, read on the forward strand.
GCGACCGCACTCCTGCTCTCTCTCTTTGGAGACTTTGCTTCTGTCATCTGAAGGCTTCTTCTGTCACTCTTCTTTTCTATTAAGACATGTTGGACAGCCCATACCTTCAGACTTAACTTATATCCAAAAATAGGCTTTCTGTCACGTGTGATCTGGGTTGCTTCGAGGGTTTTTCCCCTCCAAAAAGTTCCTCTGCTCATTCATGGCAGTTGGTGGTCATGCATGGCCGTGGGGGAATAACGGGCCTTTCAGGCTGCATGTTTGCCGCAAGGACACGATTTGTGTTGTGGCAAATTACTGTAAAACTAAAAGAACTTAAAATAATCAAACTGCACAAGATGAAGATAAGTTTCTGAGTATTCCGAACATGTGGAATGTGGTCACAATATCAATAAAAATGCAGGCGTTGGTCCATTGCTTGAGTAGATTTATTGTAGTCACACACAAAACCCATCAAGTTGCTGCACACATCTCCTCCATTGCCCATTTTCTTAACCCGCAGAGGTCTTTGATCCATGTTTCATCCCGGTCGTGAAAGATTTTGCAGTAATTGCTAGTCTGTGGGAACATGAAGTCTATTAGGATGGCTCCTCAACATTTACAGGGTGTGTGTTTGTGTAGAGTTATGCAGGACTAGACCGTTTCAAGTGTATGAATAAAACTGGCTGCTGGTCTTCACAGCGGTATTTTATATTCGTCTCTCTCCAGCGTTGCTCCGTCTCCGTTCCAGATGACATGTTCCAGAAATGACTTGTCTGATGCTCTCATTCCTCCGTCTGTCTGTACCCAGACCTGACAGTGCTCCGCTTTTTGGGTCTGCAGTAATTCCCTCTCCAATTGTGCAGTGGATGAATTGCTGAATTATTTTTCGGGGGTTTCTTGAAGCCGTGTCGTACTGAGAGCCTCCCATTTGCGGTTGATGGTATTTGACGTGACGCAGCAGCAGCATTCGTTCAGCAGCATCACCGGACTGAAACAGCGAGCCTTTTGGGTTTCCTACATTGCGTTCTTGGCCGACTCGCTGCGGCGCGACGCTGGTCTCTGAGCCACACATGGAGCCAGCAGGATGAAGGCGCCGACGTGTTGCTGTGTTTTCAGAATGACACTTTCTTATTTTAGGAGCAGAACTGCCGAGAGCTGCTCTGAGTTTGTCACGTCGTTGACAAGGATGAATTTAAAGGTGTCTTCTGCAAAATCCCTCCTCCTGTGGGAGGTGAGACCTTTCTCCGGAGACACTTTGAATGTCATTGTAACAGTGTGTCATTTCATCCATGATTGTACACTGAAGAGTCAGCCTTGCTAATGCCAAAAATAATTCACGATTTAAATATCATCAAAATCAAATCAGAGTTAATTTTCTTGGCGTTTTTTTTTTTCTTCCTCAAGTGCAAGGCTCTCCAAGCTGATGTTCTTGTTGCTATCGCTCTGTCAAAATAAGTGTTTTCTCACGGTAACGCTCTTGTAACCTGGTCGTACAAGAAATAAAAATGACTCTTTGAAAATGGTCATTTTGCCAGTCTTCAAGTCCTGTTTTAATAGAATATTGACTAAAAAGCAGTAAAGCTGTAGCTGGAACAGGCCAGTGTTGGGTACCCGTGCAGCTTCAGGAAGGGTCCCTTTCACGTCAGGTCAGCTGATCTAGATGGGGATTTTTTTCGCTTGTGCATTTCAGCTTGTAATATAAATGGGTCTATTTTGGTTTCCTCATAAATCTTGCTTTTGATGTTGGTCCCTCCTTCTTGTCTTCTCTGCTGACAAGAACTTGGTTATTAAAAAGTCTGTCTTCCCTCCACTCGACCGAAACGGATCAAAGTCTTTACACCAAAATGTTTCTTGTGCTACTAAGATGAGTGACAACGGCAGTATGAGTGACTTGCAGCCTGGACCACATTATCAAAGATGGCGTCAATCATCAAAGGTGTTCTTAATCGCGAAGAAGCTGTCGGTTCATTGGGAGTTGCTAGGCAACCGCTGCAGAATTGCATTATGCAGGCAAGTGGAGGAGTGCTGTTGGAGAGCTATAAGACATGCAAGGGTATTTATCATCATTACCGTGGCATGGATTTACCGCTTTGCATGATAATAGAGCGTCTTGGTGACGTGAGGATGAAGGAGAGGATATTACTTTTCTGTGAAGGACAGCGTTCCGATATATATGATGTAAGCATTGATATTGCGTAACAAGAGGAATGTTTATTCACCCGTTGAGGATTAATCAAGCCTCGTGTGAAAGCGTGCTCCACGATGATGCAGAGATGATGGAGGTTATTATCATCACACAGGCAATCAACATGGTTGGGACCACCGGAAGGTATTTAAATTGGAGTTCTGCTCAGTTCTCCACCTTGTCAAAACTGTTCTGGCAGGAAACTCAAAAGGGTTAATAAAAGAGGACCAAAGACGTGTTCTGTGTCTCTCTGATTAAGCGAAAGGGATAATCCTGGGGAAGGAACTCATTGATCAATGATAGACGAAAATAAACCCTCTAATGGGAAACACGCAGTAGACCTGTTCACATTATCACTTCAGATTTATTCGATACGAGTCAAAGAACTATTCAAAAAGACGGAAATTGGATTAAACCTTTTGGTGTTTTTTTTTTTTAAATCTTTTTATCCTCTAGCTCACAAAGAGCTATTCAGCAGAGAGTTCCATTTGCTTCAAGTTCATGTTCATTGATGCCAAAGTGCGAGTCTGGTGATTCATCATCTTCTGTTGGCCTCCCAGCAAACTCTGCAACATCTGGTTCCTGCTTCTAGTCTGATTTATGGAGGATTTGATTGGTTGCCTGTCTGCTACACCCATGTTATGTCATTATGACATAATCCCAAACTGGAGGGGATTATCGTATCCTTTTCCTCATAAAAACCCAAATTTGTTATTTCCGTTTTTGTTTGTTCATTCATTCATTACCTTTCACAGACGGCCGCCCGCTGCTTCCTGACTCCTGCCTCGTCCTTCTGTTTTCAGGGGTTGTGCACCATGACGTCCAAACCTCACCCTCCTCTGATGAAGAAGCACAGTCAGACGGATCTCATAAGCCGCCTAAAGAGCCGGAAGATCCTCGGAGTTGGCGGTGAGGATGACGACGGTGAAGTGCACCGCTCAAAGGTCAGATTACGTCACGCCATGTTTTATTCATCTCAACTTTTTTTTTTTTTTTTTGCCTTTTCAGGGTGCATTTGCACACCAAACAGCTTAGCAGTTAATGTAAGCATTTGTTAAACAGCCGCCACAATTCAACGGAAACACCCCGATGCAGTCAGAGAGGAGTTATAGATTGCTCTTAAAAGCCGCATCTCTCTGCTAATTGGCACATCACTCTTGTGAGTGTGCACTTTTGGTTCATTGAATCTAGAGCACACAATCCCATGGGCTCTTCGCCTCCGCTGAGACGTGCGCGTCACCTCTGGGAGACTTACATTTCTAACCTCTATGTTCGCTTTAACAGCATAGTTTCGTGTGCAGAGCAATAGAAACTTTCAGATGAAGCATCAACTGCAGCATTTTATTTTTTCCTCATGACCTCATCATGCAGAGCTGCAGAGGTGGAGCTGCACGTGTGTGCCACCCCTCCTTTGACTCATTTCCATCATGTCTGTAATTATAGAACAATGATACACCAAAGTGTCTCGCTACATTCTCTCATGAGATCTATTGTGCTGTTTGAGTCATTAGGCTCCATATTCAGCTTCCCCTCTGAGGACAATGTGCTGTTAGCCTTGACTTTCTTTTCTCTAGAGACCCGCAGGTTTTAATAGTCAAGTTAGCTGCCTAACAAGTGAAAGATTTGACTTTATCCTTGTAAACAAAAGAGGGGAGTGTTCCGTAGTCGGCTTCCTGTGTGTTTGCTCTCCTTTCTGATAAGAACCCTCCTTTCCTGCGTCAGTAACAGAGGGTAGGCGTTTTTATTTATGACTTTGCTTTTTTTAAACGTTCCAGCGTCGTGTTTATTTCTAGCATTTATTAGGTTCTTTGTTTTTTCAGTCGTCATTTAAAATCTAACTGCAGGTTAATCACACAATACAGCTAATGAGCAAGGCCGGGCTCAAGCTCCCCCTTTGTTTACTGAAAACAACTGACTGACTGGCTGACTGACTGGTGATCATGTTCCCTTTAAAACACATTTTCTCTGTTTCCTGCTTTCTCCCTCCGTCTTTGGCACCCATCCGTTCTGTTCTGTGCATCACTTGAGTCAAATCCTTTGCATATTTTTCACGCCGGTCATGAATATTTATGTGTTCTCGTCAGATCGGGCCCCTGCAACCACGACACCGCTGCACTCATCTCCTGCTAGCATAATGGCAACTGTCACCGTTGGATTGATATTATGTGTGTTGATATATTGGTTCTCTTTGCAGCGCAACCTTTCTTTCCCCAGTAGAAAATAGATTGTTTGCTGCATTTTCCACTTTTACCAGGAGCAAGAAAAGGCCAGCGTTGGTCATTGACATGTCCTAAATGTCAACAGAATCGCTCATAAGATTCATGAACTACATTACAAAAGTGTATTATCTAATTTTATGTTCTACAAGATGAAATCTTTTGCTCCGAACACCATTAGCATTGGTGGTTTTCAAGCTCCTCATTTTCTTCTTTCAAGTGTTTCTGATTGCTAATTGATTGTAATTTACAGTAAATGTTCTTGGGTCTGTCTGTTTATTATTAAACTCGTATTAATGGCAGGATATTATGTTATGACATGGCCTTTTAATCAGCAGAGGCTGATTCAGTGGGTGATAATAGACTCTAATTAACATCTCAACCGGCTGCTATCTGTGGACGCTGCGCCTCTTCTTTCTCTTCACCCCTTGCCAGCAGGCTACAGATCAGGCTTGTTGACACCCGAATGCACCTCCACCAGCAGCACTTAAGCCGCGCTTATGGGGCACTTTGTCGAAAGGCGGTCGTCGTAGAGACGCGTTAAGTTGACATGATTGCCGTCATGTTTCCATCCCTGTGAGTGATCGCCTTTTTCCCTTGTCTTGCTCTCTTCCCGCACAGATCAGTCAGGTTCTTGGGAATGAGATAAAGTTTGCCGGACGGGAGCCCGTCGGGCTGAGGTGAGACATTTCGTTTCCAGGGCAGCTCATTGCGTTAACAGCGATGATGTCATCAGGTCGTTACCTCCTCTGAGGTTGTCCGC
>CAAE01015000.1:1392672-1543227 GCA_000180735.1 Tetraodon nigroviridis
GCCGGTGGAGGTAGGGGAAGCCAGGAAGTGGTGGGCTAATGATGGCTCCTGGGTGCTGCAAAGTCCTTCTGAAGGATCAGCTCCTAACCAGGACTTTAAGGACCTCTGTAGGCCCTGAGGGGGTGGCAGTGCATGAGGGGAAGCAGATGACTCAACAGAACCTCTCATCTTCTGATTTTGCCCTATTACAGCGGGGCACATGGTCTAAATGAGGGTTCGTTTAATTACATACAAGATCAGCAATTTATAACCTTCTTTTACAGCCACAGAGGTTCAAGCCGAGTATTTGTCCCAAAAAAACCTTTAGTCCTTTACTACCTTATTAGCTTGAATAGTTTCAACTCCCACTAAACCAGACTGAACCAAAGAAACAAAAAAATAAACAAGAAATAATTCTGCTAATTTAAGTCCTTGTCTTAAATTTCTTTTTGCAGAATTAAAGAGAGTACATCTTTTGATCACCTCCTTTTGTTTTTCACATTGCTGTTAGTCCTCTCAGTAATGTGTGTGTGTCTTTATCCTCCACAGGTTTTTGGGGGGTTGATCATGGGCTTCGGTCTGTGGGTCCTTCTTGAGAACCAGAGCTTCATTGCTGTCCTGCGTAAGTGTTGCATCACACACACACAAACCCTCTCATTCAGTGACTGTTTTAAAGGACATAAGAAAACATCCAGTAGAAGAGGAAATGTGATAAGAAATCAGCCGTTGACCTGAATTCTGCCTTTTATGATTCATTTACAGAGAATAACAAAGTGAAGTTCAAACCACAGTTAATGTGTTAATCACATACGCCACACTTAAGGGGAAGGTTGTATCACCCAAGTTTTTGTGGGATTGGTAATTGCTCTCACTTGTAATATTAATAACTTTGTCCTCTGGTAAGTTAGATTAACACACAGTAAAGACACAGAGTGAGTGTAATCAAACCCAGCTTTGTCTGAACACAAAGAACCCTGTGGATTGGGACCCTCAGCTGCCATAAAAATTTTTGTATACACTTTTTCTGGATCCCAAATGAAGCTTTGCTGAAAGCAACACACAAAAAACAGGCTTAAAGAATCTGTTCTGTTTTTTTTCTAACTTGCATGTCATAGTTACCATTGTGTTTAATGATATAATTATTTTTAACGAGGTCGTCACGAGGCTCCCGTCAGTGCATCCAGATCAGCCTCAGTGTGCTTGCCTTCAGTCCAGTGTCCCGACATAAAGGCCACACAGTGTCCATCACCTTTGCCAGCATTTTTCCTATTATTATAATAATCCAGCTGCTTCTCCAGAGATAGCAGAGATCTACTTCACTTATACCCTGAGGATATCCCCTTCATCATGGGGCTCCGGAACTTTATTATGTTTCTGTTCCTGGTTCCAAGAATGGGTCGACCCTAACTCTTCCCTGTTTTCCATGTTACTGGGAAACTCTTAACACACTGCTAAAACAAAACCATTGCTGCGGGAAGCTCTGTTTATTAATCGTGTGTCCCCAGAGATGTGGTAACATCGCCTGATGGGAATAAGAATGCGTTAATGTTTTGTCTCTGTTCTTCAGATTTACATACAGAGAACCAGCTAAAACATTGTTTTCCATATATCTAAACATAAATCAGTTTGGCAGACATATATCTGCCAAAGATGGCGTGTTGAGAATTTTTCCAAAGCTACAAATTTGAAAGGCACTTTTTGTAATGTCTGCCTGATAAAAAACAAAACAAAAATAATAATTTTAGCGATCGCTCTTCCACATTTTATTTCATTCTATTGGAGTATGTGGCTCATTTTGAGCTTTTTAAAAGACCTTTAGTAGCAAACAGGCTTCCTACCTTTTCCAGTTTCCTTAAAGATCACCATAATTCAGGCCTCTTTAAATGGAAAGTTTCATGGAAACCACCAAGTGAACTATTTTAGGCTGAGACCTACATGGAACGCTGCCATGTTACATGACACAGAACAGCAGAGCCACTAAACACACACCGACTTACCACAGAACACAGATGCTGCTCCAGCAGTGCAAGCAGCTAAAACAGCCCTGACAGAGGCTGCAGAACTCACTTTTCTTTAAAAAAAAAAAAAAAGCTAGAATAAAAATATCAGTTAAAATCAAGTCAGAGATCCCATGAAATGAACATCTGTGATTAATTATGCAAACACTGGCCAGAGAGTTTCTCCTGTAGACCTTTAGCAATCATGTTAGTTATTCAGCGTGGTTGCGTGGCAATCCCCCTCTTATCTGTTCTTTCTCTTTCTCTTTCTCTCTCTCGCTTTCTCTCTCTCCTCCCCTCTCACCTCTTTGACCAGTCACTGAGGCTTCTGTTAAAATCATTTCAAACACCTTCCCCTCCTGTCCTCAGGGAAGTCCAACACTGAAAGTCTGTTTCAGTCAGCCAGCATGCCTACAAGCTGATGCTACAGAACACTTAGCTCTCAATGCTGCCATCTTTCAGCATGAACTTTGTTAGAGTCGAACTCAACGCCTCTTTAATGATGCATCTTTCTTTAAACTTGCATATTTTGTGTGGAGGGGTTTTCTTTCTTATTTGTTTAACCCAAATAGTCCTGATGCAGGAAATGTGTATTTGACTTCACATCTGTTAAATGTGTGGTTGCACGTAGAAAGTACGAAGCATCTAGAAAACAGGAAGCAAGCAGATAGGAATTGAAGATATGAATTAGATTTGCACTGAATTTGTTTTCATTGGTTTTTGAAGGGGTTATTCAGTTGCAGGTCGTAAAGTTTTATAGTGCACGTTTCTATTTGGGCAGACAGTATTTTTGCAGCCTATGATATGATTTATGTGTCTGTGCAGCTGCTAGAGTGCACACCGTGCATGATCACTGCACAAAGCAGCAGTCACAGTGATTCACAGTGCAGTTTTAACGCGAGTAAACCCCTCACCAGCGAGTGAGCCAAGACCAACCATACACCAAACTCTTTCCGCAGCTCTTCAGAGATAAAGTACAGCCACTAAATATCTGCAGTTTATCTCCTCTGCAGTATTCACGTCTTCTTCTTCTTTGGGCCCTCCTCCTCCTCCATTTCCTGCCAAGCTCTCCTGTTTTATGTACCAAATGGGAAAATAATTTCATCGTGTTGGAATTTGGCTTGTCTGTCCTGCACTCTGGTGGCCTGTTAAGATGATTTTTTTGTTGGAATAAAAGAGAATTAGGTTCTGAAATCGGTGTTTGCATTTTTGAAGCATTTCTGGGTCAACGTCTTGATGAACAAGTATTTCCACCGACAACAAACACTGCACTTGCATTTGGAAAACGGCCCTTCAGCTGCCTGCTTTTCTAACATTTTGAATGATTACAGAAACGCAGCAAGTGATTGCTTCTGTCTAAGTCGATTTCTTCTGATTTTTGCAGAGGAATCGTCAGATACAGTGAAAGTGGCTTCCTACATCCTCATTGGAGTGGGCTCCTTGTCCATGGCCCTGGGCTTCTTTGGCTGCATCGGAGCCATCTATGAAGTCCGCTGTTTGCTGGGTTTGGTGAGGACTCTATATATTCACTCTACCAAGACAGATCTGTCGGATTCTGCCCTAGAAATCTCATCTTTAATATTTTCTTCTTTTTATAATTTAGTAGTAGTTTGTAATTTGCAAACCTTAGGTAAAGATAGAATGTAATACAATTCTGCTGTGTCTTGGAGGCTCATAAAGGAGCTCATGATGTATTCCTGCTGGCAGTAAAGTCCACCCTCCTGATTACGTGTGGGCTGGGGTCTCACAGCATGTGTGGATTTCCAGTAGGGAGATAAAGCCAGTCAGAGGGTGAGGGGGTGCAGCAGGAGTGGGGGCATGTGCACGACCTCCACAGAGTTAAACCTGTTGGGGGTTAACCGACAAACTGCTGTGACCTACTTCTCCCAGTGACAGTGACCAGCTGGCAGAAGAACCCCCACATTAACACACACAGACACGCACACACACACACACACACACAAAGATAAACCTGTGGAAGAATCCTTGATAGCTTAAACTGTTTGTCACTGTATTAGAGATTACGATTAACAAGCAGGAAAACACAGCGGCATTTACTAGTTAATCATTAAGTGGGTTTGTGCATGTATCACACACTTCCCTTTAAGTCAGAACTTTCTAAAATATTTTAATGAAGAGTAGCTTCTTTAAACTACTGTTGTTCTTATTAAGTGACATTATTTATTTCCTGTACAACTGTGTATTTTAGTTTGGTTTTAAATCATTAATACCTACATTTTCCTTTGTCACCCACAGTATTTCACGTTCCTACTGCTTATCCTGATTGCCCAGGTCACCGCTGGAGTCCTCATTTACTTCCAAAGAGATCGGGTATCACATTTTCTTAAACGTTATTTCCGCTTCAGTAGTTCTCATAGACGTTCTTTTGCCCACCACATCTGAGATCTACGGGATTTGCGCTTCCCCTTTTCTTATTTAAATCTGCAGTCTTCAGTTTTAGGCTGATATGAACTGCAAAGTTCCTTTACAGACGGTTTCCATTTATGTATTGTAGGTATTAACCAACCTAAGATAAGACAGGATGAAGTATTTATTTCTTAGTGTTTTAATAATAAACTTTTTAAAAGAACAGCGCCACCTAAAGGCGTTTTTTTTTTACCTTGGACAACAAACAGTGATGATTTAAACTATATATACCAACTATACCCTAAAGACAAATCCAGAAATATGCCTTTGGTCATTTTATCAGTAATATTTAATCATAATTTGCTTTTCCGAGTGTCTTTAACGTACATTATCCCATAATGTATGTGCTTTATAGGCCAAAGTATTATCTGATCAAACTAGTCTCTTTCAGTTAAAAATTAACAAACGCTTCATTCCTCTTGCTGCTCTTCATGTAGGAGTTTTAGTGCTGCATGGCTCAGGTTTGCAGAATTCAGCTAAATGTTCCACTTTGCTGCTCCGTGACATTAAAGGGAGGCCCAAAAGAACCAATAAAATTTAATTCCAAACTCAGCAACAGTGTCTGTTTCCAGACAACATTGACCTACTTACTCAAGATAATTCACAAACCTGACATGGCCCAGTTTCGCAGAGGACCTGTTTTGTTTTGTTTTTTTTTTAACTATTTTTGCCGACATTATCACTACACAAACAGACACAGATGCACACACAATGAGAAGCCAGGATGTCAGCAATAATGACGCTTCCTCCAGTTGTTTGTTTAGGTTCTATGCATTTACACAGTAACAACAAAAAAAAATGTTCCAACATGAAATTGACTCTCGGTCTAATTATCAGCACTGAATCCGAGAAAATCTCCCTTCCGTAATGTTTGTTTATAGTCTCCTTTTGAAATATTGGACCCATGCTATTACACACGGAATAGCTCATCAGATGAAAAATGCTGTTGTGAGGTTTAGATCATCCTGTGCAAGTTAGAAATGAAATGCAAAGTGATTGAAGTGTCCTGCCTTTTGCTGCAGGTTAAAATCAAAAATGGAACAAGCCTGAATAAAAGCAGCAGCCATGTTTGTTTGTACATTGTGTGAAGGGCGTGTGGTGTTCGTCAGACCGGTTCTGGGCTCTGAACCTCTGGCACTCTTACCGATGGTGCCTCAGCTCTTCCCCCTCCAGCGTGTGTTAGTGTGTGTCTGTGTGCGTGTAATTCTGGACGTGCTCCCTGTTTTTAAGGCTCACCACAGGCCAGGGTGGTGCTTTTTCCCAGAATAGAGAGAGGCGGCCACTTAACTCCTGCAGAGCTCTGGATATACTTTGCTGCCGTCACATTGCGGCCTTCCCCACATTCACGCAGGACCACGTTCAGCTGCATTTGCACATTGTTTTAATTTAGGATTCATGTACATACAGTGAGAATCACCCCAGTCTCATTTTTGAGGAAATCATTAATGTCCTTTTATAATGAGTGCTAAAAAAACATCTATTCTGTGTCTAATTTCTAGCTGAAACATGAGATGTCCGACATCATAAAGGACATGATCGTCACCTACACTGGCGTGAACAGGACTGCTGAGCACACCTGGGACTACATCCAGAAAACAGTGAGATGGCAATAATTTGTTCCTGTTTTGCACAGCAGATTAAGAAATATGTTTTGTAAAGTGACTCAAGTGAAGTGTAACAATGAGTCTTTCTGTGAAATACTCACCTTTTTACAATAACTACTGGCAAACTTTTGGCTGTAAAGTCTGTGGGTTCTCCTGAAATAACCTCAGCAAACTTTACTGGCAGCAGGTTGAGGAACCATCAGAGGCTGGTTTTCATTTAATTGTAGTTTTCCTGTAGTTTTCGTAAATCTAGTTTGGATGTTTTACTCTTTCATCTGCGCTGTTTCTGCCCTCTGACTGAACATTTGCTGTCGTCTAAGTAATAAAGATCTCTTCACCAGATGAAGTGCTGTGGGTGGACTGGGCCTGGAAACTGGTCTAACAACCTCCTGATCAAGAACAGCTCTCAGAACCTGTACCCGTGTTCCTGTCGCAACGAGTCTCTGCCTGGCTCCGACATCAGGCCCGTGGGCCTGTGTGAACACCTGTCGACAGATCTACCTGTGTACGAAACGGTGCGTGACACCCTCAGCTGCACTGGGACTCATCAGCGTCTCCTGGCTGAGTTAACCACAGCTTTCAATTCAAATTTGATTTCAACAGGTTCTTCTCATGTCCTGTATCTCCTCCTGTGGGGAGCCGCTCGCGGCTGACGTGTTTGCACAGCGTGATTTTTGCAAATAGAAGGAAAGACCTATTGTTCTTCTGTTTGGTCTGCGTGTTACAGAAAGTCCACTCTCCAGATTTTCCTCAGCTCAGTCAAGTCCTGTTATTCTTCCCCTCACCGGCTCGATCCAAAGACAACAAAGCTGTGTTTTAAAAAGGCTGTCTTCATGTTCTCCTCGGATCACTCAGCCGTTTGTCTTCCTCCTGTGCATGGGCCTCCAACTCTGTCTCTTTCTCTCCTTCAGGGCTGTATAACCAATGTAGAGAAATGGCTGCTAGAAAACTGCGGAGTGATCCTGGGAATCTGCGCCGTAGTGGCCGTCATAGAGGTACAGTCGTCTTCGTGTCTGATATTCTTATCAAACCCTTTTTACCAGTGTTGTTTGATTAGCTGCCAAAATATATTTATATTTATATATTTCCTCCAGCTCCTCGGGATGATCCTCTCCATGTTTTTGTGCAAGAGCGTGGTGCAGGAGGATTACAGCAAGGTGCCGAAGTACTGAGGTGAAGATGGAAGCAGCTTCCGGCACACACAAGGATGGACTTCTCACTCTTGCCCTCTTCCTGCCTGTCATCCTTACAAACACACACATAAATTGACAGCTGTCCCCCGCGTTGATCACCTGCCTCAGCAGCTGTTCAGATTTCTCACAAACACACACGCCGAAACACACAGCTCTCATTCTTCACACAGACTAGTTGGACTTCAGACATTTCGCTTTTTGATTTTCCGTCATTTAGTTTGTGTTAGACGTCTCGTGGCTGTTTGCTGTTCAACTGCTAGAGTTTATGTATTTGTTCTCGTTTCTTGACCTCATTGAAGCCCTTGGTATGGTAGAAAAGAGAGCACTTTAGTTTGGCTTGGCGAGCTGGAGGGGAGGGAGAGCACCTTCTGACTCAGGGACCGTAGAGATGGAACAGAGCGATGAGGGTGCTGAGGGTGGTGATGAGTAGTGGGAGCTGAGAGGGTTATTGCCGCAGCGTGACGCTGCAGCTGGTCGTTTTGGTTGCGGGCGGGGCAGAGGCCCTGGGCTTAGCCAGGGCAGGGCTTCTGTGGTACCGGCGCCGACTCCTTTCATCAGCTTTTTGTACCCAGCACTTATCCTCCAACATTATCCTCTGTTGACACGCATCACCACCCCCGCCTCCCCCCGTTGGCATCCCGTCTCTGTGTCCCTGGTGTGACTGCTCACAGTAGCTTCCCAAAATGACTCATTTTCTAATGAGAAAGTGTATAACATGTTGGTTTTTTTATATATATTTTCGTGTTATCTGTTTTTTTTTTTTTTTTTTTACAACTATACATATGATATAAGCAAGGTATTTACGGCACCTCAGCGTTTTATGAGAACGCAGTCACCCAGGTGCTTTCATTTTAAAAACCCGCTCATCATTTTCTGTCTAGTGTTATTCATCTGCAGCACAGAGCTGCCGCAGCAGCTCGTCAGCACAATTTGGGCCTAAATCAGAGAATTTGGTAACCATGGTTTTATTTCTTTACCTCTACATGAGTGTGTAAAATGTAACACCAAGTCTGTCATCAGGGCAGTGACACAAGAAAGCAAGAGCTGCACGACCACATTGTATTTTTCCTTCTCAACATGTTTGTTTTACCATAAAAACAAGGGAGGGAAATGTCATAAACCAGCAGTGATTGTAGATTTCAGAAGCCACTATGACCAGACAGCAACCGTTCATTACCTTGGGCTTGTTTTGCTGATTTTACAACAATGACTCCATGTTTTCCTCTCCCAGATTGTCCACGTTGTCATCTCAGTCCTGCATTTCAGTAGAAAAAGTGTGTTTGGTTCTCAGTGGTTAGATTCCTGTTGCTTGGTTTTCATGAGACATTTCATGCCATTCTTTATACACAAAAGGAAAAATGGAAACTGGTAATTATAATATATTTGTGTGAGCTTACACCTTTCCTACGTTTCCCACATTAACTCATTCAGATCAAGTTTTTTTTTTCTTTTTTTTACTTTGTACTGAATTAGAAAAAGTAGTTGTGGACCCATATTCCATTTTTTTTTTTTAAAAATGTTCCTTTTTACACTCTTAAAAACGTTTAATAAATCTGAACACAGATCTGTTCAACACTTTTTCTCTCATGTTTACCAGTAAACGTGTTGGTTTGCGCTTGTGTTTATGTTGTGCGTTGAGTGACCAGCAGGTGGCAGTGTTTACCCACGCTGCATCACGGTGCAGCTTCTAGGCAATCAGACAATTTAAGAGTAGATTACAATGTTTGTTTTAGTTATTAACATTCCTGCTTTTACTCCTCTCATATCACTCATTATTTTTAATTTTTTTTTATGAATTCATACTAAAAGGAGTCACCCATGTTTATTTATACAACATTTTTGTAAAATAACTTGCAAAAACAGAGAAAGAATTTCTAAAGATGTTGCATCAAACATCTTTCTGTTCGTTTCTCCTCGTGCGTCCGACTTGCTATAATGAGTCTGAAGGTGTCTGGCATGTCGTCAGGGAGATCTGTCACCTCTCCATGGTGACACAGAGGCTTTTCAGCCAAAGGATTCTCATATAAGGTGGAAAAAACCAGATGTGAAGACCAGTAATGTGGTCTGATTGGGGATGATGGACTCATCATAGCTGCTGAGAACTCCTCTAGATCCTTCTGTGCGAAACCAGGAAGGAAACTCCCTTTTTTTTGTTGTTGTTTGTTGGTCTGTTGGTTTTTTTTTCCCATTGGACTGTCAGTCAACAAGTCTGGAGCGGAGGAAGCGGAACAGATGACGATCCACTGAGACCTGGTGATATTACAGCAGGACTAATGAAGCTGTCGTGTGGACGCTGTGGTGAGTAGCCTGCAGAGGTTCAGGAGAAGGTTCAGTCTTGATCAAGCGAGTCTCTCGGTGAAACAGGGTTCTCCCTCTTTGTCGTGTATATATAGATGCATAGCTCATGTGATGCGTGTTTGCAGGAATATTTCCCTCCTGCCTCCCTCCCAATGGCTCCCAGGCAGTCGCCCCGCTATGGAACCCGTCCCCACCTGCAGACCGACCCATCCGCCTGGTTTTAATCTGCATCAGAGATCACATCTAAACAAACAGAGCTCTCCCAGCATGCGTCTGGTGGTTATGGGTAATAACATAACTGGCTGAGTGTATTCCCAGTCCCGCGCAGATTACCGATGAGCCTGAGGACCTGTAATCATAAATAAGCCGCGTGAGTCACAGCCCTCGTCTGAGACGGAGAGCGGACGGGCCCCGTTTCCATTAGCTGCTTAAATTGTTTCTGCGACAGGCTGAAAGGCGACAAGTGGCTGCAGGTCAGCGGGTGTCCTCCGCCTCATTTCCTGCCCCGCGGTTCGTCGAGATCGGCGCAGCAGAAGAATGATGTGGTGAGTGACACAGAACCCCCTTCCTCTCCCGGCCTTCACCTCTCTCCTCCGGGATAATCCCCCGTGATGAGCTCTGCTCTCCTCGCGGCCTCTCTGACCCTCTTCCTTATTTTTGAAGAGTCAGGTGTGAAGATCAGCTCGTATACGCGCAGCCTGGTGGAGCTGTTTTAACACTCTGGGCGTATTGTTGAATTTTTACCAGCGGATGAAAAACAAAAGCTCACAGGAAAACAACAAATAATCACAAACGTGAAAAGCAATTTGAGTACAACCCTCCGAGTCCTGCAGGCCAGGAGAAGACGACAGGAACAGATCGAGTGGGAAAAGCTCAGGGGGCCTTGAGGTAAATGTCAGTGCGGCGTCTTTCTGGAGAGCTTACCGACTGTAGCCGCAGCTGTAGTTACCATCTTCTGATGATCACACCCCAGAGCTGTGCTCCAGGTGCTAATTATCTCTGATTGTTCCATAAATATCTTATAACAACCCTCTAATCTTCTTTACCCAGTTGCAGCCACAATATTGTTGCATCAGTGTTTGCCACAGGCTCTTGCAGCCCTGAGTGTGTGTACTGAACAGTCACACCTCGGTGTTGTCGTGTGTGTTTGCCGCTGGAATGGGAGTTTTTGTCTGATCTGATGGATGGGGCGGTGGCGGAGGCACCGCTCCCCCGGTCGAAGCTGCAGGCAGCACAGTTTCTCATTAACCTATGATAATGCACCTGTCGGTCCCCACTCATCCTCCACTTCTTCTGCGTCTTCGACGTCTCTGCGGCTGTTTCCTGTTTCTCTCTGCCTCACCTGCTTTAGCATATTGGGCCTCCACGTAATCGACCTCATTTTACTACAAAATAAACGATATCAGATGTAGTTTATGTACACAAACTTTACATCTTAGCGTCCATAAAAAGAGAGACAGACAGACAGACAGATGGAGAGAGAGCATTAATGCTGTTTGTGTTTGGTGTTGGGGGAGAGTCAGACTTCAGTAGCTCCCATTAGTCACTCTGTCAGATGTTGGAGCGACGGACGACACGTCGCTGCTCCCATTTGGTGCCAAACAGACTCTGCACTTTTGGCAGCGTTTGTTCATGATTAAAGAACGAGCCTGCGCGATGCTGGGATGATTGTGGCCCGACATTTTCACTTCCAGATCTCTGATTTTTCATCTTTTGCCAAGCACGTCTGCGTGAGAACAATGAAATATTTCTGCTCTGAAGCCTCCTGATAACAACCACGTGTGTGAAGACCAGGCCGATACACACCTGCTGGTTGGCTCTGACCTTCCTAAACACCCATTTTCCTGTTGGTCCGGTATCATGTGACACATGTGACATCTCTTTGTCTCCCAGAGCACATCCTTGACTTTCAACCCTCAGACTTTTTTTTTTTTTCTTCCTGTAGCCCCTTTCATGTTCATGTGACGCATGGCTTCAAAACAGATCACGACATTTGGAATAATTTATAAGCTAATAATTAGTCTCCAAACAGCCAAAGCAAAGAACCCACACGATCTCTGACTGTTTCTCAGTATCAACAAACTGAAGTTTTATCTTTTTGAGCTAGAAAAGGTGCCAGATGTAAGATTTGGAGCCAGTCGGAGCAAAAATAAGCATAAATGATAAAACGAAATGCTTCAGATTTAGCCAGTATTGTGTTCTGTTTCTGTGCACTGCTGATCTTAACATTTATAAACGGATCCAGCTCAGGAAAGCAAGTCCCTTAATGAATGAATTTTAATGTTCGGGTTAACGACGTGTCGACGACAGACAGCAGACCCCTGCTGAGCTCCGATTTGAACTCTCCGACGTGGAAACCCACAGTTTTTCAGACTGAATCATGGAGCAAAAGACCTTAGCAGAGTAAAGAAGAGAAGAAAGGAAGGAAATAATGGCAAATTTATGCAATGATTTAATCAGGCTGAGAGGAAGGGCTGGGGAAGCGCAGCGGATGGCCTTCACTGGAATATTTCTCAGATGCTGATTAGGAAGCCATGTTAATGAGATTCACTGACAGTCTGAAACAGAGAACAGAACGCCCCCCTGCTGGGGCTGTCTGCATCGCCCCTCTCCGTCCATCGCCTCCCTCTTTCCCCGCAGATTATCTTCTTTTTCTCACGTTTTTCCTCACTTGCAGCCTCTTCAGATAAAAAGGAGTGTTACGCTGGACTACAGCAGCAGGAGATCAGACCTTCTACACACACACACACACACACACAGTCTTGGGATTTGAGTTTGGGTGTCAGGGGAACGCAGGCTCACATCAAAACAGTAACCACTGTTGGTTTCTTCACCTTTAAACAGTGTGTCAACCTGTCAGATGACGTCATCGAACACGTCAGGATATGTGTGTGTCTCCAGAGTGTGTGTGCGTCACAGGTGTGTGTTTACCCGCAACCACATCCTGAAGGATCCGAGCACGGCGCAAAGCGGCAGTGAAAGTAGGAGCCCAGATGTTTCAGCTCAGAGAGCTTAAGGGTGAGTTCATGGCGAGCACATCTGAGGCTTTCAGTTTGGTCGACCAGAGAAAGAAACTTTTAATCCAGCCAGTTGGAAGACACGTGCGCGTGTATTCCTCCGTTCAAGACGAGCTTTCGTATGGAAATCTGATACGTGGCTGACAGTCTAGGCTCCGTTATCCAGACTGAACTCTTCACCTGGGAGCTAGAAGCCGTGGCCGTGACTTGTAACAACTGTAATTAATGCATCCAAGAAATGATCTGCGTGTTACAAATGCGATGATGGGACGAAATTATTGCTCTGAATTTGCTTATTGCAACTGGAGAACATGCACGATAGACGCCCATGAGACGTACTGAGTTTTTAGACTGCAGATGTGTTACATAATCCATGATCCAACATCAAGGATTTGTTGCCATTGTGTACAAAAACGATGTTTTCCAGATCCAGATGTGTGATCCTGCCTTTAAGTGAGCGTCAGGGGCGACAGCGAGGTCGTGGAGGAAACCGGTGAGACTGTGGATGTGGACAGCAGGAAGGGGGGTTGCGTTCAGCAGAAGCGGCTCCGGGTGTTGCTGATCCTGTTTCAGGTTAAAAAACAAAGTCAGGCCGGCGTTAATGGCCTCCCCCCTCCAGGCCACACACTCGCTGAGCGGCCTTGGTGTCGTGACTGAAACAGAGAGGTCAGCAGGGGTCGGGCGGAGGGGAGGGTCCGGGGGCCGCTGCAGCCGACACCACCGCAGCTGTGGAAGAACAAAGAGAAGAAGCACAAAGGGAAGGGAAACGCAGCTCCTCTGTGGTCCACCGTGATCCTGTAATAAACCAGTAACACATCTATTATCTTCTGTTTATGGACAGCCTTCTGACCTTCAGTCTGACCTTCCTTCGGCTGCACCTTCTACGCCGATAACCTTTAGACGAGATGGTTCCCAGCCCCCAAATCTGAGATCTGGAATCATATTTGAAGGTTTTCCTGGCTGACATTTAGAGAGAACAAGGCCGGGTGCAGAGACGAGAGCCAGCTGGACGGGACAAGCGCAGCCGTAAACGTCTCTGTCCTTCGCTGTCCGAACGGGCCAATCTCAGGCTCTTCCCCTGAAGATCTAACCAATCACCACACCGGTGGACACCAGGGTCGTGAGGCTGTTTATTGCGCCGTACCAGACGGCAGGGTGGGGGCTTTAGAGGAAGGCTGTCTTTTATGGGTGATGGGGGACAGTGTGCTTCCACCTCGAGACCGTTAACGGCCTCCAGAGCCTGAAGGTGGGACATGCTGCACCTGGGCTTAACCCCTTCCCTCCCTTCCATTTTTCTCTCCCAGTTGTTCACTGTCGGGCCTTGACGATGCGTCTGCAGCAGGTAACGACCTGAGAGGACCAGCACCAGCTCGTCCTGCTGCATCCACCCACCCAGAGCCGCACTTTCTCTGCCAGCAAGAGAGAATTTTCCACACGGCTGGTTTTGTCACGTTGATTCATGAGGCGCTCGCTGCCGAGCGCGTTGTTGTGTGATCTCGCGCCAGTTCCTGCCGCTACCCTGCACACTCCTCTGGCTGTTATTACCTCAGCATCTTAAATCTGCCAGATGAGTAACCACAAAGGGGGATGCGTAGGAAATATTATAATCAAAGTTTTTTTTACTTTCTCACTATGCTAAAAGAGAGGGATGTCAGGAGAGAGAGAGAGAGGGGGGGGGTGGGGACGGATGAGTGTTTCCTTTAGGCTGCAGCTGGTGTTAAAAGTCGTCAGATCATGCTGATTATTAATGCAGCGCGGTGGAAATTGGATTACAATAAAAGGCATGCAAAAGTACATCTTCATTCCTATAAATTTCTGTAAAAACGTTGCGTCTGATGTTCGCGGATGAAGCAGCTTCTGTGTCGCTATAACTGATTTCGTTAGAACTTGAGGCACAGAGCAGATTCAACGGAGGCAACTTCTCAGGCACTCACGGGCTGATGTGACCTACATCCGTTTTTCTCCTCTTCGTTCGTCTCTTTTTTCCCGTTCGCAGATCCGAATTGTGTCAGTGTGTGATCCGAAATCAAACACGCGTCTGACGCTCCTGCGCGACTGCGGCGTCTCCTGCTTCAGCCTGGTGTTTTCTGTTGTCGTTGGGATGAATAACACACGCCTGGAGGTGTCGGTACAGGTGTGTGGCGGCTCGCGGGGCTGTCTTGTTCACATGAACCCTGGGATGGAACACACACGGATACACACACACTCACACTAATCTGAACTTTAACCACTCATATCTGCATCAGAATTGACCTAACTGGCCTCACGAAGTCTGCTGGAACCGACCTTATCTGTATGTATTTGGTTCACATTTCTGAAAAGTGATGGAAGCAGCGGGTTTTTTCTGACTGGAGCGTCCTCTCTACCGCCTGGGCTCCATTATTTTGAAATAATGTGCATCATTCGCACAATTCTTCGCTCCCTCTGCCGAGTGTCTGCTCCATCTTCTCTGCTGTCTCTCATTAGCCTCTGTGCCGTCCGGACGTCTGTCTCATGTGGTTCTTGGCCTCTGGATTACAGAGTGAAAGTGACAAGGAGGGATGGTAACAGTCCCCCGAGGGACGGGATGTCCTCCTGCCTCAGGAGGGAGAGACAGTCAGCCAGTCTCAAATGAGAGCCCTCACTGGAAGCGACGGTGACGGCGGCCGAGCGTCCTCGGCGCCGCGCCGGGGCGGCGAAGCTCTGCAGAAAAAGTCAATTAAATGTAAAACCGCATTGACAACAGGTGTCATAGCTCTGGAGCTGAGCGCCTGCCAACGCGTCCGCGCTGAGAAGATAAAATACGGCAGCGGCAAAGCCATCAAGTGTCACCATAAATCACTCCAAGATGAACTTTACTGGCCTGTCCGCTGCGCAAATGCAGACATGCTGTTAAACCGCAGAGGTCTGCCTCGTGATGCAGAGAGAAGCGATGGGCCTCCCGGGTAATGGGGGAAAGCAAACGACGGAGAGAGCCTGTGTTTCTCAGGCTCATCTGGCTCAGATTAGAGCGCCTGCTCTCCACCGTCGCCACGAGCACCGGGAGGAGATGGAAACATTAAGATAGGAGCAGAGTCAAGAGGAGAGCAGGAGAGGGAAAAGGAGGGGAGAAAATAAAAAACCAAAACAATAAAGTCGGAAAGCATGAGCGGCAGGAGGGAGGGGAGCGTTTGCAGAGGGCTTTAAGATTTGTGACGAGCTCTGCTCTGTCACTCTGCGTGCTTAGCACAAGACAGACGCATAAGCCCTTTAGATAGGCCTCATGTAACAATGGAGGAGGAGGAAGCTCTTAAGACAAGAGCGCGAGCAGAGCCGTGTCTCTGCCTGAAGCAGAACAACTGTCACCCTCCTCACCTTACAACAGGCTCCTGCTCCTCCGAGAGACGCATCCTTCCCCCAAAGACAGCACAGTGTTCATGCCAGCGTGGTGGAAAAGGTTCCAGATCCTCAGAAACAGCCCCAGACGTGCTGGAACCAGCACCTCCAACGTGGACGTTGTTGTTGTTGTTGTTGTGGGATGCACAGGTTGTTCTTTCATCCTGCAGCAGGTACACTACTCCTGAAGGCTCTCTTAAATGTGTATGAGGTGATTCAGCGCAGGACTGGGTGTTGTCCCTGTCTGTCCCTGTCTGTCGCTATCCGTCCCTGTCTGTCCCTGTCTGTCCCTATCCGTCCCTGTCTGTCCCAGTCCGTCTATGTCTGTCCCTGTCTGTCCCAGCTTGTCGTCCAGACAGACTTTCTAGGTCGCGCCTAAATTAACGACCTGTATTAATAACAATGAGTGGCATGTGTGTGTTTATTTATGACTCTGTGTGTGTGTGTGTGTGTGTGTGTGTTCCTGTCCTGAATATCGCTGTCCTCAGGCACAGCTGAGGCCACCATCCAAAAATCCCACCCTTTGATTTCTCCTTCCACCCTTCTCTCGCTCCACCCTTCTCTTATGCCATTTTTGGGAATGAGTGTGTGTGTGTGTGTGCGTGTGTGTGTGTGTGTCCCCTGCTGTCGCTGCAGGCTGGACGCTCTTCCTCAGTGCCCTTGTTGAATTGGTCCGTCTGAGAGGGAGAGGTGGGGGGGGGGGGTTGTCCACAGTCAAAACAAATAACATCAGCCCTAACAGGCCGAGCGCACAAGTTAGCGTGAAGTCGTGCACGTGTTCTTTTCAAGTAGGTTTCCTGGTGGAAATGTGAAAACAATTTCATGTCCACACAAGCTTGTCCTTCATCTCCACCGGGTGGACGACAGCAGCTGGAGGACGGTAGCGCTGTGGGTGTTCCTGTTTGGGATGCTGGGGTGCAACCCATCCATCTTTTAGCCCTGAACTATCAGGGTCCAGTCCGGGGCTCCGCCCACTGGCCACAAACCGCTACCGATCATGGGAGGAGCAGACCTGCGTATGTGGCCCTGATGTGTTGTGTGCGCTCTTTGTTTTGCAGATAACAGCCAACTTTTCAAGCTTGTTGACTGATGACTGTGTTTACCCACTGATTTGCTGGAGTCTGTGTTATCCATCATTCCTAAACTGTCTTCTGTTGTTTATTGATCATAATTTGCAGAAACGCTGCTGCTGTGCTTCAGATATCTGGATCAGTCTAAACAGAAACGGACCTAGCTTAGAAAAGATGACTTAAACAGACGCACAAACAGGCCATTCATCACGTTGTTGTTTAAAGCTTGAACTAAGAGCTCTGGGGAACTGGATTTACTGCACTTTCACTTTCATTTGTTATGTCAAACATTGACTCTGAGGCTGTAATATAGAATAACACCCCATCTCTGGTAAAAATGTCCTGATCGTGCAGGTTGCACGGTGGTCCTGCGTGTGCCGCTGCGGCCAACCGCTCCTGCTGCCTGATCCCTCTTCCGCCTTTTCAGTAAAACTCTCCTTCTGTTTTTGAATCATCCAGCAGCCGGAGTTGAACCGACGCCCCCGCCGTCTGCTCCCACTGTCGCTCCTCCAGGAGGAGATGTTGGAGAAATGATGAGCGTGATGACAAAACGGCACTCCTGACAGCCCAGGTAGGACGTGTTAATATTGTTGCACGTGTGTGCACACCTGCTGATTTGCAGCTACCAGCAGCAGGGGGACCGTTTACCGGCTGGTTTTCCTCTGAATTGACTCCAGGTGACTCTGCATCTTGAACAGTCAAAGTATTCTGTGTCTCCTGCTGTTTGATAACAGTCCTGAGGGCCCGAAGGCTCATCCGCAGCCACTCGTTCTCTTTTAACGCCGAACCGTCTCGTGCGCGTTGGCTCGGTTCAACCCTCACGCGTCCTTACGCCGTTGCTATTAACAGGCTGAAAAGCGAGCGCTCCCGACGCGCTTCCTCAGCTCCGCTCTGAAAGCGGTGCAGCTCGCGTCTGAGCAGACCGTCAGGGCCAAGTCTCGGCTTCCGCTGGCTGAACTCGTGGTTGCCATGGCGACGGAATCATCCTGGCATTTGGAGTGCATCTCCTGCGAATAATAGGAGCGATGCGGAGCATTGTGCATCTATTCCTGCTGCCTCTTTAGTATTAATGGACATGAATATTTATCTGCCTGGAGGATATTACCCCAGACAGATTTTCTAGGCCGCGCTTAATTGACGACTTGTATTAATAACAATGAGTGGCATGTGTGTGTTTATTTATGACTCTGTGTGTGTGTGTGTGTGTCCCTGTCTTGAATATCGCTGTCCTCAGGCACAGTTGAGGCCACCATCCAAAATTCCCACCTTTTGATTTCTCTTTCCACCCTTTTCTCGCTCCACCTTTTTTTTATGCTTTTTTTGGGAATGAGTGTGTGTGTGCGTGTGTGTGTGTGTGTCCCCTCGTGTCGCTGCAGGCTGGACGCTCTTCCTCAGTGCCTTTGTTGAATTGGTCCGTCTGAGAGGGAGAGTTGGGGCGTGGGGGGGGTTTGTCCACAGTCAAAACAAATAACATCAGCCCTAACAGGCCGAGCGCACAAGTTAGCGTGAAGTCGTGCACGTGTTCTTTTCAAGTAGGTTTCCTGGTGGAAATGTGAAAACAATTTCATGTCCACACAAGCTTGTCCTTCATCTCCACCGGGTGGACGACAGCAGCTGGAGGACGGTAGCGCTGTGGGTGTTCCTGTTTGGGATGCTGGGGTGCAACCCATCCATCTTTTAGCCCTGAACTATCAGGGTCCAGTCCGGGGCTCCGCCCACTGGCCACAAACCGCTACCGATCATGGGAGGAGCAGACCTGCGTATGTGGCCCCGATGTGTTGTGTGCGCTCTTTGTTTTGTCTAAACAGCGTGTCTAGACAGTCTAAACAGAAACGGACCTAGCTTAGAAAAGATGACTTAAACAGACGCACAAACAGGCCATTCATCACGTTATTGTTTAAAGCTTGAACTAAGAGCTCTGGGGAACTGGATTTACTGCACTTTCACTTTCATTTGTTATGTCAAACATTGACTCTGAGGCTGTAATATATAATAACACCCCATCTCTGGTAAAAATGTCCTGATCGTGCAGGTTGCACGGTGGTCCTGCGTGTGCCGCTGCGGCCAACCGCTCCTGCTGCCTGATCCCTCTTCCGCCTTTTCAGTAAAACTCTCCTTCTGTTTTTGAATCATCCAGCAGCCGGAGTTGAACCGACGCCCCCGCCGTCTGCTCCCACTGTCGCTCCTCCAGGAGATGTTGGAGAAATGATGAGCGTGATGACAAAACGGCACTCCTGACAGCCCAGGTAGGATGTGTTAATATTGGTGCACGTGTGTGCACACCTGCTGATTTGCAGCTACCAGCAGCAGGGCGGCCGCTTACCGGCTGGTTTTCCTCTGAATTGACTCCAGGTGACTCTGCATCTTGAACAGTCAAAGTATTCTGTGTCTCCTGCTGTTTGATAACAGTCCTGAGGGCCCGAAGGCTCATCCGCAGCCACTCTTTCTCTTTTAACGCCGAACCGTCTCGTGCACGTTGGCTCGGTTCAACCCTCACGCGTCCTTACGCCGTTGCTATTAACAGGCTGAAAAGCGAGCGCTCCCGACGCGCTTCCTCAGCTCCGCTCTGAAAGCGGTGCAGCTCGCGTCTGAGCAGACCGTCAGGGCCAAGTCTTGGCTTCCGCTGGCTGAACTCGTGGTTGCCATGGCGACGGAATCATCCTGGCATTTGGAGTGCATCTCCTGCGAATAATAGGAGCGATGCGGAGCATTGTGCATCTATTCCTGCTGCCTCTTTAGTATTAATGGACATGAATATTTATCTGCCTGGAGGATATTACCTCTGGGTGGGGAGATGGCGGCCGGTGGCCTGCAGGGACGTGAGCTGATGAAGCGGTCCGCGTGTCCCCGGTGCCACCCTGGAGACCCAAGCGTACCTCTCCGCACCCTCGACCCTCTCAGTATCTGAATCTAAACCAGTTCTGTGTTTCTCTTTGACCAAGAACTAATCCTGAAGAGAAGAACTAAGAAAAGAATTTTATTCATTTTCCGAGCAGGAGAACGCAGGCAGGCGGGTGCAGCTTACTCCGTTACAAGGTCACACTTTTACTTCTCGGCGATCTCTAACGGTTTCTGGGCTGCATGTGTTTAACGCGCGCGTTCTCCGGCTTTGTTCTCCAACAATCACGTCCTCTTTTGTCTCCGCTCTTTCTCTTCAGATCTTCTCAGATCTCTAACATTATTCCTGGTGAAATTGTGGGAGAAAGGCTCCTGCCCGCAGGGCTTTCTGCAGCGGGCTCGGCTTTATAACAGATTAAATCATAAGTATCCAAAGAGGGAACGGAGAGAAGTCACCCTTCCTATTGTATTTCATTTGCATGCTTCTCTCATCTTTCCCGCGGCTCTTGTGGCTAACGAGAGCCTCCTCCCACGGCTATCTCACCATCGAGCTGCGCTCTGATGACGAATTTTAATGGCTTTGATAATCCGTCAAACCGCTATTAGAGAAAAGGTTCCGGGAAGGAGGTTAAAGTGGCCCGAGCTCCTCTTTATCACCCTTTTACTCCTGATTTAAAGCATCGTGTTAGCGCTTCTACAAAACTCTGTTGCTGATTAGCTGATCTTAGAAATGTTTTTGTTTTCTGTGCAAGTTTGATTTTAGTTCCAGCGGAGGCGAGGCGGGATTTCACGGCTGAAAACGCCTCTTAACAGGAGGAAACCCAGAGCAGAACCATTCTCATCCAGGGGTAAGACCGCTAAGAAACTGCTCTCGGAAGTTGTCCGGGTTTCAGGTGTGCTTAACGAGAATCCCGTCATCGTTTGTTCCAGCGTTCCAGAAGGGAGGAAAAAAAAAAATTTGTCTCCATTATTAAACAGTCTCCTCCGGCGGAGAGCATCTGTATCATCAGCAGTGATCAGGAATGCCATTTTCCTCCCAGAGAAACACTTGAACAAAGACAGGAAAGCTGTTGGTTTTCTGAGGCAAGTGGCCGGAGCAGATTTCCAGGCCTTCCTGTCAAGCACAAACCAGCCTGGCTGATAAATAAGATTGGGATTTTCTGTGCTCGGTATTCCCTGGAAAGCACAGCTCGTGTGAAAATTTCATGTGTCTGGTACCTGCTCAGTCGTATCATGGAGTCCAGGCAAACTGAACATTCATCTGGT
Source organism: Tetraodon nigroviridis (assembly GCA_000180735.1). NCBI lineage: Eukaryota > Metazoa > Chordata > Actinopteri > Tetraodontiformes > Tetraodontidae > Tetraodon > Tetraodon nigroviridis. Next base: position 1,413,716 of record CAAE01015000.1, read on the forward strand.
GGGAATAGAAATATCACATTTAGGACTCTGCTATTCCCCCTTTTTTAAAGCATGTGTACAGATCTAACAGGCGAAGCATCCGTTGCTCTCAGATAGACCTGAGCTTATGATTAAAAATGAGCTCCCAGACGCGACCGTGCATAAAGATCTCGAAGAACAACCTGCCGCTTTTCCCGACCTGTGTGCTTTTCATCTCTTGCTGCCGTCTCTTTCCATCCAATCCTGCGTGGGGGCGAGACGAGTCTGTCCTTTCTGCTCAGCGGCCCCTTTGAAAGGGGAAGTGGTTCCCCCCCCGCCCCCCCCATCCTACACGGCGAGCTCATTAGCCGGACTCGGAATCTCAGGGTTAAATGTGAACCATCACACCAACCTCTGCTGGTGGAGAAATAATTGCACGGCCGCGCCTGTTTCTCGCCGGAGCGTCTGAACGAAGTACCCAGCTGACCAGGTCTTCAACGGAGACCCGGCTGACGTGGCGCCTCATTACGCCGCTGGGAAAACTGTTGATTTCTTTTCAATTACTCCCTTTCCTGAGGCGGACCTGCCGAGAGCGGCGACCGTGAGAGACGTAAGACATAATAGCAGCTTATCTTTAGCTTTGATTCAAAGTCGTGTGTTTTTTCTTTTGTTTAGCTCATTAAACACACGCAGGCCGGATGCAACAGCGAACTCTGATTAAAGCCGCCACCCAGGGCGCAAAATGTTCTGCAACGAAGCAGCACAAATTTAAATTTAGCTCGCAAATATTCAGATATGTGTGTTTTTCCTCAGCAGAGACAATGAAAGCTGATCAGGCGTTGATCCAATATGCTCATATTTAATGGCAGCAGTCATAAAACAGGTTTCCAGGCGAGACGGCGAAGCTGGGCTGATGATATATTCGGGTTAAGTCTTCCTACTTATTTGTATGTAGAGCTTGAATAAAATCCCTCCCGTCCTGCTGTTTTGGTGCTAAGCAACTGCTTTTTACATTTTTCACCCACAGCTTTACCAGAAAACTGCTCTGACAGGACGGGAGGTAAAAAAAGAGGGAGCATCTAATTCAGGAACCCGGAGAGGGATGCTAGAGATCAGTTTAACCTCTCTGTATATTCGTCACTCCTGTCTCATTCGCTCCTTTAGTAATACTTTTAACACTCAAAAATCATCTAAACATAGCGATTCATATTTCTAGGTTTTTACAGAAATTTAAATTAGTCATACTTATTCAGCACAAAGGCCGTCTGGGTCTGAATTATTAATACCAGCGGAATTATTATGTTATTTCAGTTCAAGTGGAGCAGAATTTCTGTTTTAATAGAGCAAGTTTTGCTGCGAGGCTGTGCTGTTAACCTTGTGTCAAGAGCACGAGAGGAGAATAACAGGAGAGGCTGCTGGAGGCCACCTACACAAAGTTCTATAAAAGACCCCGAGATAAGGACGAATGAATCTTGTAACGCGTCAGTCGGATTAACAAAGAGTCCGAGAAAGAAAAAAAAAGAAAGAAAAAGGATGTTTCTCTGCACATTTCGCCGTATCTACTCATTTCCATAGAGACGTTGCAGTTTTCCTGCACATACAAACAAATTAGCATACGCAGCTGTCAGCGAGGAGGCTCCTGGTCGGTGTTTTATGGGCTTAAATGTAATTATGCACGTGAGCTCTGGCACAATAAAGACGCTTGAACCAATCTGCTTTCCCAGGTTTTGTTTACATCCACATGATGGCATCTGGAGGATTGTGGGCTAGAAGCTGGCTGATGGCGTTTTTATATCAGCTCTGAGAATCAGACAGGTGTTTCTGAGGACTAGACCCGCTTCTGTTATTGGACGTAGCATGCACACACACACAGACACGCACACGCAGGTCCCTGGTGTGTGTGTCCTCAGGCCTGGTAGAGCTCACACAGAACAGACAGTAATGAGAAAAAGGATAACTGTGTTCCATCAGCAGCTGAGCCCTGCAGCTCCCGTCAGACTTAAATGTGCACATGTAGCTGCTGGCCATGCAGTTGCTAAGGAAGTGTTGGTATCCAAGCAGGAGTTGGCAGGGAAACATCCCCAAAGTTGATTCAAGAGACTGAATGCTGCCTGAGTCGATTTCAAGCTCCATCTATATTTTATTTATGCGCGCTGGTTCGCTGAATGAAAGGGGGGAAATGACTTGGGCATGTGTTCAAAGGTTGCAGCGCAGAGCGTGGCGGGTGCAGAGCAAACTCTGGGAATGTCATTATCAGCTGAAAAAACAACCATTCCAGAGGCAGAGGAGAGTTGCAGAAGTCCCAAACGCCTAAATTAAACTAGCAGGTCTCCTCAGCACCCCGGGTGGATCCTGTCGGATGCGGCCGACGCCGTGTTTCCCCACCTGGTTCCTGCTGTCAAGAGCAGACGTCCAGGCGGCTGAAGCACGCTGCAAAATAATTCATTCCGCTGGAGCTGGGGGAAGCCTCTGCCCAAAATGGTGATTTCAATGCCAGCGCAGAGTTCATTGAACTTATCAAGTTATGCTTCTAAATAGATCTGCATGTTGGCGGCGGTCCCGGCGTGCATTCTCCTGGTGAAAGAGCAACATATTGTCTTAAAATGAGCAAACATTTGTGCCTCAGGACTTTTCTCGAGGGCAACTTTTAATTGTGTCTTGTCTTGTTCAAAACAAGCGGTTAAACAAGCCACATCATTTCAACATTTCTGAGAGTTTATCGCTCTTCTAATTTCCCCTGGTTCTCCCTCACACGCTCGGCTGACCTTTGACCTGGGGACTGGGATCCCATATTGTCTTCCTGTAGGCACAGGACGTCACCCAACCGGAAAGGCCAAAGCTCAGAGGGCGACAGGGGCCTTATGAGTGGAAAGGAAATGTAACAACCGACTGAAAAAAGTGGGTTTTTTTTTCCATCGTCGAACGATCGTTTCCTGCGCTGCAGAAAGTTTCCTGTCAGCTGAGGATGCTCGAATGATTCCAGCGTTGCTGACAGAACCAAGCAAAATTGAGTTTAATTTTTTGCCGTCGGTATGGTTACAACACAAACAACCACCATATCTGGACAAATACAGCCAAAAATCGACCCCAATAACCTCTGGTAACAACCACATGACCAGATGGAACAAAACTGGCTCCGCCTACTGATCGACATTTATCTTTGTCCATTCGTTTGGATCCCGTTGACGAGCGAGCGCGCTAGCGTGACAGCCTAATTAGCGCTTACATTGTAAGCAAGTCTCGTTGCAGTTATTGCGGTTGCAACTATCAGCGGCAGCAGCGGCAGCAGGAGGAGCTGCCAGAGTTAGCTCAGAACGACACAGTCGGTCGCGGCGGCGGGATTTTCTGATCCGTTGGAACCGAGTTCAAACACCGGGGAGGAGAAACGCAGCAAACCGCCCAAATTCTTTACATTCTCCTCGTCTGTTTTGAATGATTTACGCTGCGCAGAGCTGCAGCGTCGCAGCCCGAAATCATCATTAGATTAAAACATCCTCCGCATTCAACAGTTCCAGACCAGAAAATGCGTCTGGGCCCGACCGGCAACCGCAGGGCTCCATACTCGCAACCGCTCAGAGTCCCTAGACGGCAGAAATGACTCAGATGTGTTTGAATTAAACAGTGATGCCCTGTCAGTGTGCACCGAACATACACACACACACACACACACACACACACACACACACACAGCAGAGGTATAAGAAATGCATCCACAACATAAAGAATGTATGATCGATCCACAGTAACAGTGTCCCTAAAGAGAACAGGACTGGAAACGATGTGTGAGACACACAAATAGGTCTTCCCTGTGAATCTGAGGTTTAAAGAGGAGGAAGAGGAGGAAGAGGAGGAGGGGGGGGGAGGTGATGATGGAGGGAGGAGTGCAGCAGTGGCTCCTCTGGCCTACTTTCATCCATTCATCAGCCAGTCCGTCCTCCCGGGAGCACTGGAGGTTTACGCTACGGCCAGAGTTCAGCCACGCTTGGCCGGCTGGTGCAAGACGGCGCAGAAATAGCTGCGCTTGAGTGGGTGGGGGTGGGGTAGGGCTGGGGCGGGGTGTGATGGGGGGGTCACTCTGCACACTTACTGTACGAGAAAAAAAAGGGGGAAACGGGCAAACCGCTCCAGTCGTTTCCACGCTTGCGTCTCAGAGACGTCCAAAGATGGCGTCTGCAGGTGGACGCAGATTGACATGCGTCCCAACACTCGGCTGCATGTCTCCCTCCCACTCGTCCTCCTTCACTTCTTCATTTATCCTCAGGCTCCTGTCTGCGGCAGGTGGACGTCTGTAATGATCAGATTGCCTACGGCAGCTTTTATCTCAGATGGAAGGGGTTTCAAAAAGCTTTCTAATTTCGCATTTAATGCGCCGATTCTTTCTCTCTCTTCCTCTCACCTCTTCAAAGCTGTCTAATTACTCTTCTGGGGCGCATTAGGAGCTCGTTGCCAGAGCGCCACCAGGTACAGCTTTATCACAGGAGCTGTTTAGATGAAGTTGTCTCCAAATAAAGAAAATTCTTTAGCTTCCAGCTTAGTGAACGCGTCTCTTCCCCTCGCGCTGCGCCATCAGCTTGGCTGCGTGACAGACGCAGACAGGCTCACGAAGCCAGATGGAGACGCATGAATTCGCAGATGATCTCGCATGAAAGCGCGCTCGTTCTGCAGCTCAGTTCTTGGAGGGGAGAACGAGGCAGGTTGGAGGTTAAGTAGCTCGTCTGGGGGGGGGGAGGCAGAATTAAGGAGCGCGATCTGTTCAGGCGCAGTCTTTCATGCGGGGGGGAGGTTCAAGGGTGGCCGTCTCACAGCTTGATCCTCATAACTAAGTCACGGAGAGGGCAGGAAGCCACGAGCACGCCGTCGCTCCCCCGGGTTCTGGATGAGACCCCGTGACAGATTGAGGCTGAAATGATGCGTTCGAATCAAAAGTCTTCGCGCTCGCATGTTTACGTGCATCTGTGTGTCTGAGAGATGATGCGTTTATCTGGAAAAACACAGCTCGGGGCCTGAAGTCGGTCTTTGATCAGGCAAAAAAACCAAAGAGCATCTTTGCTCCTTTGTAATGATTTCTCCTCCAGCCGAATCCCAGAACATCAGGATTATTACGGGATCGTTAGCAGCAGCAGATTCAGCAGGTCCTTCAGATCAACGCAGTAGTGAAAGCAGATATCTGGGGCAGCCGCTGCTGCTGCGCTGCTGAATCTCATTTTCACATTTCTGAGCATTTATTCCAGTTTTTGAGATCAAAAATAACTTTCAAAAGATTTTTGCTAATCAGCCAAATGGCTGAAACACTGAAGGTAACCTGAACATGAGCTGTTCCAACAACAACAGGTCAGATTAAACCAGCAGATAAACGTCAGGTGTGGTGACGCTAACGCAGCAAAAGCTCTTCTACTCCCCAACGACCAGATCTCCGATCTGCTTGTCTGCATAATCACGACGAGCAAATGGGAAGGAGACAGATGAGCGTGATTCCGAAGGTGCACGCGGTGGAACACCGGGAGGGCGGCTGTGCTCCGAGGATGGAGTCGTGCTTCATCGTTTCCTTTTACACAGAGACAAAACACAACACAATTACACCAAGAGTGCAATATTAAATTACATTTGTGCTGCTGCCAGGCAAATTCCTCACACCCCTACCCCCTGAGTGTGTGTCTGTGTGTGTGTGTGTGTGTGTGTGTGTGTGTGTGTGTGTGTGTGTGTGTGTGTGATACCTTGTGAAGCATGTCTGCAGCCTGTTTAACGATAGCATGTGGGAAGATGCTATATGTGCGAAATCGAAGTGCGGGCTGTGTAAATTGAATTAAATGGGTTTGTGTGTGATAAGAATGCTAATGAAAGTAAAGTTCAATATATCCCACACGTGTGTGCATGCGTGTGTGTAACATGCACAACAGTAAACTGTTTCCCCATCAGCTCAGACACCAGAGGTTTGGGAACACGATTCAATGCTAAATGACATATAAATGGGTCTCAAACCACCTTTTTTTTAAACGATTTTGCACGTTTTACATCTGTGTGAGTCAGTTGTGTCACGTTTCCTGTGGTGCCAAAACTTCTGTATCCCCAGAAACCCAAACCAGCCCTTTATTTCATCAGTTTGGGCCATTCGTCCAGGAGCTGCTTAACCAGAGGACTGACCGGCGTCCGGCATCGCCACGGCGACGGGCCGCTGCATTTGCTGATGAATCACTGATTAGTGACGGAAAACAAATAATGGGTGAAGTGAGCCGTGTCCGAGTGCTCCGGGGCTCCGGTTGATCACCACCTTTCCCTCCCCTCGCTCTGGAAATACCAGAGGAGCCAAAAAGAAAATACCTCACAGCTGTTCCGAGCCGCTCCCGCTACACTCTTCGGAGCCGCTGAGGCCCGTCTTTCGGCGGCTCTGCCTTTGTTTTAAACTCCGCTCGCTGCTTCTCTCACGACTTCAAAAAGGCTCCTAAAGTTGCCGAATTCCTGAGGCCCAATAAGAGCAGGATGAGGAGAAAACACAATGGGGGTTGGAGGTATCGCGTATGCTGGTGGGAATGTCAGTGTCACGACCTCTGAGGAGCAGGCAGAGAGATCAGCCGCACCGAGGCTTATCTCGCCCTCCATCTGTACTGGATTTGGTGACACGAGGAGCTCGGAGGGGTAGAAGGAGGCTCCAGCGATCGCTCTGCTTTTGTTTTCCAACAGGGCCGCCGGTAATTACCGAGAGTCAGACAGCAACGATCAGCTGCCCGTCCGAGAGATGTCACCCATCTGTCGGCCTAATCAGAAGCAGATCCGCCGCTTTTCCTCTCCAGAAGTACAGCGCGGAAGAAAAGGGACGTGTCTATTTTTGAATCAGATTCCACAGCCGACCTGGTGAGGTCATATTTTAAGAAGCTGTAACTTTATTCCCTCTTTTTCCACCGAGACAATAAAAGTTTAAGAAGAAGCAGATTCGAGTTAAATAAAGACGCTGACGTTTTCATCCCAAGTCTTTCTGTGAGCAGCAACCAGGATTTGGAATTGATATTCCAACTTTTCCTTCTTTTCAACACTAACTCTGATATTATTCTACTGCCCAGTACAGACTGGTTTGGCTGCTCAATCACAGGGTGAAAAGACTAATTTCCTCTCACCCAGTTTGTGTAAACGCTTCCTAACAAACACGTGAGTGTCAATGGAGACCGGGGGCGGGGATGTTGGGAGGACAGTCTCCGCCCTCCGGAGCGGAGCCGGCTGCTGGATGAAGCGCCCCTCTCCACAGAACTGTTATCACGCCAGTCTTCCCAGCACAACAGGCTGCTCCAAACTGGGATCTGCGCTGGATCTTATGAGCCGGACTCTGTCGAGGTCTCCTCCCGCTGACGACGCCAGCCGACCGACAGGTTTCAGGGGCGCCTTCGAGCGTTTCAAACCCGGCCGTCGCAGGTTTCTCAAGTCGGTTGTTTGGTTCCATCTTCGCCGGGAAACGACGCGTCTCAGCCAAAGGTTCCGGCACCGGTTTGCGCCGAGGTAGGAAACGCATCCCCGCTTTGCAATAGTGCCACCAACTTAGATGTCTTTTGCTAAATAGTGTTTTTTTTCCCTCTATATCGAGCTTTTTTCTGGCTGCTTTGTTGTTTTTCGGCTCCTCTCGTGGTCCGTGCGGTGCGCACTGCGTGATTCCAGCTTGCTTTGTCCCCCAAAGTTAAATTTAGTGAAGGAAAATAACAAACCCAGCAACCTAAAAGCCTAAAATGTTTATTAAAGTTTATCCAGTCGTGTTGCGTCCAACGCGGTGCTGATAAATTCCCTTGAAGGCTCCGATCTGACCTGGAAAATCAGTGAAAAGTGGTTTGTTCTGGCGTCTGCACGCATTAGTGGCCTCTGAGAACTTTGACATCAGGGAAAATTCCTGTCAGTCACCAAGCTGGCATCCTTCCCACGGCGGTGCAGCCCTGACCCGGAGGAGGAGGCCGTCTGCCCGGGCTCCCAGGAGGACGGCGTTACCTTGGCTGCAGGGCTCCACGTCACTGTCAGGTTGCATTAATCCCCCTTGTGCATCACCCCAAACCTCCTCGTCCGTCTCAGTCCGTCTGATCCCGCTGGAACCAACAGAGGTGACGTGTCAACCCTTCAAAAGCTGCATTTTCTATAAAACGGACTGATGCCATTCGGATGGAAAACTTCCAGCTGGCCCAAAAGTTGGTTGGGTTCCGGTTCCCAGCTGGAAAGGCGGCTCTAATCATTTCAGGCCCTGCAGGGAGATGGTCTCCGCGGGAACCATTAACACGGTGTCCAGGTGAGTGTCGGAGGCTGGGCCGTTTTTCCTCCAGTCCAACTCGCAACCAGTTGCTCCAGCTGTTCGTCTGCCCGAGGCCGCCGGAGAGGCCGGAAGCCTGAGAAAGTCCCGATAACTGTGAGCCCTTTAGACAAAGCCTGACAAACGAGCCCACTGGGATTAACGAGCTGGGTGACTACGCCGCTCTGTTTTCTAAATATTGGTCCGATTTCTCCGCCTCCGCACTTCTTTTACTCCCCCCTCCCAACCAAAAAAATCCTCAGCAGCTCCCGGCGTGGAGGCTGGAAACAGAGGCGCGTTTGTTCACATCATGGAGAAGGAGACAGGAAGAAGCAGCCGCGCCGATGCCGCTGGAGAAGCTGCCAACGGGGACGACTCAACGGCGCTCGCAGCCTTTATCTGTGCAGCCTGATTCACGGGAGCGTTGGGGAATAGCGGCTGCTCAGACGCCCGTGTCTGCGGGACAGAGTTCAGGGGAAAACAATGGAGGCGCCACAGGTCACCTTACACTGGGAATAAAGATGAGCCGCAACAATGCAGGAGCGCAATTAGGACAGCGAGGGCTTGGATACGCTCCCGTCTGCTCCGAGCTGGTTTTTATTCCGCCTCCAGACACAGAACACCTGGGGTGAGACTTGCTAATGGTGATCAGCGCTCGCAGTTTAATGGGGCCTCTGATAATGTGTTGCTCTCTTAATCACACATTCAGAGTCTGAAACCAACAGCAACAGCCAATGAGGAGATACGGAGCCTGTGTGTGTGTGTGTGTGTGTGTGTGTGTGTGTGTGTGTGTGTGTGTGTGTGTGCCAGCCACTCAGTCGTTGGCAGGGAGTGAAATGAGAGGATTGCAGCGTATCGCAGCTCCTGCTGCGAGGAGCGGGGTGACTGACTCCAAGCCTGCGGGCCTGGCAGAGCGCTGCTCATTAACGTTTTGAAATTAATAAATCTGCGCTTCCATGTGGGCGAACACCTCTGCTCACACCTCTCCCTCCTCTCCCTCCTCTCCCTCTCACACTCCGAGACCTTCCTGCTGACTCCGATGTCTGACTCCGCCTGACCGCAGTCTCCTTCCACCTCCTCCATCTCTCTCTCTGTATTAGCTTATCCATTATTCTTCCGTCCTCCCGTCTCTTCTTGTCTCATCTCCTCCTTCCTCCCCCATAGTCTCCCTATTTCAGCCCTCCAAGCACATCTGCATCCATTTCGAGGGTTCGGAGCGGAGACGCGGAGGGGAGAGGAGGCAGGGTCATCCGTCTGCGCTCGCTTCTCTCCGTTGCAGCCTCTCTCCAGCCGCAGAGGCCCTGCAACCAAATGGAGTATCTATTGGCTCAATGAGAAAATTGCTTTTTCTTTTCGACTGCCAGAGGACCCTCCACCGCATGCGCGTGTCGCAGGGGACCCGGCCGGTAATGGCCCCAGCGTCTTTGTCATCCAGAGACACCAGAAAATGAAATTTGCCGTCCGACAGACAGAAATAATTTACTCCCACAAAGGTGTGTTTTTCATGCGGCTGCGGGATCAAACACGCCCTCGCCGGGGACGCCCAGGCCGCCGTCAGCTTGAGGCCGGGTCATGTTAAAACTTTGCTGCCATCAAAGCCTCATCATCCTTAGCAGGATGTTTAGCTTCCGGCTAAGAGCGGAGCTGAAATTAGCCTGACCTAATAATGATCAGAACCAGCGCTGCCATCTGTCCCTGGGAAAGAGATCCGACTCTCGCTTGGAGTCGTTTTATTTAAATGTTACCCAAACTAGATCCTTTCATCAGACAGGGTGCAGCTACAGGTGTATCAATCTGATCTTTCGACTCCCCATTCAAAACACAGATCATGTGATCAGTGTGCAGCCTTCGCAATTGAAATCAGTGTAAAATAACAAATGAATCCAGGCCTGTAAATCATGCATTATGCACTTATGGTGTTATATTTGTGTGGTTGTGTTGGGGGTTGCCATGGTGATTAGTCCCTATGGAGGCCATCAGCGTTCAGCAAGAGTTACATAATAAATGTGTTTTTAACATGTTTCTCCTGTAAAATATGGACAAGGGCTTCTGCTCATAGCCACAAATGCTGTGTTTGGGCCCCTGGGGGCCCCTAAACGGTGCTTGTGTAAATATACAGTTTGATGTAGCTTTTGGAAACTTCTGCTACGTGTTTTTAGCGTCATGTCATTGATGCGGCGTGCTGCTTGATTCATTAATCAGTCACGCGTCCTTGTCCACACACTCACCAGGAAGTCAACGTAGTCATGGCGGGGCGGCCCCGGCGTCCACTGAGAGCAGGAAGCTGGGGGGGCCCTCTCTGCCGACGCGTCCTTTTTATCAGGAGGAAGCAGGCCGGCTGTGTGTGCGCGACCCAGAATCCTTTGTGCTTATCTTGCTTTTGCCCCGTTTCCTTCTGCTGCGAAGGTAATGAGGTAAAAGGTACGTCTTTGCCAAAGCCGCGCTCAGGAGATAGACGGCTCTGCCACGGCCGCATCAATCGCTAGCTGCTTAACCGGGGCCGGCGCACTCGAGCTGCTCATATCGCGTCTTTCTGATCCCCACCCTCCACCCCCCCACCTCCCAACCATCTTTCCCCTTCCAGTAATGCTTTGGAGAACTAATTAACCGTGTCACGCAGGTGCCGATTAAAGGCCGCTAGCGAGGGCCGATGGTCGGAGGAGGCGCTGCGTAAATCCCTCTGCCTTTGCCGGAAGGTTTCTCCATCCCCTCGTGCTCTCTTCACCCCCCCCCAAAAGCTTAGAGAGGGGCTTAGGTTGGCCAGGGAGTCTGGCACTGATAGCGGTGACACAGAGCTAACGTGCGGAGATTACCTGCCAGGATTTAGGGGATTGAAGCGCAGCTCTGATCCACCGACTGATGGCGGCTGAAACGCCCATCAGACGCCGGCCAGGGCCGAGCGCGCGCATAGCCTCGGCCCCCGGCAGGTCCGGCGGAAGGTGAGTGTTCATCAAGAGGCTCCGGGGAGGAAGAGCTCATTTCATGGATGACGCTCCCTCAGATTAATAACGGCTTCATCTTCAGGTGAATTATTCCTTAGTTTTGTTGCAAAAAGTGTGTTTTCCCAGATCTCGGACACAGATATAACTTTTTATTGTTCTGTTCATTTATTTCTTTGAGGCGGCCCGTTGAGCAGAGCCCAGGTCTGTTTTTACAGCCTCTCCCCATGACTCACTGGTCCTAATGGTCCTCCCGTCTCCTGACTCAGGCATTTTTCTGATGAAATGGAACTCTCCTCCAGCCTCTGGTCTTTTTCTGCGTCTGTTGCGCCAGCCGCAAGTCGCCCCGTCCCGCATCATCAGCCCCAGATTCCCGTCCCTCCCACGCTCTCTTCTCCCAGGTCTTTGGAACAGGGGAGTAGTTCCTAACCGACTGACCTTATTCTCTTTGTTTGCGTCCCATTTTATTGCATTTGCATCTCTCTCGTCTTTTATTGCCTCTGCTCGAAGGGAAGCGGCGCCCCCTTAAATATCCTGTTTATATTTAATCGCTGTTGATGGGATGCACAGCATAATGTGATATGATAATTGCTTGGAAAAACGCACACAGGCTCTCACCGCAAATTGATTTAGTCATTTAAAGTCACAACGTAGCATCGTGCTGAACCAGAGGCTGTTAATGATGACCCAGATAATTAGTTTGGTATCACGCTCCCCAAATTAAATGCGTGCCACGTATCTGAGCTTAATGTTAGCTCGTTAACTCCCTCTCCCAGTCCGCGCATGGGCGGCTGCGTCGCACCAAAAGGTTTTATTTTAGGCGAGATTTGGGTTCACATCCCAGCCTTCTGCCATTCCCAGTGTTGACGGTTGTAGATAGCACAAAAAAGCAAACACAAATGCGCGTGAAGCTCACACACACACACACACACACTCGCACACACACACTCAGCCCCGCAGCCGTATTGCTGGCAGCAACTGAAAACGCGGTTGTCGTATATTTCATGCTTGCGCCTCAGATCTGCCTGAATGTAGGCTAAATGCTTTGCATACACCTTCTGCAGGAGTAAACCTCAGCTCAAAACATGAATATTTTAATCCAGGAGATAACGGAACTAATGCGACCCTCACTAGCGTGAGGATAGCTCGTTTCAGAAAGCCCCAGCGTTTTTCTTGATGTTTGGCTGACCACTTTTTCTTCTTCTTTTTTTTTTGCCTATAGAAGCCCACACACCTTGTCTGCAGCGCTTCTACGGAATAACAATGTTACGCTCCCTCCCACAGGGCCAGACTCGCCACGGTTCCATCAGACATACCGGCTCCGGCTTGGCCGCGGCGGCATTAAGGGAACAGATAAAGTGTTTGATTTTGAGAGATCCACAGTGGGTTTTAACCTTGGTAGGGGTGGGGGGGGGGGGTGTTAATGGCAGCAGCCTGCCAGGATCACGGTTCTTAGAGACCCTGCAGGGTGTTGAAGCAGGAGGTGAAGGTGGGAGCGTAGCAGCTCTGCAGGTGTGCCTCCTCGGAGCCTCTCCGCTTGGCTAACAGCGTTATCTCACCTGAGGTTAGGCCACCTGAAGCCCTGCAGCGTGAAGGTGTGCTGCACCTGGCCCTTTGCTCCCTTTGTTAGGGGTCATTCCCTTTATTGCCTCCAACTTCACAGAATGTGGTGGAAACACGCTGGTGTGTCCCTAAAATCTCTGTGGCTCACCCCAGCGTCCTGCAGAAGTCCGACGTGGTTTCTGTGCCAAACCCGGAGACGCTCGCACCCCCCCAGTACTGTTTTCAGTAATGAATTTGCTTGTCTGTGCAGCGTCTTCATGTCCAACTGAATAATTGCCCTTTCCTTTTAACAGAAGATCAAGTGTGCATCTTGTAGACAGTTATTTGTACTCCACAGAGGGAAAACAATTAAGCAGAAAAGACGAGCACCTCGCCGCCTTGTGAATTTTTGATGAGGCTTTATGAAATTTTTAGCCCGCCGCCACTTTAAAAGCCTCCTCCACGAGACAGCATTCACGGGTCACTGCACCGCAACGCGCCCCCTCCTCCTTTGGGCAAACAGTCAGTCAACGCTGGTGCGTTAGGCCACGAGCAAACCACGCCGCGGAGAGAATGTGCTGCGTTTTATAATGTCAGTGGATCGAATTTAACAAGGAATGCTTAAGAAGCTGTGGTTTTCTGCGGGAGCAGAGCGCTGGCTTGCTGCTTTAGAAAATAGTTGCTAATAGATATTAGGGCAAACCGGCGCACGCCTGCACGATTCCTTTTTAAATCCTTACTTTGATCATTTGTCGCTTCTTTGAAGCTTTTTTTGAAGTAGTGTTTACTGCTTTTGCTAGCTGGCGCTCAGCTGTTCCTGGCGCATTAAAATATGTTGATATTGCCGTGGAAATGAATTAAACTCCTAACATTCATGAGTTTAGGATCCAGACTACCTTCCTGTGTTTGTCTGAGATAGCGCCGGCACAGCGGACTCCTCCAGGAGGTCAGATTAAATTGACTGCAGTGTTTATTGATTTAGGAGTCACAAAGAAACTGGCGGAGGCTCGGAGGTTTTTCAGGTGATCTCGTAGGGGTTCCCATTGATTTGCCACCTGCTTCACATCAGAGCGGGGGTAAAGTCGTCCCACCTAATCTTGACCACCGGAGTGCAACGTTCAGAGCCGTCAAGTGTTCTGAGGAGAAAAGGCACAGCGAGGGCATTTCTCCAAGAGCTTTCGCCCCGGAGAAATGAGCTCTGATCATGTGTCCGATAACACTTGGCAGGAGTCGGACCTCGAGTTAAATTCCTCAACACTGGTGCTGAAGCCAAACTAATTTGGTGAGTGTCTCTAAAAGCCTGTTTGGCGTTTGCTTTTTACGCCATCCTGCTAAAACCTGGTGGCTCAGCTTGGCTCCAAGATAAATGTTAATTAGCTAGAGCACCAAATGGGATTAAACCAAGATAAAACAGCCTTTTAGCCCAACTTCTTTATCTCAGATCAGATGCTGGTCGTTAACAGGTAATGCTAACCCTCCTCCACTTTTAAGTGGCATTGTAGTAATCCAGATTAGCGTGTTAGTATAACTAAAACTGAACCCTACACCGCACAATGACGGTCATCCAGCTAAAGTGCAGTTTTTGGTGCAGGCTAGTTTCTGGTAGTGGCCAATCTCTGCACCTCTCTTTCTTATTAACTGCACATATAAAAGAAAGCTATCTATCCTCAAGTCTGGATCAGGAAAGGGAGCAAATAACAAGTTGGCTCGCTAACCGGTCATGATCTCATTGGGTCTTGCCATATTTAATCCATCCACAGCGAAGGGGTAGAAATGTGGTGAGAAAGAACCAAAACAGCTCTTGCTTATCTCTGCAGGCAGTTTGAAACTGGATGCACCATTTTTAAATGTAATAAATAACAGATGTCGACCATTTTCTGTGTCTCCAAACATATCTGGTGTGCTTATCCTACATTTGCCACCTCGAGAGCGAACGGCTCCATTTTCCTCTCCAGCCCAAAGTACAGCCTTTAAAAACACCCGCTTCAAATATTTGGCTGATCCTTCGGGTGTGTATAGCTTCTCTGTTTCTTTTGGCCAATAACAAGTCGGTCGTGCTTCCAAAGCATTAGAGACTTCCCAGACCGCAAACCTAAATAAAAGAGGACAATGCAATATAATATCTCTGCGGTACGTCCAAAGCTCATTAGCATAAATATCATCATCTCAGTAATCTTCTCCTGCGTTCAGCTGCTCACCAGTTGCTTGCTAGCCTCGGCAAACGTCATGAAAATTAATGAGCTGTGTGTCGCGCAGGGGTCATATTCTCGCTTTATTTTTAGATGATTTTACCATCTTGCGAGACCCAACGGTGCCTGACAACTTTAACCGCGTTACCTTTGCAGGTAATTAGCAAACTCAGTCACACTTTCGATTTCACTCAGCCCACGTAGCCAGTTAGAACGACAGCTTTCTTTTATTTTCCTTCTTCCCCATGGTGAACTCGTCTTCTGCTAATGTGCAAATATGCAGAAGAACTTTAATGGCTTACACTATAAATATCCCAGCTGTGGCCACTCGTGTGGTCCTGTCACAGTAGTCAGGAGCAATAAATGGCCTGTTTATTTATAACTGTTGGGTCTCTGCGAGCAGTTGGAGAATTTGCCTTCGCAGCTTTTGCTGCACTGCACTTAGATGTGTTTCCTGAAGTTTCATCACTTCCTTCAATTAATTCCACGTCAGATGCATCTTTTAAATTCCCGCCCCCCCCCCCCGCCCCTAGCCAGATGGGTTCCCTAGAGTTAAGGCAACTCATTGATCTGGTTCATCAAATACAAACCTCTTTTTTGTCCACTTTTGGGGGCTTTTTGGAGTGCTTTTTCCTCTCGTTCAGACCCGTACAATCGCCTCCGATCCATCATGTTTTGTGGTGTAAACCTATTGACTTCGGCTTCTTCAGGGACCTAATCTTGGACCGCCTCCAGGCAGCTTGGGTTCCATCTTCTCGCTATCTCTCCTCTGTCTCCCATAAATCAATGTGATGTAATTGCATGAGCCCCCTTTCCCACAACCCAGGCTTGGAGAGACGCTCCGGACCGGAGCGAAAGCATCAGCCCGGCAAACCCAACACCAACGTGGCGCTCGCAGCCTCTATGGGTTACATTTGATTATGTGTTCTTGATGAGTTTCTTTCACTGTTTTGCATTTTGTGCGCTATTTTCCATGCACCAGGGTTACGTAAGTGAAACCCAGCTGTTGCTGAGTGTTTACATCTGGGTTACACTCCAAGCTCCGTGGATTAAACCTCCTTTCTCAGAATGCATAATTTTTCCCGACATTCTGACGTCCCTCCACTCATGAGTCCTTCAATCTTGAGGCTTCATCCCTTTGTTCTCCAACCATCACTCTGCAGGAACCCGTTTTTAGGCTTATTTTGCCATTAGAGTCAGTGTGAGAGAGACAAAACCACACTTCTGACTTGCCTCTAATGACTTTCTCAGCATTCTATGTCCTAGAACTACGGCTAGGGCAGTCGGGCTAGCACAGAGTCTGGTGTTTGGTGGGATTTTTCTTTCTTTTCAACATATTGTAGAACTTTACAAGGGAGGTGGCAGCGAGAAACCCCTCTGGGCTGAGGAAATGATCCAGATGCAGAGCTTCTGGCTCTCGTAACCCAGTAGGACATGTGCCCCGCTGCCCCCGTGCAGCCCCCTCCTCAAAGCCACAAACACACAGACTCTGTTTGCAGCTACTTAGCTAATTTCCAGTCCAGCCAAGACTTGAGAGCTGCAGTTTTGCTAATGAAGGAGCAAAGCTTCCTGGGTTCATTTGTACGTAGACGTTTTAAACCACACTGTTAAGCAAAATTTATCACTGTTGACCAATCATTCTTCAGTTGTGTGTTTTTGAAATTACCTTAAATTTGCTCGAATGGTGAAAATAAAAATGTTCAAAAATGCAGCTGGCCTTGGGTGTAAACTCTCAGTGATTCTTCCATTTTCCTCCCTGCCTGTTTATACTTCTGCCTAAGTGATGTGGATCATTTGTTTACTCTGGTACACAAAGGAAGTCAGGAAAATCTTTCCATCCAGCTTCTCTAAGCGCAACCCATCAGCACGTTTATCTGCCTCAAATATGCCAAATTAAATATTGGATTGTTCTGAAAGCAAATCAGTTGCAGACGGTCTCTGCTTTTATTTGTCTCTCACTATTTCACCAGCGTATATTTAATTTGTTTAACTAGTTGCGATCAGGCACCAGGTTTACCTACCAAAACTCCATCTGCCCTTTTCTTTAGTTATTGCTTTTATTGAACCTTGATGTCTTCAGGTCGTGAAAACTCGCATTAAAAGAAGCAGAACTTCAGCTTCATTTTGCTTCCTTGGCAGCCCAATAAGGTGTTTACACCAGTTCCAACTGGGCTCCTGCACACTGGTTTTCATTAGGGAGTCGGGCTATGCTGTCATCAGGTGAATAATCTGCTTGCAATCCTGCTTTTCTGCTCTGTGATATTTACAGCAGCGTTTGGCTGATTGCAGCATTACAGCGGAGGGTAATTACAAATGCACATCCGCCGGTGCAGGTAGTAACCTTCTCCCTATGCTCCGACTGCATTTTTGGAGATGTCGATCTTGCCCGAAAATCCGATATCAGGAAAAACACAGAACCTGCAGTCCTACACCCAGAAATGGTTCCCATATGTCTGCTCGTAACATGTGTTTAAGTGGCCACATATTTCTACAAATACCTCATCATATGATGTATAACAGGATTCAGAGATTCACACTAGGCTGCAGAAGTGTTTGCAGGCACTTTCTGACTGGCCTTTGTGTTCAGAATGGAGCATTGACTTGTTTGTGTAGCGTGATCGATGCGCAGGTTGCATCGCACAGGCAAGAAAAGTATTGATGGATTTTTAAATGATTAATCCTAAAAGCAAAGCAGCTGATAATGAGATGAATAAAGCAGTTTAAAGTTTCGACCTCAGGCTTTTTGGTCTTTCATTGACCTTTTTTACAGAGTAAAACAATGTTAGTGAAACATGGAGACAGAATTGATGGATGGGTGGCTGTTTTTTTGGTCTCAGAAAGAGTATTTACTGTTTTGCTAGAATATTTTAATAGATGCTGCTTTATGTGTAAATACAATCTTTTACCTTTACACAACAGGAAGCACTTACCATTTGTGTTCTGGAACTTTCTCTTAATGACTTGCTACTTTAAGGTTGAAGCTGAGCTGCAAACTCTGTAAACTCTGCTGGGTTTTAGGGCCTGACGGGTGGAAAATGGTTCGCATGTGGCTGTTTCTCAGCTGCCAGGGGCCTGTGGGTGGGAGGTGTCGGGGAACAAACAGCCTCACGCCGTGGCGAACTCTTACCTTGGCTCGGAAGGCTGCACTGCTGGTATCCTTACTGTGTTTTTGTAACCCTCACTAAGAAAGCCTTGCTCTTAATTGTGTCCCATGGGGGCCCAAAGCTCTCGGTATGCACAGCCTTCCCTGTCCCTCTTACTGATCCTCCCTCTCTTTCAACGTTTGGCCCATCATCCCAATTGGACAGGTCTTTCCTTTTTAATTGCTCCACTTCAAAGCAGTGCTGTGGTGCGCCCCCAGTCCTCTGGGTTCTCTGAGAGCAGGGTTTTAGCCCCGTGGTCCTGGGAAGGAGGGTGTAAGTTTCGGCACAAGATACACCAAATAACAAGTGTTACTTGGTGATACTTGGTAAAGGATCAGATTGAGAAGTGAAACAGAGGTAAAGGACAGAGGTCAATGACGTGCACATCTGGTTTCAAAGGAGCAGATACCATGCTAACGTTTGCCAAAGAGGCGGACGTACAGTAAGTGTCCGCTCCCATCACCATTAAAGCAGCACCTTGCAAGCCTGTTTCCACAGCTCCGGTTTTATCCCATTCAGTCTTAAGTAAATCTCTGCATAATAAGTTCAACCCGCATTCCAAGATGGATTATTTTATCTTCCAAATGAGCGAGAGTGCCTTTTCCTGCAATGATTTTGAAGCCAACCATACCGGCTGTGGCCGTAAAGGGCGGGCGGTATTGAGGTAGTCGGGGAGGAGATTAATTGAGCGATGCCCTCAGATCAGAGTGGAGATGGTTCCTCTATTGGGGTGGTTTGTCTTTATCTCTAGTGGTTGACTCACACACTGTTAGATCAATAAATCCAGATGGGAAAAGGCAATAATTCTGCCTCCATATTACCCCATTACTGCGGGTGTTCACAAGATGTACGACTTTTGGCAATTGCCTTCTTACTCATTGGCGTGTTATCGCATGATGTATGTACCTATGGCCTTAGGACTTGATTGAAGATCGGTGGAGAGGGATAACTGCAGACCTGCAGTTTCCCTTTTATTTGGTGTCTCAGGGTTTGATTAGTAAATGGCTCTGTATGTCATCGCTTAATGTTGAGCAGCTGCGACATTACATAATTATGACACTAAAATTAATTGACCCGAAGGTGTGCTACACCCCCTGTGTCAACCTCACCTAGCATTTTATAATGCCCAGTGGAATTAGATGAATGAGAGCCTGATGTTGGTTGACAGTCATGAGAAATAAAGATGAGCACAAACCACTTTATGAAACCAAAGCGAATATCCGTCCATCTCACCAAAGCGCTGATGATCTAGATTCTCATTCATCCACCCACCATCTAGTTCTCAGGGAATTTCACTCCTGATGACACGAAAGGAACTTGGTTCATTGTTTCGGGTCAATGGCAGCTCTGCAACGTGCAGGTGAAAAAAAAGTGTCATGTCCGTCCTTGTTTTCCTGCCCACTTCCTCTGTGGGAAGCCAGCACTGCTGAAACAGCCTGCTGTTCACCGACCTTTGACCTTTCAGTCAAGGATGCTCATCGTATTGACAGGATGTGACCTTTCAAGCCAAACAGAAAAGATGAGTCACACAGTAACGTGGAGGAAGGCCAAGTAGGGCAACAGCTTGAAAAATTGTTGAATCAAACGCGTGTAATATTTTCATTTCTGACTGATATGTTGTTGACTGTAATACTTTTGGAGATGTATCATCTGATATCGATTGCTTTCCATTAAATGACATTTGGATTTGTTATGGCCCAGATATATATTTATATATAATTTGATATTGTGATGAAATTGATGATTTGTACTGTTAATAATTGGAGCTGCTTCAGTTTAAAGTCTTATTGATGAGTGGAACCCTTCCAGAAAGCCCCTAATTCCATCATAGAAAACTGATTGAAGTTCTAAGGGCCTCTTTGTTCTTCCTATCCTTTTCTGCCTCGTTCGGTTTGCTTTACTTACCTCAGCCAGCCGGTGTGTGTAGGAGCATATGTCTCCTAATGCTCTGCCCTCTTACTCAGCGTTGATGTCAGTGATGCAATAATATTGTCAGAGTCTGAAATATCAGCAGACGCTAATCAATTCAGGGCTGCATTGATGTTTAAATTGCATTCGGCGCCCATGAACTTAAGCGTGAATGACACGTTGGCGAGGGAGAATCTTTGAAAAGGGAAGCCATTGAGTGGATGCAGATGAAGCCTTCTGTCAGGACTTGACTTGTTCCCCTACTTTGCTGGACCTGCGGCGTCCGTGGCCTTCCTGCTCCCTCGAGGCTTCGCCCCATTGTTGTGCTTTCTCAGCCGTCTGCGCTGATCTTTATTCTCACCCCCCCAACCCTCCGCTCCCACCCCGCATAACTGATTCATTGAGGCGCGCTCTACTTTCCTATAAAGAGGTTACCATGGAAACCAAAAATAATGCATGACCCTCTCCACGGATGCTCTCGCCTAGCTATTAGCTCTCTAAATGCGAGTTTGAGGAGACGCTACCGCTGCAACAGGCTTCAAGAGCGATTCTAGTGGCTTTGCAGCCCTGGTGATTATGTTCCCATGTGCAGTTGTTGACAAAGACAGAAAGGAAAAGGAAGGATAGTGTTGTGTTGCTAAGGAGCATATGTACTCGCTGGGCTGTATCATTCTGGAGCATCCCGCCTCTCTCCTGATCCACCAGTCTCGTCTCTCAAGCTCCTCGGCCTTTTCTTGACATATTCAGACCCAGTGAGGCGTATGGGGGAGGTGTTTTACTGCCACTGTCAGTTGGGCTTTGCAACCTGCTGGCAATACGGTGTGTCGGCGGGACGACGTAGCTGGTTCCATCAGTCGGAACACTCCTGGGAGATTCTCCTTTCAGAAAGAGAATTTCCTCCTGCATTTCATCGTCTAACGCTCCAAAGCTGTGTGTCGCTCTCGCCTCCGTAGGCAGCCTGCGTACAGCAGTTGTCAGTGCCGACTCAAAAGTATTGTCATTCAAAACCGCACTGCCGGCTAGAATTTCAGCTTTTTATTCACTTTTATTTGGGCATCAATTCTGCTTTCGCGTATGTCCACGCTATAAAAATCGCATTAAAAGTTTATTGTCCTTGGACACACTTGGCTGCAGATGGATCATATGCTAATATTTAAAGGCAGGTGCGTGTGTGTGTAAGAAAGTTGCGTATTATTTTGTTGAATAATGCATGAGTTCAGCTGCCCGTGGAGGTGGTGTCAAAGTGCTACAAAGAGTTTGCTTGGTTACTAAGGGCTGTTTGACCAGGAGAGCGTGCAGAGCTTCTCCACACATTTTAGAACTTTATCTTCTCTGATCCCAGCTCTAGTCTGCTGCTCTTCAAGACTGTACTTTTTTAAAACATCCATGCTAATGCCTTCCAGCTGAGCAGTGAAAAATTACGAGCGGGAGCCTCATATATAATAAATGCATGGCCTTTCATTTTAAGTGTCCTAGAACTTTATCTTCTTATTTCCAGCCATGGCAGTCTTTTTCTGCTTAAATTGACCAGACACATTACAAATGTGTCACTTTTTTTTCTCCCCTCCTCCTGACCTCCATGTTTTTTTCTTTCTGTCCAACAGCCCATGAAAACAGGAGGGGAGAGAAAAGCGAAAGAGGTCAACAGCTTCACCTGAAGAAAGAAGAGGCGCACGCAGGTCCACATGGTACGGCGGCCTCTTGGCTAACTTTTACTCTTAGCAGATGTCCCTCTTTGAGTCTGCGCACCTGAATCCAGATTCTGGTCCAGCAGAAGCTTTAAATCAGCCAGAGGAGCAGCAGAAAGAGTTTGCTGACAGACGGTTTTTTTCAGTAAGATGCTGACAGCGTCGGAGCGAAGCCATTGTTGCCGTCAACAGGAGGCACGGCGCTGGTGAGCGCTGGTCCACACAAGTGCTTTTGTCCTTTAGCCATCACAGCACGCCAGCGCTGGGCTTTGTTAAGCCTAATTTGCATTGGCATTTCTAACATTAGTATTCCCGGCACGGCTGAGGAGCAGACATGTATGGATTGAGGGGTTAAAGGAGAGTTAAGACCCAGACGCATCAGCCCCAGTCAGTCATAGCACATAACCAGGAAAGCGATGAATGCACTTGTTATAGATTAGTAAACGGCATGTTTGATTAATACCAGACTCTGGAGTCCTTTTCACTTCAGTAACAAGTGTTTTGGTGACAGATCTGCAATTTTATTGCTTCCGAATGTGTTTTTCTTGCTGTCAAATGAGAACAACCACAACCGGTCGGGTACGACTGTGGCACATCATCTCAAATAATCACTTTTGATGCTCCCATAACTAAATGGCTACTATGAATGTGTTGCAGCTTGTGAAAAGAATTGTCTATTTCTGATCATTTCTGCACTATTGTGATGACATAACAGCTCTACACTTCTGAATCAAATGTTGTTTTCTAGAGTTGTTTCCTTTTAGTCAGGAACTAAAAACGCTGTTCATATTAATTGGTGTATGACCATTTTAATGCAGGGCGGCGTACAGTAAAGGACTAGAGACTATAGAGATTTAGCATGCCCTCTTAACTACTGTAATTCTGTGCTCGGTCAGACTGCTGAGCCCTGCAGCGCTCAGTTTAGTTTTGTGTGTTTATCTCATAGGCTTATAATATTAGGCTTTTCTAAACATGCTTGTCGCCATGGAGAACATGATGTGAGAGCGGGTTTTTGCATACACTTGAACTATATTTAAAAAGCCTCTGAGTGTCTTTGGCCAATCAGAAATCTGCAGCGCTGCAGCTTTCAGAGGTCAAAGTTCCCGAACGTTTGGAAAGTCCCCCAGCAAAGGCGAAGTGGCCAAACTACGCTGCCCCGATGAGGTTCTCATGTTATTCGTGACCTTGAGCTGACACCGTCCAGCCTACACAGCCACAGTGGTGAGTGTATTGTTATAAATGAGCAGCGCTGCGTTTAAGGGAGCTGTGCTGCTTCCCGGTGTTGGAAAAGCACAGCTAGCCAGCTGCCTTTTGGAATTTCCCCGTATAGAACTGTGGGTTTATGTTACAATAACAATCCTTGACTAAACTCTTGTCTGTTAACGTGACATGACTTAATTAAGACTATTACCCCGCTACTAAACACGCCTCTAAATTTCCTTTTTTCATTTTTTCCCTGTTCCTGCAAAAACAATTTAATTAAAAGCAGCGTTTTTCCCATGTGCACTGTTAAATTACACTCTCTGTGAAGTTATTTGCAAAGGGGCATCTAATATTTCTGGGTATCTCTTTCATCTGCAGCTTGCTCAAAAACACAAGCGTTCAGATTTTGTCCTTAAGGCTTTGTTTTCTTCTCTGGGTTTCATCACGAAGTAGGCTGCGTTGTTTCATTGAAGCCTGTCCCGGAGCTGGAAAGTTCATAAATGTGTGTGTTACACAGTCGGTGAGGCCGGCTCCAGGCGGGAGCGCTCGGCTGCCGGACAAACGAGCGGTCGAGCTCTCGCGTCCTTTGTTTTCCAAGAGGAACTAGCACTAAATGGAGATGCCTAACACAGCTCTTCAGCTCTCACCTCAGATCTGGGTTGCTGTGGAAACCGGAGCTGGAAAAACATCAACATCAGCTCTAATAGTAATTTTTTTTTCCACAAAAGAAACTCTGGATTCTGAATTTGTGTTTGTTTCCTGTTGCATATTAATGGTGTTTGCCAATTATGGGATGTAGGAGCTCCTTCTTTGGGAGTTTGCGTGTGTTTTGTACTAAAAATTGCTCTTTTGTCTCCATGCCCTTGAGGCTAAATGCAGTGTCCTTCTTTAAACCCTCCATTGTTACTTTTTTCCGAGGCCATCTGTGATGTAAACTCTTTTTATGAGCGACACAAAGACAACAAATATGACGTGGAATTAAACTAAAATACCGTCCCAGAGAGAATATTACCGGCGTTAAATAGCCTCTGAAGCAGGCATGGGCAAACTATGCGGTCCGTTTTAATTCGGCCCACCAAACTTGAAAAAATTGAATGACTAATTTAAAAAGGCACATTTTATTCATTTGATTTTCAGTGTTATTCCATTCTCATTCCAAAGTCAGATATTTTGTTGTCGTGCTTTTCTTCATTTTCATTTGAAATTAAAACACATGTTTTCTCCATATCCCAAGATGTGTATTTTTTCTCCAGTGAGGTGGGGTACCAAAGCACTCCATCCATCTGCTCCTGGTCCGGCCCCTTTGTCAAATGTTAGAACCCATTGTGGCCCACGAATCAAAAAGTTTGCCCTCCCCTGCTCTAAAGGGTCAAATGCTGGTCAACGCAGAGTTGCAGAGGATTTTGATTGCATTACGAGTGTGTGAACTTGCAGAAAGACCTGCCTGAAGAACATCACATTCCAACTGTTTCCTCACAGTAATTACTCGGTTTTAAATAGAGTTACAGCTAATTTGGGTGGGAAATCTCAACGGCAGTGTGTCATCTTCCAGAGCGGCCCGTGGGAAAGGCCTGAGCGGAGTCCTTCCGGGTGCTGCAGACGTGTTTATGCGCTCATTGTGCTCGGCTACCGCCTGCTCTCACCGGCAGAGAACCGCAGGACTCAACCGTGCAACTCCAGGAGATCAATGACCATGTGCCCGAGACTGGTATCGATCCACCTCTGCACAGCCAGTTTGTATTCTCAGCTAGATAGAGGTGCTGACGCAATTAAGTAAGAATCTCTTCAACTTCTGCAGACAGACACACACACACACACACACACACGCAGATTTGTCAAAGCCAAAATCCCAATCTCTCCATGGCCTCTGACTTAGAAGCTATCTCTGCCCTCCCTCCTCCCGCGTTTTTTTAATCTAAGGAGCCCGAGGATGGATTTCTCTGTAGGAGTGGGAGCAACTGGTTAGTGCAGCTGGATGTGTGCCCAGTTGGGTTGCGGAGAACGTCGCCCGCGGCGCTGTTGACAACACATGCGTCGCTCTGCTTCTGACTGCGCATTTGTTCCTTCTGGGACTCTTCTCCGCTTAATCAGCCTGTTGTTCAGGAGTGTGTCAGCTGCCTGGTCAGAGGACTTCTGTCCTCGGGAGTTCACACGAGCTCTTCTCCAGCAGGGGCCGGGAGAGCGCCACCTACAGGCCCAAGGAAGAACTGCTCCTGGTTACAACGTGCTGTAATCATGAATAGCATCACATTAGGGTTGTCTGAGTGTACAAATAGAAGTACCCAACTTTGATAAGCCCCCCAACCGAGCCGATTTCTCCTGGGCGTTTCCGCTCCAGGGTTGCTGCCTTTTGTCTGCAAGCGCGTGTCCTCTAAGCCAGGGTGCTGTTTGCAAAGGCTGCTTAGCATTCAACGCGCTCTAAAACTCCTCAGCGTGACAGCACAGCCCAAGGCTCATTCTCCTCTAATTGGAGCTTCATTAGGACACATGGAGTGCCTCGAGGGGGGGTCTGTTCATAGCCAGAAGAGCCTGTCTTCATTTGAATTTTGAGGTGTTTATTTGCTGTGGCCAGGAAGTTGCTTAAAAAACAGGTGAAGAGTGGGGTTTAATTAGATAAAGGTGGTAAATAGGCATTATCGTCCTAATTAGATATATTAACGCAGATGGAGAGACGAAACGCAACACAAGAAATGGAAAACACACCTGCTCCATCCCCTGGGTTCAACTACAGGTGATCATTTAGAGGGTTAATGGCATTTGAAGAGGTCAAGCTCCAACCTTTTTAATCTCAACAGGGACCCAATATTAACAATTACTATGCAGGCTCAGGCTCCAGATGAGGTGGCTATTATCTAGTGTGGGCTTGGGGGTGTGTGTGTCTGTGGGGGGGCGGGGTTGTCAGGGAGCAGACGCAGCGTCCTCTTTACGGGGCGGTGGCCGGTGGAGCAGGGGAGTAACGATGCACTTCATTAATCCTGTTGAAAGTGTCAACTTCAAGGTGAACCGAGCAGGCATGAACTATTTATTCGTGGGATTCTGCACTCGGGGACCCAGACGATCCCCTTTCCTCTCTTTTACTTTCAATTAAAAAGAGTCATTGTTTGAACAGCCTTGACCCGGCACCTCTTTTTCAGTTTATCTAAAAATAAAACACTGACAGAGGAAGACAAAGAATGACAGACCGACTTTTACATTGATGAGCTGATTCCAGGCCGGGAAAATTCAGTCCCACCTTCACAACGAGCTGTAGGTGCCCCAGCAAGGGTGCAGAACTCCTGATCCTCCTAACGAGAGGTAAATTTAGGCGAGGTGGCTTTGCCCTCGTTAGAGCTCCGACTTCTTCTGATGCTGTGAACCTGATCTAAGATCGGCTTCCATTAATCCACTGTCAGACTCGAGGTTGCGGAGTGAGTCAGAAAACATCCTGGTGCTGCTTTTCACTCTGTGTTGTCAGTTACAGGAGAGCCTGCAGACATAAAGTTGGTATTTACAGGTTAGATCAGAGCAAACAATGCCTGCCAGACTGTCAACGCGAGCACAAACGGAGGAATTCCACCCAACAAACACAGACTGGAGCTGTGCTGCAGCTCCTCTTATTCCTGTGGCTGACCTGTTTGTTTATATTCGTTTTTTTAATGCTGTTGCACACAAACGCAATCGCACGCATTCATAATATGCGACCTGCACACCTGAGAAGGACCCACTTCCTGGGGTACCTGCTGTGTTTCATCTCCCCACAAAGAGGATCCCAGCGGGCTGATCCGTACAGCCGGGCCGTGATCGATGAGGACCCACAATCTCACGGGAGCCGTGAGAAGGATCCGTTTGTTTACTCTGCACTTTCTCCAGGGTCTCTTTGGCAGTTTGATTTATATCATGCTGATGTGCACCATAGGTTTCTGGTTCGGAGCCTCGCTCCGCTCACACAGGCCGCTCCGCTTTTAAGTATCCAATGCATTTTAATGAAAAAAAAAAGAGGGGGAAAACCCCCCGCCCCCGGCTCCAGATCTGACAGCTGGTCTGACCCAGGGATGGGAGCGAAGAGCAGGAGGGTGAAGCTGGAGGAGAAGTCAGACATTTTGTTTGGAGAATGAGATGTGAGCTGCACCCTGAGACTTTTTCCAACAATCATTTCCTCCCCCTCCTCCTTCCACTTCTCCATCATCCGCTTCAGTAAATACAGCTTGCCCTCCTCGGACTCGCGCTGGGGATGAGAGCGATGAGGAAAAACCCTTTCTTCTGCTTTTTTAAAGGGGGACATTGTAATGTATGCAAATCTCACCACCTCTTGTGCCCTCATTAGGCCTTTCAGTGCAGCTTAAGATGGAGAGGGGTTAATTAAACCCGCCGCAGACACTGAAGCCTCTGGTTGTGCTGATCAATACTTGAGCATATCATTATGATTTAGAACGAGCGGTTCAACCAGGAATCCACATCCCTTCAGCCTGGGGAGGAAAACAACCATAATCCCTCAGGCTGAAGGGAGGAAACGTTTCTCATTCTGTGTTAACTCGCTCTCACGGCCCACAAAGGCTGCCTTCACGTTAATGGCGTTGCTCCGTTTGATTGTCACGGTCCTGCCACGAGACCAGAAACGCAGCACATTAAAGTTGGCAGCAGCAGGAAGGGAAAAACCAGCCCAGACACACAATAGTCGTCATTCGGCTCCACAAAACTGCAGCTACGAGTCGGGCGATGTTTGAGATAATAGTTGATAGGAGCAGCAGGGGTTTGTTTTTTTTTCCTACCAGAAAATGGGGATTTTTCAGTGTGACGGGGGGGAAAAGGTCAGGGTTGCAACCGGCTCTGAGTGACAGCAGAGGCCCTTAAAAAGAGACAGGAATGGAAGCGAACCCGGGGCTTCGATCACCGCTGAGAGACGACCCCGGAGGAGTCACCTGACGGCACGCCAGCAGTCAGAAAGAGAAAATAAAACCCAGCGCCAGGAATGTGAGATTACATCTGACGGCTGCGCTGTGGCGATAAAAAAGAACGGCAAAGAATAAATTCCAACTTGTTTTCAATTAGCGGCGACGGTGTTTGGCTGCAGTCGTGTAAACCTATTTACAATTCCACAGAGAAATCTCTTATTAATCCGCCGGTAACCCAGACTCAATCCTGGCCATCATTGTGGAACCACAAATGAATAATCACAGCTACAAAGCGGCGTGTGCTGCTTCATTTATGCCCCATAATTAATTTTTCTCTTTGACTGAGTCTGCAAATAAATCTGGCCCTCGGACTGGTTCCATTTCAGCTTTTGCAGAACATGTAAAATAAATGAGTAAAATAGGAGCCATCACACCCCCCCCACACACACACACACACACACCCTAGCACTCGACACCCAGGGAGAGAGACTATTTCATTTGCAGCACAAAAGCTCCAGTAGATGCGCAACAGATATGGAGTTTATACGGGGTCACGGGGTCACGGGCGCTCGGGCTGGTTGTCTCCTAAAGCCAAGAAGGCCGTCTTCATTAAGTGGAAGTGCTTCCGGGATGGGCTCTCATCAAGGAAAGTGTATTTGTGTCGGCTGGAAGGCTGGCCGGCGGGACGTCGGCTCTCATTACATTAGGGCAGAGAAGCTCCGCGGACTTATTTGTTAATGTGCAGTCGGGACAGACGTTCTTAGACATCGACGGGAGTCCCGGGAGCCCTGATCAAGAACCTGGCCATCAGCCGGCAAAAGTGCTTTCTGGAGCGTCAGCCTGCGTTGGATTGACGTTACCCAGCGGTCACTTGGACCCGTGCGGCGCGCCTCGACGGAGGGGGGGGGGGCAGGGGAATGAAACGGGTTTTCAGCTGAAATGGAACCAAATGAAGCGAACGGGCACTGTCCGGCACGTGTAGGGCTGTGTTTGGAAGTGGCAGAACTCATTAAAATGTGAGCAGGTTTATGTGAGCGGCCTTATTTTGTTGGCAGGTTGGTCTGAATGCTGATAACCGGCGCAGCAGCAGCAGCAGCAGCAGCAGCAGCAGCAGCAGCGTGTGAATACTCTGAGCTTTTGGCTGCATCTCTGAAGTGCTTCGCTTGACACCGTTTTTTTTTTTGCCGTCCTGCAGGGGCAGGGGGAGGCTTCACCGCGGGGGACGGCCATGGAGGGCGACTGCCTCAGCTGCATCAAGTACCTCATGTTTGTCTTCAATTTCCTCATCTTTGTGAGTATATTTTTGTCCCCCCTCTCTCAATGACACTCCGCCCGGCTCTCTCTGAAGTCGGTGTCGATCTAATTGATTTAAAATGGGTTTGGGGCTGCCCCCCGCCTGCCTGACTAAATGGAGCCACATTTGCATTTCATTAGATGGAGGCAATCTTGATACTATCAAATTCTCCTTTGATTAGATTTTAGTGCGCTGACACACATCTGAGGCCCCCTCTGCCCCCCAAGACTTGGTGACTGGCACCTGAGTTTATCAGTCCTGATCGGACTATCAAGGTTAATCCTGTTAGTCTGAGCCTCTGAAGGCGGGTGTGTGTGTGTGGGGGTGTGTGTGTGTGTGTGTGTGTGTGTGTGGGGTGGGGGGCTGTCTCTGGGTGAGAGGGTTCATCTCTTTTCCTGCTTTATTAAGCGCAACCAAACAGTTCACAGACTCACACAGGACTTTTCGAGGCTGTCTTAATAACGCGACGTGGGGAATGAACTCATTTAGCGTCGCTCAATAACGGGCGTGGCTCAACGCCACCTTCCTGTTGTTGTTTCCACGGCCATTTCACACCTAAGTAACACCACTGTGTCTTTCCAGCCCAGCGAACTTTCAAAATGGCCTTTTTTCTGATGTGTGGAAGGCTTAGAGAGCCTCTTTTCCTAATGAGTCACCCTGGTTTGGCCTTGGGGGGTTTTAGTCAAGCGGAGGACGGAGGACCCACTCTTCAGCAGCTCTGTGGCACAGGCGTGGAGGCTTTATGACTCCGGAGATATCAGTCCTTTCAACTGCCTTCAACTCTCACACCATCCAAGCTGTCCACGAAGGCAAACACATTTATTCCCATCATGGAATGCTTGGTTGGAGTTCTGAGCACTTCTTGGGAAGCTAAAGTTCTCCTCCGAGTTCTCATTAACTTTTAATATGCAGCCGGGTTCTGCTTTATCTAACAGCTGTTTTGTCCTGGTTCTCCATCAGCTGGGGGGCTCCTTCCTGTTGGGAGTGGGCGTGTGGGTGCTGGTGGATCCCACAGGATTCAGGGAAATCATAGCGGCCAACCCCCTGCTGTTCACCGGCGTCTACGTCATCCTGGGATTGGGAGGCATGCTGTTTCTGCTGGGCTTCCTGGGCTGCTGCGGAGCCATTCGCGAAAACAAATGTCTCCTTCTCTTTGTGAGTCTCAACCCAGAAGCTGTTTTTCAAAGCGTTTCGGTCGCTACCCGTGACGCTCGCCTCACTGTTTCTCCGTCCTTCTGTTCGTTTCGTTGCAGTTCTTCATGCTCATCCTCCTCATCTTCTTAGCAGAGCTGGCTGCTGCCATCCTGGCCTTTATTTTCCGAGAGCACGTAGGTTGATGCTATTTTTTCACCCTCAGTAACTCACAATGTGCCCATTTAATTCTTATTTCCAAACAAAAATCAGTCTTCATCCGAATCAGAGCATTTCAAATGCTCCTGCTGGCGTTTTCTGCCCCTGAAATCAGGCGTTAATTATCCATGAGGTCCTGTGCTAGCCACTTTAGCCCACAGTGTTGAGCTGCAGCGTGTCTGCGGAGCTCCGGGAGGATTGCTTCCTGCAAAATCCACAAAGTTTATTTCCGTTCTCAGTCAAATTCATCCCTAACTGGCTTTCTCACGCCTTTAAAGTTTGCTTTCAAGTCGAGTCACTCAAGGACATTTATCAGCCGTCGCTCGGCTCTCTCAGAAGACCTCATGATGTTGTTCCCTCGCATGCAGGAGCGCTCCCCGAACCTGAAAAACGCACTTTGAAGTGTAAAATCAGCGTCCCATTAAAACAAAAATCCCTTCACTCTGCGCTCGCTAATCTTTTTGATCGTGGTGTCTGTGAGGAGGCTGACTGGTGCTGTTTGATTTCAGCTGACCAGAGAGTACTTCACC
Organism: Tetraodon nigroviridis; assembly: GCA_000180735.1. Lineage (NCBI taxonomy): Eukaryota > Metazoa > Chordata > Actinopteri > Tetraodontiformes > Tetraodontidae > Tetraodon > Tetraodon nigroviridis. The sequence continues at coordinate 1,444,585 of CAAE01015000.1, forward strand.
AAGGAGCTGAAAAGACATTATCAGGGCTACAACAACACCGACGTCTTCACCTCCACGTGGAACGCCATCATGACTACGGTAAGATGGAAAAGAGCTTCTGTCGCTTTTAGCTCCAGCGTCTGTCGACGGTCACCTGCAGACTCCATGTTATTAGCTGAAATGTAAAATTTGGGTCGATATTTATGCCTCATGTGTGAATCCTGCACAAACGGGCCCTTGGTAATGATGACTGGCTTTTCTCTTCTTCTCTCCTGCCGTCAGTTTGACTGCTGCGGCGTGAACAGCCCGGAGGACTTCAAGGACAGCCTGTTCAGGCTGATCACCCCAAACCACGCCGTGCCGGAGGCCTGCTGCCTGCGTGCCAGTCAGGCCGGAGACATGGCCTCCTTCAGCAAGGAGGAGTGCTTAACAGGCAGTATGATGTTCCGCAATAACAAGGTAACTTCTGGCTCCTTCCTCAACATCTCCTCACCTCGCTCTCTCCTTCCAAACCACCTCCAGCCCTAATTAGCAGGAGGCAGTTGAGGGATGACATCCAGGGGATTGCTGACTCCCCCAGAGCTGATTAGTGCTTTTCCGTGTTTTGCGTGTCACGGGTTCCTCTGGCTGTGGAGGCTAGTGTGAAAACTTGTGTTTATTTGCAAAAAAAGAGGATAGCAATTACAAGAATATGCGAAAATGAGACGTGCTTCACAGTGAGACACCCACGCCCCTGCTTCCAAAAACACTTGGAAGGAAACGTAATTACAGTGCTGATAGGAAGAGGTTTTTACTGCCTTCTCTACCTGTTGTTTTTCAGCTGAGCAGACTAGTGCAAGGTGTTCTCATTGTGTGTCTATCTCTCTCGGCTCACACAAAGAGCCCTCATTAAAAGGCATTGAGGCTCCGCTTCCCACTCGTTGAACCGAGCTTTTGTTCAGAGCCTCCCTCAATTAAAGATGTGCTGCTGCCTTAATTGGCTCTGTAATTCTGCGAGTTTATAGCCCACTGATTCTCAGATGAACATCACCGTGTCTTTTGTGCCTCTGCAGGGCTGTTACTCCGCAGTTGTCGACTACTTTGAACTCTACATCTATGTTGCCGGAGCGCTGGCAATTGTAGTGCTGACCATTGAGGTATGAACAGGTTAATTTTGTAATTTTATCACCAGTATCTTGTTATTTTTGCTTCTGTAATATTAAAAATGTGAATTTCAGACGTAAACGTTTAAACTCGAACACAGAAGCTCTGTTTATATTGCAACAGCGCCGCCTCGTGGCGAGACATAAATACTACGGGAAAAACTGATTAAGCTGTCCAGGGTCCTATTCAAACAAACTTTGTTAACTTTACTAAAAAAACGAGTTTTTGCAAGTATTAGAATTCAGCTATGTAAGATAACACTACAAAGCCCCTACAAAGCAGTTTAGTCACAAGCTGCCATTATTATTGCAAGTCATTTTTTCATTTAAATGGCTGGGTTTTTGCTTTTGTAATTCAAAATATTTACTTGGATACTTAAAATACCATCCTTGAATCCTGTTATTAATGAAGTTCTTTTTTCTTTTCCTTCTCAGCTTTTTGCCATGGTCTTTGCCATGTGTCTCTTCAGGGGAATCCAGTAGAACTTCGAAACGTCTGACCTTCTTCTCTTTTTTTTAATACTTAAAAGGGATTTCAGGAGATAAAGAACAATATGGACATTTGTAAATTTGTTGCTTTCATTTTTCTATTGGTTAGTGACAGAAGCAAGCTCTTGTACTTCACAGCTGGACTTTTGAGGTACACACACGCAGAAACGCAGGTAGACAAAGTGAACCATCAGAAACAAAACTGATATAAAAAAAGGTTTGTGTGTAGACAGCAGATGTGGACCAGGTCTGACAGAGACACGCTGTACATGGACAAAACATCACAACACGGGGACCAGGTGAAGCCTAATCAGAAGACACTGCACTGACTTTTGGATGAAGAATATTTATATTAGGTAAAGTTGGCTTAATTGGAAAAAAGTGTTTGATGTACACTTTGGCTGTTACCTTGTTCCTTTTAATTGTGACACTCCCCTTGTTGTCATTTTAATGCCACTAATTTTTGATGCTGTATTATATAAAGTGTGTGTGTGTGTGTGTGTGTGTGTGTGTATGTACATACTAGATGCTCCTTTTGATTTGTGAGCCTCCCTGACCCTCTTGTATACATCGGCTCTTTGTTTCTCTATGGTGTTTATTGCAGTTGTGGTTTTAGGTGGTTAAATGTACGTGTATGCATTTGTATTAGATTCTTGACAAGTCAATGACATAAATGGCATTTTAAACTAAACTTCCTGTGTTATTTCCTTAGGTTATTATTGCATCAATTAATGTTCAGTACTACAGAATTTATCCGAATAGAAAGTGACATTCGCCGCCACTGGCTGCTTTTTTCTGCTTTTTTTTTTTTTCTTCTTTCTTGTAAATACAACATTTAAATCAATAATCTCTAACAGTCGTGACATTTGAATGAAAGAAAATATGGATGTTTCATCCACTGACTCAGCCAAATATGATTAAATGTGGTTGGAGTTCACGTAATGGCTCTTGGTGGTATTGTGATAATGAAATCAATTTTCCAGCTAATGCATTATCGCATCGATCTTTGTTGCCAGCGAGAAAGTTGGTGCCTGGGAACATCGTGCAGGGATAAAAGCTCCGGGTGCAGCAGAGTCGGCGTAAACAGAAGTGATTAAAACGGACCTGAGTGCGAGGTGTTGCACTTCGCTCTAGCCCCGGCAGGGGGAGCTGTTTCGTCGCATAAAAAAACGCTCGAACACAGCGACCTAATTATTAAACGCCAACAATATACAGCAAATTCTGTCCCAAAAGATATTCCCGAAGCCTATTCTATATGTTTATTTAAGGAAATATGTTTAAAGTCTATGTTCAATAAATTGTTTTTTGTGGGAACTGCCGGTAAATCAACTCCTGTACATTGGATCCATTTTATTTACATATAGTCCTATCCACAGCCTTAAAGTATAACTTAAGTAATATCCTAAACTCAGCTTCCTTGAATTCCCGGATCTACCCTTGAACCGATTCAGAGCCCAAATTAGGCGCATTCATTCATTCATTTAGGCTTTCGCAGCCCTGCTGGAAACAAATAAATCAACTAACCAACGTCTGCGCTTTGCCTGGCATTTGCATTTATTTCTTGGAGTTACACCTAAAAATATCCCAGGTCCTTCTAACACTCTTACCGTGAGACCAATTTACCAATTGTCCTTTCTTCTGCAGAGTCTCCAGCTCATCACAAGACCGATGCGAACATCTGATCACAATTTTGTGAACAGGCTTATTAAGAAACACATGCTTACACTCTGGGAGCGGACAAGTGAAGAACTGCTCTGTCGTGGCTGCCTTTTTGTTGCTGTGCTGCTTGTGGCTGTGTTATATCTACTGAAAAAAAAAAAAGAAACAACGTTCTAAAACATGAAACAGGCGAACAAAACCAAAGATGCACAGAGTCTTGCGAAGAAGACACAAGCATAAAGTATTTTTTTTTCCTCTTGTAAAACATAGAAACAAAGTTAAAAAAAAAAAAAAAAGTTTAATAAAAGTCAAGAATTGACGATTGCTACGTCTGGCCACAAGGGGACGCCATTCCCCTTTTGCGCCTTTTTGGTGCGTCATCAAAAGGGGACGTTTAATTGAGGAGCAGCAAATAGAGCGTTTCAGTGAGTAATTGTGTTTAAAATCCGGTTTATAATCGTATCTTTTCACTTTTTTTCTTAGAAGATAATCTGCAAAGTGTAGTTTAGTCAGTCACATTTGTCAGCCCCCCAATATTCCACATCTAGACTCGTGAAAAAAAAACAAAACGTAAAAAGTTTGATTACACAAAGAATATTTCTCTGATGTTTACAGCAAAAAGTCTGCGCTGGCATTTTATATTAGCACAAGTCTGGGTTAAGAAAGACAGATGAACTGAGTTTTAGTTCACAATGTTGGATCCTTGTTTTATAAGGCAGAAAACTAGAACCAAAATGCTGAAAGAGCGATGTTCTTTAAATCACTGTGTGATATTTTTAATTAAACCACTGTTTCTGTCCTAAAACAACACCGCATGCATCAGTATTTTCTGTTCTGAATTTTCAAATATGCCTAAAAACAAGCACGATGTTGTGTGTTGGATGTTCTATCTCATTTTTAGTTTAGTTTTGTTGTTTTTTTTTATTTATAACTTGTTTGTTGTTATCATGTTTGTATTTTCGGTTGCTCCCTTTGTTGTCAGTCCATTGGGAGTGTTGCATTTAAACTCCTATTGGAATCTGTGTAAAAGCTTTTAAAATAGCTTAAACTTTTTTTTTTTTTTTTTTGCTTTTTTTTTGTACTTGGGGGTCGGTGCGATTGATTGATGTTTATTCCCTCTGTGCTCTGGCGTAGTTTTGCATCTGTACATCTCCTCTTTCCTTTTAAAAATTCCAACCAGTAAAAGGCAGCGAGCATGAGTGATGGGTGAGAGGTGGAGTCGGGGCTGCTCCTTGTTCAGTTTGTTTAAATCTGTTTGGAGAGGAAACTTTCATTGCTTGACGATTTATGAGCGGTCTGACTCCCAGTGGAATCGCTCCTTTTTTTCTTTTTTTTTAACCCTGTGTGTAATAACCGCACCTTTAACATAAAACTCGAGTTTCTCTTTGGTGTTGTTTACTCAGGGTAAAAGGTGTTAGGTCCGGTGGTGAGTGGAGGGCCCCGCAGAAGCCCCTCAGGAGAAACCCCTCAGCAGAAACCAAACCGGGGGCAGAAAGCCCTCATCTGCTGTGACCACAAAACCCTTTGTGAAAATGTGAGAAAATAAAGTTAATAACAGGCCCAGTTTGATACAAAGGGAGAATAAAAACTGCTGCTCGTTCCAGGGGCTCTTAAAAATCGGACAAAAGTGTCCCACGCAAGCCGCAGCTTCAGGCTCCGCCGTCAGGTCGCCTCTGCGACACGCCTGTGGCGCCCCCACGGCCCCCGAGCGGAAGAGGAAGTCAGTCTGCGGGGATGAACGTTTCCCAGGCTGAACATGGGCGCTGTGGTACGGGATCTCTGGTGACTCACTCCTGCAGCATGTGTTTTCAGGCCAGTGGATATAGATTTAGACGATGACTGCATATAGATGGCTCGTGCTGTCCCCTTGTGAAAAGACCACAAAGTTCTCTCTGGTCACAAAGGCGAAGACCCACGGTTGGCGGCGAGCCCGAATGACTAATTATCAGCCCGTTTTGTTCTTTTCCCGTCATTCCCGGGTTTTGCCCCTCCCATAATAACGTTTTGTCGCAGCGGGAGGCTAAAGCAGCGCCTGGCCTCCCTTCTCGTCGGGTTTTCCTCACCCTGCAGCCGTGGCGGTGGAGCTGTCGTCCGCCCGTCAGCCGGAGCCACGCTGACCTGCTGCACATGAATCCACAAGAGGTGAGCTGGTGTGTGTGTCTGACCTTTGAGCTCAGCAGCAGGAGAGCTTATTGTGCAAATGCAGCGAGCGCGGCTGAACTGTGCAATAAATCAGAGGGATGACTCACTGCCTCCATATTCACGAGATTTATAATTGAAAGCATATTGCAGGGAGGGGAGACAAAACGCCGCTCCAGAGGCATCAGGTTTAGGGGGTTAGAAACACAGTGAGGGTAAACTTGACATAAAGAAGTGGACGGGCTGTTGATTCAGGTAAAAAGGCTCTGGAATCACAAGTTGTTTCACGTAAGCTGACAAACCGACTTGTGGATTACCAGCAATTTTATTTAATTGCTAATATAAATACGAGGAAAATTGGTTTAATGCCTCTACAAAAGCCCCGTTTTATACAGTTTGTGTCTGTTCTGTGGAGTCCGTAAACCACAAAGTAACCCAGCGGTTAGAGCCGTCTCCTTCTACCCGCGCGAGCCCATAACTCGCGTCAGGGCCACTTTAAATTCACCAGGTTTATGTTGCCATGTCAAAAAGACACATTGGATGTTCCCACACACCAATAAAATGGTGTTTTATTGACAGAGGAGTCATCACGAGGTTGTGTCCATGCCTGATCTGTCTGTCAGACGGTGGGAAACTCATCGTCAGACAGGAGGACCTGCTCATGCTCCTGATTTATTCTTGGCTTGTTCTGCTGATTATCTCCACGGCCTCCACAGCGTCGGATCCTCGCGCGTGCACGCCGTTATCCCCGTATCTGCAAACCTGCCTCGGTGCAGATGCGAGAGACTAAACTCACGGCGGTGATGGAGTTGATTTGGCCGTCAGCTGAAGGGCTGGCCAGTAGCCTGAGAGCCCATTAGCGAGAGCTCAGGGAAGCATCAGCCAAGCCAGCCTCCTTCACTGGCCTCGGAGGGCAGCAGCAACACCTTCAAGCGACACCCCGGTACGCTTCCTGGGCTTGGTTCCCTCCCATCACTCCCAATTTGAACCTAAACAAGACATTATCCAGATCAAACGCTATCGTCATGTGTGCCGTCAACCAAGTGTGATTAAAGATATGTTCGTTGTTCCAGTCAGGTTATTGGGGATTGCTTTCATATGTGTGTCAAACTTTAGCTCTGGGAGTTTTTTACTGCATTTCTGGGCCTTCTGGCCACAGCGGCGGGATTCCCTGACTTCCAAGACGGCCTCAATCCCGTTACCTCCTCTGATTTATGGGAGCTGACAGGAACGTTAGCGTGTCTGTCATAGTCCTGCCGTCCCCCCCATGGGTGCTGGAGTTTGACTGGCAGTTGCCAACACAAGGTTTATTTTCATACCGAGGGGATAATTCAACAAGAACTCTGAAAGTTCTGATTTACAGCTTTCTTAACGACGGCCATTGACGGGCGGCTCAAACGTCCACTGACTGATGGACAGAGTGGCCAGTGCTGAATAGAGTAGGGGAATTTGATCTGTCCTCTCGCTGCCATCAGCAGGGGCCAAACTTTGAAGCATCCAAATAGCCTTTATGGCCCTGTGACCGTGCAGGCCTCTATTAAGGGTGTCAGTGAAGCCTGCTTAGAGCAGCGTGACCCATTAGCTTTAACGAGCGCTGTCCCGGGCTCAGTGGGCTGCTCTTCTTCCTCTCAGCAAGCATTAAATGTGTCATCTACACATTTTTTTTACTGAGAGCGTGAGCAGCGGAAACCTTTAAAACCCGGTGGAGTGGCGTCTCTCTCTGGGGTCACTGATCGATGATTTTTGGCCGGGTCAGATGTTCTAGCCCTCACCTTTCGGCCCCGTGCAGTAATTTTGTTGGTCTTCTGCGCATAAATCGTCTTCACTCGGCACCACCTCGCTGAGATTGAAGGGCCAGAGATGAATCAGGACAGTCTCGATGTTTCGAAACACTCCTGGTTTCAGTCCTCTGTCAGATTTGTTTAATGTTGCAAAAAGATGAAGCATTCCTTTCCATCACGCATGGATGTCCATTTCCTCATCTCCAGCTGGAGGCTTCGGAGGGCGACGGCAGGCCTCCTGAGATCTGAGCGCCCTGTCCAAACACTTGCATGTGTTGCTGGGACAGACAAACAAATGGAAAAGCTCCAGCATTCTTCTCAGGGCAAAGACCACAGCGATGGCGAGATAGGAACTGGCGCAGGTTGGGTTTTTCCCCCTTGGCGCTGCTCTCCCATTGTTTGGTGTGAGTTGTCCTCACTGGTTGGGCCGGCCGTGGATGACGTTCCGCACAGAGTTTGAAATAAAGTGTGTATTGATTACAGGCATCGTTCTTTTTCTGAGGGAAGGTTTGGAACCATTATAGGGATTTTTTTTTTTTTTTTTTTAGTTTTGAGGACCGTGTTGTTGCATGATTGTGCCCAACTGCAAAAAAACAAAGAACATCTGTGTGATGCTAGATTCCGCATTGCATGACAGCTTTGTCCCGCTAGGCTGAAGCTGCGCTGTTGGCAAAAAGCCACCTGGAGGTATTTAGGACCCATTTAAACAATTAGGCTTAACTTTGGGGCTAACAGTTTGGACAGAGCGCTGCATCTGGAAGCTGCAGGACAGAGCGGGATCACATATCATTCATCTTTAAATGCAGACATGCACGCTGACTGTGTTATGATTTTTGTGTCATTGCGATTACCACGCAGGCACAACCTTTTATGTCAAACGGTGAAGTTTCAGAGTTCGGCTGATTTCATTATTTCTTCAAAGAACACATTTGGAGAAGTGCTTTCCACAGCGAGGCATCTACTGCTCTGTCAAATAACGCTTCAAACAGAGGCGGAAAGCAGAACTAATAGAGGTGGTCATCATCTTATTATTTAACCTATTAGATATAAATGAGAAAAGACCCTGATTGTGGTCTGATCAGATACACAAATGCCAGAATATAATCCCCATTTAGGGGTTTGTATCATAGTTTGGTTGTTACTACAGTAATAAGCCACAACTCAACTGTTGGAGGTTCCTTTATTTCCCATCACTTAAAATTTCTCGTAATCCTTAATCTTTGTCTCGTTTTTCACGGTTCCTAATATGGACAAACATCTGGGGCCTAAAACCCAGTAAAAGTTGGAATTTAAAAACTTCTCCAACACTGTAAGTGCAATAAATATTGCAATGGCATATTTTCTAAATCCACAAACAAAACTAGAAATGCTCGATTAATATCCAAAAAAAAAAAAAAAAGCTTAAAGCCACAAAGAAGATCTCTGTAAACATCCAGAGTAGGTCATCAGAACAACACATCATTTTATATACACTTTGAAATATTACTGCAACGCTTTTGTTTAATGTACGCATAATTGGTTTATCTCTGGAGGTCCATAATTACACATTAGACAAAAACAAATGTACAAGCCAAAGAACAATAACATTGACCACATTCGCACAATATGGCTTGACGTGATGTCATTCGCTTTGTTTCAGTAGTATCAACGTGGGTGGAGCTGAGGGAGGACAAGCACACACGCAACGCACAAAAACACGCTTTTAGTCCACATCAGAGTAGGTTGTATAATCATCAGGGATGTGAACGGTATTAGGATCAAACAGAAGGTTTACAATGGTGAGTTTTTTTGCTGTAAAATATAAAAAGAACTTGAGCATCTCAAGTGGAGCCTTTGACTGTTAACCAAATGTGTAATACTGTAATTATTAAAACTAGATAACTCAAATAGCTTCCTAAAGAAGTCACATAAGGTTTTGGAGAATTAGTTCATGAATACTTTTTCGGGTGACCTTTAAATGGCAAATTAAGCTGTAAATAAATCAGTACTGTGAATGGTTAGTTGCAGTTCCAGTGCCTCATCAGGCTCATAAAAGTTGCAAGAAATCCAGCTAGAAGGAGAAGAAATGGATACTTTTGTCATCGGTGGGGGAGTAGGTTCATCTGCAGCCCAGCACGACGTCAACGAGCCATCAGCCAAGAAGACCGGTGGAGTCTGTCTGATGTCAGGCTGCAGTGCAGCTGCTGACAGGCCGGATCCAGCGGGGAAGCACACGCGGACGCCCCAGCCGTCGCAGCGCGCAGCCGTCGCATTCCTGCAGTCCACAGCTAATGTCCTCGTCGGGTTGCCGGTGGAGCAGCGAGGTGGCCTGCAGCCACCGCCATGGACCCCAGCGGTCCACGGCTCAACGCCGCTCAGAAAGGTGCATGCCTCGTGCGCGCTCTTAGGTCAGGTCAGCCCACTTTGATGCTAATCAGGTGTGTTTATCTGTGCTTGTTTACTGATTTATGGCGACTTGACGAGCTGAAGGCTGCTGTTGGGCAACGTTGCCTCTTTCTGCCAGAGGTTTCCTGTAACCTGAGGCCTGAACCTGGGAGGAGACAGTCTTGGGGGGAGGAAATGACACATTGGTTTGAAACTGCTGCCACTCTGAAAGCCTCCATTCCTCCCAGACTAAACTGGCACCAAGTTTAGTCAAGTTTCGTGCCTGCGCTCGCTCAGATACTCTTTTTAACTGCTTTAAAGATTCTGTTTGGAAGAAAGGCCCCGCTGCGGGGAAAAATGTTTGCTTTTTAGAAAATGGTCCGTAAGGGAATTCTCACTTGTCCCACACTGTTAGCCTTATTTTTTTTGTAAATTGAAGCACAAATACTCCTTTACTCCAACTAACTGTATTTATACAGTTTTTTTAAGTGTAGAGTAGTGAAACAAGAAGGGCAGTTTCTTATAAGGCTTAGTATCCCTAAAAAAAAGGAGCAGAATCCTGTAAGTGGAACTACTGCAGGCAGAGTTTGATTGGCTGCAATAGCAAAAGTATTTAAAGGTCAAAAAGTTTAGCAGATTTTACTGACACATCAGTAACATCACCACGTCACAGATGATACCCAGTTAATGGAGGATAAACTCCACATTTACATCAGACCTGAGAGATCATGGAATCGCAAAAGAAAACATGACGTCGCACCTCTCATATTTCTCTCTTTCAGCATCTGCTGATTGTCACAGTCACAGTTGTTATCTCGGTTGCGTCGGCCGCTGTATTGGCCTCTGTTATCTTGGCGGTCTCTCCCTGTTCATTTGACCTGTGTTATCATTAGTGCTCTCAGAAATGCTCCCTCCTCCTCCAGAACACTTGCCGATGGTTTAGAGAAGGGTCGTACGGGGGCAGGGTGGTCCTGGCCCGGGACATCATGTAGCCCAAGAGATGGCTGCACTGTGTTCCTTGGCCTTCATCCGCAGCGCAGCTATGCTGGAGGATTTGCGGTCTGGGTCGACGTTGAGATCATAGCCGTTGATTCCGCTTCCCATCCCGGGACCCCCGAAAAGGCTGCCCATGTGCGTCTGTCCCATGTGGCTGCTACCTGGACTGGGCACGCCCAAGAAATCGGTAACGCCCGCGGGAGCGTGAGGGTGAGGCGGCATGCAGGAGGGAACGGGGTCACAGGGCACAACGCAGCCAGGCACCGGTGACGCGCCGCTGCTGCTTCCAATCCACGTAGGGTTCTGGATCTGAAGTGGAAAAGTCATTGTTTACCGCATGTAACATCTCTGAATTAAAGTTACTCCTCACTGATCCTACCCTTAAGCTAGCAGGTTTGTTTACGTAGCAGGTTTCCTTGAACCCTTAGTGTTAGCATGTTTAGCAGCTCTCAGCTTAAAAGCTAATTCCAGTGTTTAAAAAAAAGACATGAAAGAGAAGAAGTTGGACTTGTATTCAACAAAAACAACCCTAAAGTGTGTCTATAAATTTGCATTAAATGTGTAAATATGGAAGAAGGATTTGTGCAAACAGACGGATATATACCTGTGCATAGTTTTCAGGCCGGGTCAGGATGGGGAGCTCGTACGCAGTAGAGAAGTGTGTCCGGACCTGCTGCATCTGGCCAAAACGCTCTCTCTTTCTCCATTTGGCTCTGCGATTCTGGAACCACACCTGAACACCGCAACCAGGAAAAAAAAAAGAAGAAATCTTCAATAACGCTCAACATACAGAGCAACAACAAGCCCACGTTTTCGTGCAAAGAAGCCCAAAGCACTCCTCACAGCAACTTTGCGTCAGGAACCGAACCACATAAAACAAAGACAGTGAAGCGTATAAATTCTGCTGCACATGAAAGTCCAGGCCCGGGTTTTAAGACTTGACGTGCCTTTAAAGTGCCGTCCGCACGGAGCTATTGATGTGAAAATGTCGAGTCTCCCCTGGTGCTGCACCTTTCAGCTCCTCCCTTTGATTCACAAGCGTCTGCCTCCCTTCAGGCTGCCAGCGTCGACAGATCCACATCTGGACCTGTAGCCATTCATAAATCACTGGGAGAAAGGTGTGCTCTCCCCCACATGTCAGCACTGTGGGATGCAGCGGGGAATCCCTCTGTGGACACCATGACAAAAGTTCAAGTTCTGCCCGACGACATGCTTTTCTTCAGCCATTATGTAGGCATTTGATGCATGAAGAAGGTTCTTTGGGATAATTTAATCTCGTGAGACTGATAGACATGGGGGCTTGGCTAAAGATGGGTTTGTTTTTTTTATGGTACCTGCTGACAGACCAAGTCCAGACTTCTTAGTTCACCTCTCTTTGGAAGGTGTTGGTTTAAAGCAGTGACGGAAGAAAGACTGGAATGAATGAGTCAAAAGGGGTAAAATTCAACATTACTAAGATAAATACAGCAAGCTTTAGCGGTAAGGCTCTCTAATGTGGTAATATGATAACCATGTTATTCTTTGTCTAGCTTTTCTTGGGATTTTTTCTCGTTTTTTAGAAGTTTATGTGGGGTTTTACAGAGCAGCCAAGCACACTGCGCAATAATCAACTGATCCAGAGTGAGTGAGTGGAAAAAACAAATCTGTACACCGGCATAGTTGTTAACTTAGTTGTGACACACTTTTTTGCTGTGAAGGTGCAAAGATCAGTGTTAGTATTTTTAAATGGGGGGAAATTCTTTCATCTCCAAAGCAGAATGGTGGACCAAAAGAGGGCATTAAGCCCTCACTTGTTTATCTGTATCTATTTGTTGTTTGTCTGATTTTTTTTTTCCTCCCAAGAGGGAAAGAGAAACGTCTTCAAAGAGAGAGAGAGAGAGAGAGAGAGAGAAAGAGAGATTGTGCTTCAGCAAAGTGGTTTGAACTTGGATTGTGAGTTGATTCCCAGCCCAATCATCTTGTGGTTTCCAAAGTCCCTGACATGCAATTTCCCCTCTGTCAACCTCCTGAAATCCCCCTTAATGTTTCTTCATCTCTCACTTTTTCTCTTATTGACATGCATGTGAATTTTTCAGAAACCCAACTGGACGCCATGCTGTTTTATCAGGACAGCGGCAGCAATGAGCTAAAGGATAGAAAGTGTCATTAGTGAAGCAAAGATGAAGGTTTGCTGGGTTGTTGACAACAAAGTGTGAATCCATAAAAATGCACTTAAAATTTTGTTGCATATGAGGTACATGTAGGATTTTTTGTTTTTTTCCACATAGGTCTCTACTTTTACCCCTGAAAGATTTCTGGATCTGTTACAATTATATACATAAACTCAATAATGTTAAAAAAAGATATATATAAAGACTTTGCCTGTGATGATGTGGAAATGACAGGCACAGAATGGATGCATTTAATTTACACGTGTTCGTGTCCAAAATACTAAGACAGCTTTTCAATGAGATGCAAATGTCAGAGTAACAAAATGAGACCGGTACTTTTAGGGGTTATTGTAATGAATCAAGAAATAAACTTTTGATTTTCCCCTTGTTAAACTCCCTCCCCAGCCTCCACCGCCAGCTCCTCCCCGCGTCCCACTCCTCCCACCTCTCGTTTAAAGTCAGCGAGGGGAAGTGGGGATATTGGAAAGTGAGATGGGAGAATGTTCAAACTGGAGCTTGTTTTCATTTCATGTTTAATTTCCTGACGCCTAAGCCCTGGGCTTTCCGCCGCTAACCTCTCTGACCTTCCCGAGGCGTGCAGACGAGAACAACGGACCCAGAGTCCACGTAGACACACACAAAACAGGCACACACACACACAGGGATGTACAACACCCAGTGACATAGGATGATATATACAAAATCAAAGTCGTCCACAGACGTGCCATCTTTTAAGCAAGACGTGTTCGCACCACTTTCTGGAACCTTTTATAAACAAGTGGCGTCTGAGCACATATTCGTCCCTCGTCTCGGTTTGGCACCGAGTGTGTCATGTTTCACGGAGGGTTTGTTCTGCCTGTCTCGCTTTGAACAGAGGAGAAACGAGGCTCCAGCCAAATAGTTTGGCAGGGAGATCACTGAGGGAACACTGCGAGGTCACATGTGTCCTTTGCTCCTCCGTCTTCAGCTCCATTGTGCAAATTCAAGACTTGAAAATTTTGTTCACCAAAAGGTCTTAGTTTTGCATTCTACCACTTAATGATAACTTAACGGGGACGTTTATAAGCTGGGCAACACCTACTGTTCTTCTTCTATCTCACCAACATCTGCGAGGAAGGTGTCTCGGAGCTGATGGAACTTGGCGGCAATACAGTAATTGCTAAAGACGCTGACAGCAAAAGGCAGCTTACAGGACCATTAAAGACCTTTATTTATGTGCCAGAGCCAGCAGGAAGAGAGAGAGGAGTGGAGAGGGAGAAGGAGGGCAAAGTGCAGCGCTCCAAAAGCAGCTTTTGAAGTCCAGCCGTCTCACCTCATCTCTGTCACCCAGGAGCGTGGTGATTGTGAGCGAGTGACTGCCTCTGCAGCCAGGCCTCCTCCACCATTAAGTGTGTGTCGGCAGTGTGCCGAAGTTCAAGTCTGAGGTTGAAAGCTAATTGCACAACACAAAGGTTTGTTAGCAAAAGTCCCACATGTGATTCTGGAATCCTGGTTCTCCACTTTATGAGGACGTTTATCATAAAGACGGTCACCAAAACGCTGACGTCTTGAAAAAAAGGACAACAAAAAAGAAAAAAAAACACATCTGTACGCGGGTTTCAATGGCTGTTGTTTCTGAAGATGAGGAGGAGTAACTGATCACTTGCCAAAGCTTCAAGTGCCCCTTGGTATTCAACAATTGCATATTCCTGGACTTTGTCTTGATGGACCTCAACTTTAAATTGTGGGGTTTAGCCTTGATTGTGTGTATATTTAGGGTCTGATTTTGAAGTTGGGTTTAAACCCCACAGTGACTCAAAGGAGCCTGTCGGATGAGAACGTTAATTATATTCATCTGGGGAATAGATGGGTCTGTGAGAATGCGACGTGAAGTATTTTACTGTACCTCCAGAAGGACCAGGCCAGGTTCTCTGTCCCTGACTGTGTCTCGGACGGTTTGTGAAAATTGAAACTGGCATTTCAAAGTGTTTTTTATATTCTTGCCAACTTGACTTTTCCTTTTTTCCGTTTTTTTTTTAGAAGTAGTTTGAACACAGCGTAGCGGGAGAAACCCTTGACCCATGACCTCTTAGCAGAGTCTGCTGCATGTAACCGCTAAAAGCAAGTTCCACAGCCCCTCGGTTAGCCCACTCTGAAGCACAACTGGCAACCAGAACACAAGATGAGAAACAATAGACCTCACTGTCTGCTCTGCTCAACAGTCTTTGTCACCGTGCCAGTCCCAGCTCTCCCAGCACTCTGTCAGTTCTCACAGGGGTTACTAGCATGCAAGCGTGCACAACTGTGGGAATACAACGCACCTCGGGGGAAAACGCTCTCAGAAAAAAAGAGCAGGATCCATCATTTCACCAAGTGCGTTAAAACAATGCGTTTTTTTCCCACCAAACCAGGGATGAGAGACGCTGATGGTTCCTTACATCTGAGTTGAAAATACAACATTTGTTACTGTTTAGGTAGAATTTTATGGCTGACCTTTAAATGCCTGATTTGAGTGATCCAAACACAGCTGGAAGCTCCACAGACTTAGCTTGAATGCTCTCAAGCTAGTGTTCAACATACGTTCTCCTGGCGTCGGAAAACAAACCTGATCCTCCTACAAAGACCCCAACATCTGCTACACGAGCGCCATAAATTACTCTGATTACATCTATGGACAAACGAGTATTTAGATACTGGCAGAGTTTTTATGTGAATTGAGAATGATGATTGACAGCTGAGTGCTGCCCTCTAGTGGGCAGGTAACCACAGCTCCCTCCCACAGCGTAAACTATACACGGTGTGCATGAGACTTTAAATTGCACATGTGAGATATAGATTTTCCCGGCAACCTGGTTATGTTCTTCTGTGCTCACCTGAACACGAGCCTCTGTCAGATCCGTCCTTAGCGCCAGCTGTTCCCGGGCATAAACATCAGGATAGTGTGTCTTCTGGAAAACCTTCTCCAGCTCCTCCAGCTGGTAACTGGTGAACGTGGTACGGTTGCGTCGCTTCTTTCCTTTATTGCTCTCGGCCTCGGTTTTGTCCAGAGGGCTGGGAAGTTCCGAGCCTGGCCGCTCGCTCTGCACCTTGTCACCGGGCGCCTTTAGGTTCAGGTAGCTGCCTTCCATCCCAGAAGGGTCCACGCTCGGGGGCAACTCTGATTCTGTCAGGCTGCCGTTGTCCTTTCCTACAGGAGAAAAGAAGAAAAAGGATCAGCTGTGGTTTAATTCAATTTCCTCTCACTTTTTTGGAAACTAGACTAAAAATCTCAGTTGTGGTCTCGTAGACGTGGCTGGACTGATCGGAAAAATGCGAAGCTTTGCGTACTACCATAACTCTCAAGTAAAAACTCATTTCTGACCGTTTTAGCGCTGTTAAAAAAAATGGGAATTCTACAGATCGCACTGTTGCCATTAATTATAGACAATATTCTTTAAATGAAAAACAACAGAGGCATTCTTTCATGAAAGTGCGGCTGAAACCACAGCTCCCAGTCTTCTCCCAGCAAACACGTCTGTTCATCATCACATTCACCAACCAGAACTGGTTTGAGCTTACATCACCTCCACTGTTTTATTTTGAATTTCAAAGGCCCTGTCTGAATGCAGCCACTCTCCCGATGCAGATTTTTTTTTTAAGAAAAGGTCACTGATGTGACCTTGTGAAGCAGCGCCGCCGTCCCCTCCCCCTCCATCCTCGCGCATGTATGGCGGACCTTGTGCGACCGCACTTACCCTCGCTCCTGAGATGTAAACCAAGTTTTGTTTGTCGCTTTTAATTTTCTCCAGTGTCCATTTTGTCTGACAGACCTGAGTCTGTTCCTGTCGGGGCTTGTTGGCTTTTTTTGTTTCCTTTCAGGAGATGAAGAAGGCTGCCCTTTCTCCCTCAATAAACAAACATCTGTGTGAATAAATAAGCGGAGGGGCTCTGGTTGTGTGCCAGTGAGAACAGTGCACTCTGTCAGTCTCTGTTTTGGCCTTCCCCGTGAATTGGCCAACGGAGCGCCCACTCCTAACTCTATTAGTCTGAAACAAGCTCAGAATGCTCTCCTCCAAGTAAACACACTTGTCTTTTGCAACACCAGCATTTTTCCAGCATTTTTTAGTTTGGAAGCAGAGCTAGAAATAGTTCTGGCTGATCCGCTTGCATGTGCGTGCGCTTGTGCTTTTGGCTTTTCCTTAGTAAAGTCACAGCAAAGCAGGCTGACGTCTCGCGGCTCCGTCAGCTCTCTGCGGTCAGCCATCGGTAAGATGACAGAAGGCTTGCAGAGCCATGAGGCCGCCGGTGGCCGCGTGCAACATGCCTGTTTGTTATTGTGGATTAGTTCGCCTTTGACCTTTCCTTTGTGAATCCCACAATGAGACGTCGGTTGTCATCCCTCCCTTGCTCTCCAGCCCATACGCTTCCCAACCGAAGCAAAGAAGGAAGGAATGGCCCAGATCTCCCAGATGGAGTTCGTGACCTCATATCACTGTAGCCCACCTGTCAGGACCCCCCCCCCCTCCGCCATTACAGTCTTCACGCAGGCAGATGTTCTGACTTCTCCAACCCCTGTGCTGGCCTCCAATGCTAAAGCACACTGCAATATTTTCAGGTTACCCTGAGCAGCCGAGAAGCGAGGGAGGTCAACTCCAGGTTCCTGTTTGGCATATGGGAGAAAGCGGAATTATGTCCCTGAGCAAGGCAGATATCCTGCAAGCAGAGGTTACAGCCGAGCGGGATGGTGGGTGGTGGGCTTGTGAGTCTCATACAGGTCATATCAACAACGTTTAAACTGGAATCTGCTTTAATTAGACCTACCTACAATGAAGCTTGATTTCCAAGGGGGTGGGGGGGGGGGGGGTTAATTGCTCTCCTACTCTGTTTCCTTCCCAGTCTCTCTTCTCTGTCACGCTAACCACACAAAAGTCCCTTGCCACAAACATCTTTAGTATTCCTCCATGTTGAGCTGTGTCTTCTGCACACTGTTCTGGAGAACACATTTATCAGACGCTACACTTTCTTCAGGGGAGCCAAGATTCCAGTGTGTTGGCTCCAGTTCTTCTTCTTCTTCTTTTTTTTCTTTCTTTCTTTCTGGCAATTACAAGAATGTGTTTTTGACTGTTGTTCCCATTTTCGACTCTCATCAACAGATGCAGAGATGCAGCAAATATCACCAGCTGATCCCGCAATTTGCCAGAGTCGCTGTGTGACGAGCTGCAGACCTCTCCAGTTAGGTGAGGTCAGATGTTTACTGGGGTCAGCAATTTAATCACTGCAGAAAACAGAGAGAAAACATCAAAGTGTAATTGAACTGGCTGTAAAGCAACAGGGCACCCTTTCCGTTTTTATGGAATGGGATGGGGAGGGTCAAGTGAAGCCATATAAAAGAAACACTATAAATTAGTAACCTGGGGAAGGGTTAATGACCAAACACTAAATAGGGAAGGGAATGCTTTTAAACAGAGTGCTTTCTAATGTTCTCTCAGACACACAGCGCCGTCGGCATTCTGCCACATTAGCGCAGCATTTATTATACTTTTTGTGTATCAAATAAAGTAAAAAACTACATTAGCTTTTGTGGCGATTAATTCTGCATTTATTGCCGGTTCTCAGGCGTGCTTTGGGCTAGATTAATTTCCCCCTAGCTCGGTTCTTAAGACTTATGTTGACTGTTGGTTCCTCCGTGGAAGGGAGGCTCCCAGATGT
Source organism: Tetraodon nigroviridis (assembly GCA_000180735.1). Classification (NCBI taxonomy): domain Eukaryota; kingdom Metazoa; phylum Chordata; class Actinopteri; order Tetraodontiformes; family Tetraodontidae; genus Tetraodon; species Tetraodon nigroviridis. The sequence goes on from CAAE01015000.1 coordinate 1,462,951, forward strand.
TCTGGAGGAGAGATCTATGCCAGCAGCTCATGCAGGAATGCAGATTCACCGGGGAACCAGAACTCTGTTCAGCCTCACGCCTGATGAATTGATACGGTCATAACCTCACCACTGTCATCATACCTCTGGCTATCTCTGGCTCACGCTCGCACACAAAACAGGCCCAAAATTACTTTGGAAGTTCTGGCGGGTTTAAAGGAGAGTTCCTGACACTTAATTATTAGAATATCAACCGAATGTTGAGACAGTAATCATAGAAATAGTAATAACTTCCAGGTCGAGGTGAGGATTATTTTCTAATTTCTCACTTGAAAGCAGTGTTGAGCAGCATGAATCATCTTTTAGCCTCATGTTTGTGCTGGCATCAGCATTTACAGGGTTTTTTTTACTTACTCTTATAAATAAAGTAATAGTCAAACGACAACAGTTAGCTCATTTTGCTAAATTTGCAGCACTTTAAATGTCCAAAAATCATCTATTTCCCCACTGACTGGAATATTGTAGATGCACAGCCTGTTGATAAGTGTTTATAGGATTTATGTCCTTTCAAGAGAGCTGAGAGACACAAACTGGTGTGCATTTTCCTTCAGATGTACTTGATTTTAGTTTTTAAAAGTTGTAAAAAGATGAGAGAGAAGAAGAATTTTTCAAACTCCTTCCGAGGCCACACATTTCTAACAGCCATCATCTTTTAAAAGTCCTGGCGTCATCGTCTCAGGCCCGCTCATTACGCATTCTAATTTATTCGGGTTCTCAGAGACGATGGCCAGTGGATTCAAACGTGCCGTCCTGACAGTTGCTTAGCTTCGAACACAATGTGTTAGCCATCAGCACATGCCGAACGTGTGACTTCACCTTTTCCAAGTTCTTAAAAGTGTACCTAACTCTCGCTATTTTGACAGGATGCTTTTAAAACACTGCCAGGAGTTTAGGGGGTCCTATTTTGGTTTTTGATACACCTAAAGAAAACTACTTATCACAGGATGCTTTGATACTTCGGAGGGAGGAGGGGGGTTGTGTGAAAGCCCAGAGCTTGAGAAAGCTGTGTCCTATAATGTGTTATTTTGCGAAACCGCCCTGTGAGTGGCAATCTTCTCATAGCCACCAGAATGCAACATTGAACTGCGTCTCGACCGCAAGCAGATAAATGCGGTAATTCCGACTTTCAGATCGAACCTTGGCTCCTTTCGGATGCATAATGTGATCATCTTTTTGCCATGGGTTTGTGTTTCCAAAAACTCTGCAGCCACTTCCACAAATACAAACTGAAAATTATGAAACAAAAGCAGGCCAGCGCCAGGGAAATATAGGTTCATGTAAACAGTCACATGTGCGCAGCTTTCCCAGAAATCCTTTTATTTCTCCCAAGTAGATCAAATCATTACCCAATCATGTCCGTTTCTGACTGGCTGCTTATTTGCTGGAGGTACTGTTGAGACAGGGTTATGTAAACCAGCTCCACTTTGTCATCTCAGGGACTCCGTAGCTTTGGTGATCTGATGTTTGGGAGCATGAATAATACCTATAGGAGCCTGTAATGCACATCTGCCTTAGATTAATGTGGCCCTCTCCTGCAAGGCTGACCTGCATTCCTCGGGGCTCGTTCAGCTCGGGGTTTTTGATTTCATTCATGGCTGCGTGTGCAGGTAGACGGCTCCGCGCCCGTCCTCGCCGTGGGACATTCCCACTGGCTGAGGTGCATTCAAGGAAACCAAGCCTCCGACCTGCGTCTCCGTGAGCAGAGGTCGCTCACAACAGCGCTTTAGAAAAATCCATCTTTGAAATGATTCTCCAAGATGGAGGAGTGTGCAACACAGAAACTGCAAAATAAGCTCTTCCAGTTACGTCTGAGGCTAACATATTTTAAAAAAAGCGATTTTAAAGACATATTTTGAACCTGGCTTGAATTAAAAGCATGAAAAATGAAGCGTGCAGCCCATCTTTTCCCCCCTTTTTTCAACTCCTGCGTGTCAAACACAGTGGTCAACTGTGAGATTTGGGGTCACATTTTTTTCCTCCACACTCCACATTATCGCCAACGCTTTGCCATGTGAACATGATGGCGTTTAAAAATCATCGAGATAGAGATAAAGCATCAGCATTGCGCAATATATCACCCCTTGAGGACCACACATAAAAGCGCAAGCCTGTTGACGCCTGAGGCTTTGGCAAGACCCCAAAATATCCTCCCCCAGAGCCACGATGCCTTCATCTGGCTGCAACATTTTCAATAATAACATTGCAGAGCTCTCCCCAGGGGAGGCATGATACATTTAAAGATGGTGTTTTAATGGTTCTGTCAGCGGACTTGCCAAACCAGACAGCTTAGCGCAGAGCGCGCTTTAATCTCGTTTGGAGGCCTCGCTCTCGCTGTCGTGGAGAAGTGTTGAAGAGTGGCTTCAGTTGTTTATGGTGTAAATTAATTAAACAGCTTCACACTTGATGCTCTGGAAAAATCTGGCGCGCCGGATGTGAGAAAAATTTCAGTCGCCTTTGTTTCAAAACCATCTGCGGTTTAATGAATAAATCCGCACTGGTTTTATAAAGTCTTTAGGCTTCGCTATAACCTATTCTAAATTCAAAACTTAGTGCCACTATTTTATTTTTTTTTTGTTGTTGTTGTTGTTCTCTCCTCACTGGTGAAAGCGTTGGCCATTTTCAACCGTGATCGTTTTGCGTGTACCAAACCAAAGGCCTCCTCCTGCATGTTTAAACTCCATTCTTCCTCGGAGTGTAAGGCAGACTTTTCATCATGTTTTTAAGATGAAAAAAAAAAAAATCTGGACGTTTCAAAAACATGCTATGATGAGATATTTCGTATAGGGTATGGTAATAAATTAAAAATCGGTAAAGTTTTAAATAAATGCTATTTAGAAGCGTCAAAATCGGCAACTGACTTTGACGTTCTTTTGATGTTGTAATAAATGAATCTATGACTACTTACAAAAGATAATGGCTAGTTTAATGTCCTTCCATCTACGTGCCTGCGCACATATACAGATTATGGAACGATTTCTGTGCGTGTTTGCGCGCGTCCTGGTGATTTACTGTAATTCAGACGTTAATATTGAGATAATTCCCTACACGTGTCTATTTGTCAGTGGTGAGAGTAATTAGAGCAGACAGGATAAAGTACAGAGTGACGAAAAGTGTTTTTGTGGCTTCACCGAGAGTCTAATTACACATTTGGAGAGAAGAAAAAAAAACTTGTTCACTTTGCATCAGCCAAACGGCTGCAAAGTTTTGTCACGTGTTAAAGTAACATAATTCTAAATAATCTTGTAAGTGTATTACAATTGAGAATTAGGTTTTATTTGTTAATGGATCAGGATGCTTTTCTGTGGTGCCATTTTGTTTTTGCGCGCTCGCAACATAATCCCAAACTTGTGCATGTTAGGAACACTTTGGCTAAATAACGTATGTATTTTGCTGTAAATCAAGTAGCTTTTCTCTTCTTTCTCTTTTTTCCTCGCCCAGTTGCAGATGCCGCGTAAAGGCGCGCTTGCAAACCCACTCTTTCTCCCCGTTGGACTTTTGTCTTCTCCGCACTCACCATAGCAGGGGACGAGCGTCCCGTTGAGTCCGCTGTCCGGGTGCAGCTTGCTGCCCTCGGGTGGAGTTTTGCAGCTCGGTCTCTGCATGAAGAGCTGGTATTTGTTGAAGGTGCTCTCTTCAGCGCCATCCAATGACTGGCACTCCTGCTGGAACGGGCTCCTGGACCTCTCTGCGTAAGGCTGCCCTTTACCCGGAATGAACGTGGGGCTGTATTTGGTTTCAGCCGTCGGGAAAGTCCTGAACTGGTGATCTCTACCTTGCGCAGTAGATGTGCTGTAGTACGAATCCATCGATGTCATGTCGCAGTATGAGACGCACGCAGCGTTCATACCTAAAAGGATATATCTTTTTTTTTTTTTAAATCCACACGGTGTTTGTTTCCCACCCCTCTCTAAAGGCAGCAAACGCTCTCCACAATTTCTCATGCGCTGACAAACTTGCACTGACGCACTCTTGCGCGCACGCTCGCACACTGGCGCATCTGGGACTGGTTAAAAAAATGAATCAGATGCTTTCCAGAGACTGCAGACCCAACAAATGCTAAAAGCCCCCTGAAGGTTTGTTGGGGTAAAGAGAAATGCCTTGCTCAAGCAGATACCGCCTCAGTAGCCTATAGCGTATCTGTCACACACACACACACACACACACACACACACACACACAGTGCTTCAGGCCCCGTACACGTGAAGTATAGATCCAGCCCGCGCAGTTATGCAGCCAGTAAAAACGGGAGGCCCAGCTTTTTGGTAAACACGCGGGAGAGACAACACATGACGTTTATCTAATTAGAGGATAAAACGGATCTGATTTTCGATTTTTTTTTTTTTTTCATTCGCTTTAAGGCCCGTGACAAACCCTTGAGTGTAGCTTTTGTGCCAAAAAGTTAGTCCTTTTCGAGGGAGCCTTCTTTCATGACCCGTGGAATAAAAAAAATATATCTTGCATACATTTAAAAACCTATCTGTGCTGAGGCTTCGGATTTAAGACCATCCGTGCACACTTGTGCACTCTCAAGGTCACCAGTAACTAATTCTGGTGTGCAAAAGATTAAGGGTTTATATTCACTCCAATATTGGAATATTTGGGCTTATCAGCACTCCATTTAAAGAATTTAACTGAATTAAATCAAACATTAAAACAACAGAAATAGGCCTGTGCGCAATGATGATGTAGCGCTAAAATGTGCACTTTTCTGCCTAAACAAAGCACGAGTGAAATCCTCCGATATTCGCGTTTAAGGAAACCTTTTTATCTTAACATATAAAGTTAATTCGATAAAAACGTTTTATTAACGAGACCGCGGGGCTAAAATACCAATTAAACGGTAATAATATTAATAGTGACGATATTAATGACACGTGGGCTTTGGTGCCACAGTGGAGTCGGTGTTCACTGACAGCCCATAATAGTTCCAGTGAAAGAAGTTTGGTGATTAAAAGAAGTTTCTCGTCTTTTTCACTCATGTAAACCATTAAGACAAAATAAAGCACCAGACACGATCGTTGGGTCTTCGAGTTCATCTTTAAATCTGAAATTAGAGGACCAATACATGAATGAAATTATATTTAATTATAATTTAATCTTTCGGTGTAGATTTAATTTTACGTACTTTTCTTTCTACTTAAAAAAAAATAGGATTAAATATAATAGTTTTTGTTTCTAGCAAGCGTGTTTTTTGTTATTTATCATATCGATTGTGGCTTAATTTAAGTGAAAAATATTAAGAGGTTTTAAAATTGAAATATTTGTGTATTTATATATTTTGGATCTTTAGTGTTCAAATGTCTGTTTTGTATTTCACTGGTGAATATGTTTAAAGAAATTTTCTTTCCTGGTTTATTTGTTAGTCAAAATTATTAATTAAAGTTTTCTTTGAATTATATTTCTTTTTTTTAATCTCTCAAATTTAAATTGTATTTTCTGAATTGATATGAAACTGATATGCGGTCTGGAATTGGGTCTGTGTAACATATTGTATCTATTAAAATATTATTTAGCCTTTTTATAGCTGCACTTTTGAGATTGTTTTGTTTTAATGGTCAGATAAAAATAAGTGGAAAATTGGGTCTTTTCACATTTTTCTTCCTCTCCTGCTTTGTTTATTTTTTAAACTTAAATATACTGTCACAAAACTCTGATACCAGTAATAATGACACCTAAAAAACCTATGAAACCGACTGCAAGTCAAAGTTTGGCACAGTTAAACAATCAAAAATGACAGATTTCTTCTCTGGCTGCGGCAGATACACGGGCCTCCACCTAATATGAACCACTCCACAGCTACAGGCAAGTCTGGGCTGTCACAGATATGCATCACTCGTGCGTGGCATTCTCTCTAAAAGGTTTCCACTAAATGGCGACGAGTCTGTTTAACTTGAAGCGGGTCTCATGTCCAGGTATTTGCTGCTGAGGAGACAGGCTCTCTGCTGATGCAGCAGCTTGTAGCCTCTGGGGTTTGTGTTGGCGCAGGCCTTGTGTGCATCAACAGCAGGGTCCCCACAAACTCCCCAGCTATCAGTTTCGTGTGTGTGTGTGTGTGTGTGTGTGTGTGTGTAAAATAGGCTGGAGAAAGTGCTGTAGGTTAGATTTAACATCACTGTTGTGTTCAGTGGCTGTGGGAAAGGCCAGATATCATGAGAGAGGATGTTGTTGATTCACTGCTGTGAGGCTTCCTGGAACATTTTTAAGGGAACAGTTACGTTGAAGAGCAACTTGACAGACAAGACGGTCACATATTTATTTCCACCTGTACATACTAATGCATAAAAACATGCATTTGTGGGTTTTTATTTGTAGCTTTCTAGTAAATGTAGACGGTAAATGCTACGTTCAGGTTGGTAATCGCACCGAGGGCTCGTCACGTCACAAGCCTCTCTCATTCCCTTCCCCAAAGGCTGTTTAAGGTTCATCTTTTTTTACTGTTTCCTCCTTCTCTACAATCCAACACTTATAAATTCTTTTCTGGTCCATTTCAAATGTTCATGGAATCATTTTATCCTCTTATGTCTCCATTATAATTATAAACACATAGTTGTTTAATTACCAGCCGTCTGGGGTCCTTTAAACAAGAGCTTCAAGGCTCATTATGGTCAAAAAGGAGTCTGGGTTGTTATTCTGGCAACAAACACTGTGTGTTGTTGTTGTTGTTGTTGTTGTTGTTGTTGTTGTTGTTGTTTTTAAGATAGCCAGTAAACAAATAACAAAGAGTTTGTCAGAAAATGGATGTGCTGTTGTGGCTTTATTAGAAGAAGATCCCAGGTTTGAACAGATGATTGGGGCCTTTCATTCCCATCTTCCCATCGTGTCCCCACTGCGTTTTCTTCCAAGGACTCGTGTTTCCTCGGTGCACGCGGATTTGTCTGATTAGAGACTCTAAATTGCCCCTGGCATCAGAGCGAGTGGCCATTAGCGTCCGTGCAACCCTAATTGGGAATAAACACGGGTTACATGGCGATGGAGCCTGAGTCAAGTTCTCTGACTGACTTAAAATTAAAATTATGACAGAAATAATCCCTGATAACTGAATTAATGAGACGAGAAGGGTTATTGCCTCATTGCCCACTAACGAGGGCACAGCGGGTGAGTCAGTTTAGCCCTGCTGATGTTCCCCAGTGCAAACTTTATACCTTTCTCACTGATTCTGATCCACATGTGACACACGTGACACATCAGATTTGCTGATCTTTTCTCTGCGCGTCATGTTTTTGACATAAACACTTGCAGAAGTGAAATTGGGTTCCAATTATCTATCACTTTGTGATGCATTGATTCCACAGGCTGTTTTCATTATAATTTGACTGGAATAGGCTTTAAGTGTATTTGCATTTAATTTACGGTAAGCACTGATCTGTATTTGTAAGCACTGATCTTCTCCATGTTAGAAGACATTACAATAATGAATTTTCTTATCCAAATTATGACGAGAGAAGCAAGAGCACCGATGGGGGGATGCAGAAAGCGCCACCAACTTTTTATGTGAACCTTTAAATTGGTTTCACATGAGCTGGACGACATTCGGCAGATTCTGATCAAATTAGCCAAAGATCTAGAAAAAAAGAACATGGTTGTACTGATGTGTAATTTAATAAGCAGAACCAAGTCGACAGACAGAAGAGATTCTGTCCTGCTATCATCTCTTAGTTCTATATTGGGTTCGGATGGAGACAGTTTAGCCAGCGGTGGGCCTACGTCCGTCACCAGCAGCATGATCGCTCAGGAGCCACAGCACTCACACATCAAATAAATAAATATCTAAATCTACTGGTAAGACTCCAGTCTGCCGTTTTAATATTTAGTGTTACCGTATGCCGCTGAATATGAATTCAGTTCCCTCCAAACACACAGTATAAACTCAGGACTGTGCTCAGTGTTTGACTGAAATGTTGCAGCGTTGTTTTTCAGTCCAGGGCTGCATCATCTTCAGCCTGTTCGATACTGTTTTAGTTGATGTTTGGATTGTAACACAACACTATGTGTGCGCTGACCCGGCCTGATCTTCCCACAGCAGCGTCTGTGCGCAGAGATGCAGCAGCGAAGCAAAACAAACCGTGTTGGGGAAACTTGTCTGTCGATCCAGGGTTCAGCTTGGCCGCGGAGTACTGAGTGAGGGCTCCTCTGTGGATGGAGAAAGAGACACATTCCCTTGAAATGAGTTTCTTAGGGATGAAAGCCTTTGCGAGAGCTCCCTAGATGACCCACGACCCCGGCTGTATTTGTGCAGGGGGAGCCCTGATCCTGGGCTCTCTGCCTCCCTGCCAGGATCCTGGGGAGTCTTGTAGGGGTGGCCAGGCAAACCCACCGTTCTGCCCCTGGGTGTTTTGCTTTTGGGGTAAATAGAGCCTCCTCAGATGAGCCGGCAATGTCATAGCAGTAACCTTTCACCCCGGGAGTTTTGGAGTTGGGTCATAGGAGGCCATTCCTGGACCACAGTTAAACCCGGGGTTAGCGTTTTAACATGAAGATATCTCCTTTTGTTGTCAGTGTTACCACAAACCACAGGTTCAGATTTTAGTGTTGCCTGAAAGTCATTTGTAAATCAGTCAAGGTGGAGGGTAATTCCAGAAATGTAAAACAAGGAGACGCTGTCTTCAGATATTAGTTTAGCCTTTTTATGGGCATCATCACTGAGAGCAGCTTCTGAGAACTCACACAAGAGACGAGCGGGTGAGACGTGAACATCGAAAACACAAAACCGGTACGTGAATTCAGCAGCATCTGAGAGCGTGGGTTCAGCGGCGGAGCAGTGTACACAAGGGCCACCATCAGTAACCTCTGCACCCTCACCCAACCCTTAGGCTTTGCAGGATGTCGGATGTCAGCCCCGAACACCCAATCAGAAACAAACACAGATGCAGCGAATTCCACTTTCACTCGGAACATTTGGTTGACCCCTTTCCCCCCTCCCGGTCGGTGTACCTCTGCCCACTTCTGCCCTCAGGCCAACAATAATCCAATAGAGAGATGGCTTTAAAGGAGGTTAAACAGGAAGACACTCTGGGCGACCAACGCAGCTTCCACCTCCTCCCCCAGCCTGTCTATCTTTCAGGTGAGATAGAGGGATAAAGACTGTCGGTCTGATCGCATCGCTACAATTAACATCAATTTATCAACCACAATTAAACAGTTTCATATCTATCAGGGTAAATCTTCATGATTTACAGAATAAAAATGACTGAAATCAGTTACCTTCATACACGTAAGCTTGAAATGCACCAAACTGACTACAGAGATGTCCCCACTTTCACCTTTGTCCTCTAGCAGTATAAATAATCATTAGGAAGATGGCCAGATCTATAAAAGATGAAATACATTTATTCTTATTGTAGTTGCAAACCAATCTGGCACCGAGGCGTTCTTTTTGGTATAAAACAAAAGCTCTGGAAATAAAAAGCTGCAAAAATGAGACATGAACAATGTGATTTCAGTTCATCCGGAACAGGATGAAAAAAAATCTGCCAAATTTCATGGAAATTCCTGCATTTGTTGTTGAGAAAATCCATCTTTGACAACTGGAACTGGCATCCCTGAAGTTATTCTGCAAGTATTTTGGCTGCTGCTGATGTTTTATATTGTCAAAAAAAAAAGTTGCGCCTCGGCTCAGATGCTCGTTTTAATTGCATACGTGGGAACGGCGAAGGAAAAATGAACCTCAGAGCTCAGCAGATTTTTTTTTACTTGCATCAGAGAGATATCTGCCTTCAGTCACATTTGTACTTTAGTATGTTTGTGGCCTAGAAAACCCAGATTTAATCGGAGGAGTTGATTATGTTCCTTCAGAGTTGAAACGTTTCTTTCCATTTCTGTGGGAACTAACTTTCCCCTTCTTAGTCAGCTTTTGTTACATGCCCATTTTCCTCTGTGACAGCATGGCTGCTATTTTTCGCCATTCTGAATCTTAGGAAGCATCCTGACGTACAATGTCCGGATTTGGGTTTCTGGTGCACCGAGTTGCACGTCTGAGCGTTGCTTTCCTGTACAGCTCTATAAAACCTGCTCTTTCCTCACCTGTCACTTCTGACATTTCCAAAAACAGAGGTCACATGACGGCACAGCATCTTGAAAACCAGGAGCCAACTCTGCAAGAGAAACAAAGCTGCACTCATCCTCCTAATTGGCAGGAATGTCTTCACTGAAACAAGAAAGAGGGTCATTCAGATGGGCCTTAATCAGAGTCATGCTCCCGGGGCTGAATTTCAGGAAGACACTTGTTGAACAACTGTCTTGTCTTCGCGCGGGCGGCTGCAGAGGTCCCGTCCTGCTCACCCCTGCACATCCTCCACGGAACAATGTTAGTTCATGGCCTCTTTCTGTTCGTTTAACACTGCTTCTGTTTACCTATAATCTTACCATCCTCTTCTTTTTTGACTCTGCTTACATGTTCTTCTTAGAAAGTCTCCAACCAAGACCCATTTTTCAGAGGTTAGAGCACCAGAAGTGTCACCAGGTGTCCATAAAACAGGAACACAGTGTCTAGATTATCACCTGACCTCTGCTCTCCGTGTGATCCGTGCACCCTCTTGGCACAAACTGTTTGCGATTGTGCTCAGCAAACAATGAAAACACATGTTACGATGCATTTGCCCACACACACATTTGCCATTATTTCTTCCACAAGTCAGAAACTTTGATTTCCCCAACCTCAGAGGGAGGCTTTTCTTTAACATTTTTGAATAAATGGCTGTGGCTCCCTGATCATGGGGAGAGCATATGTCCTTTTAGGTTAGTAATGAGCCACATTAGAGAAACTCCAGTTTCTCGGGTGGCTTTGATTTACTCTGGAAATTAGCAGACTTGAAGTCATTTTTGGAACAATTTTGCACCATCACAGTAGAATCATCTTCATTTTCTTTGCTATCCTGCCAGCTATTTTCTGCCAAATACACATGAGTTGGGAAATATTGACAGTAAACATGTGTGTGTGTGTGTGTGTGTGTGTGTGTGTCTGGCTAATAGGAAAGTTTTTCTTATCTGGAATAAGTCCGGAGCAATTTTACATTCCAGTGTCACTGTTGGTTTAAAGCTTGAGTCCTTCTCTTTTCAGCTGATGAAAGCATTGAAATCAATCGCTGCGATGGCTTTTGACTGAATGTTGGCTTTGGAATAGATAGCTGATTCAAAGATTCCTAAAGCTTGATGTCTCCCAGAAAAGGGATTTGTGGAAATCCTCCTCACAGACAAAAATGATTAGGGTGTTTTTTGGTGATTTATGCTGCTCTAAAGATAGTGGCTCACATGGCAAAGACAAGAGAGGAACCCTTGGCTGCTCCACCTGTAAACAGCATACCGCCTGAAATTGGTGTCCCAGACAATTAGAGCAGAGGGATCCGCACAGGGGTGCTGACCAGAGGCCCAGCGGGCCTCGTGATTCAGCCCGAGAGGTAGGAAAAGCCCTGGACAACAGTGGACAAAGGCTCCAGTCACCAGTGTTCTTTTGGTTTACGCCTCGCACACTCACGCGCGTTGCCTCTCGATTGCTTATTGAATTACATCTAATCATTCAATTAAAGTCACAAGGAGCAGCAGCATAGGTCGTCTCACCAGAGCCGCTGCAGGATGCATAACGGACACTGTGTTGTCGTGCGTGGGAAGTTTGAAAACAAAACGTCTGAAACTGCAGCACTGTGACTAGAACATCTCTGTCCCCGCCGAGGCCGTTGTGCATGGCGACAGCTTGGGAAAGCACCAACCAGAATTTTGATCTATCAAAGGCATTTTTCTAAACCCGCTTCTCACATCAGTGGCTAACTCAATAGCTTCTTTGCTGGCTGTTTTTATCCGGATTATTTATCTTGTCCCTCTCATCTGAGAATACTGGCTGTTATTCAGTGTTAGCACAGCTAACCACGTGTGTTTAAAGCCTCATGCAAGGATTTCTCAGGCCGCACGAGTTCCATGTGCAGCTCTGCCGAGGCTGTGGCAGCTTGGGTGTTGAGAGACTGCAGCGAGTGAGGAGGAAATGGGGTCTGGCATGTTGACTCAGGGTTAAATCCCCTCGGACTTTTCCGAAAGGCCGCTATTAGAGTTTAATCACCCCGCGATTGTAGGCACGCTGCTGAGAAGCTGAGAGGGGGATGACTGATGAGCACGCAGCGCACAAACCATCAACGCTGACGCATCCAGGAGCTGCAATCAACACAGTCAACGGATGAGTGCGCACCAGTGACGTGAAAACAGGATCAGATGTGAAAAAGTTCATGTTATGCTCTTCCTCTCACTGTATATGCTTCCTGTTTTATTAGAAAACTGGCTTGTCACATTTAACCGCAAGGTTATTCTTGTAAATGATTGCTGGTTTAGGGTGAGCGATTCCTTTCATATTATTTTCAGATGCAGTTTTTTTTTTTCAGTGTTTGTAAATGCTAACCGTCAATGGTTGACTTGACTCTTTTCCCGACACTTAGCAGACAAAATCATGAAAGGAGATTGAAAAGAAGTAGCTGAGCTTCCATGTGAGGACACTTTGATTGCAAAGTAGATTGTTTCCAGGTGAGGTGTTCCCTGAAAGTAGGGAAATCGGAGGAAATTCTAATGTAAAGTGATGTAGCGTCCATTGAAGATTTAGAACCGAAAATCTGAGAATCAGATGTGGTTTTTCCTTTCGGGTGGTGAATCTCTACAGTCGTCACGCAGGAGGAATAGTTTTGGGGGGGGGGGGGTTTATGCATCTGCATCTAAGGTTTTTTTATTTTATAGTTAGCGTTGCAGATGAGCCGATTTTAGTGGATTTCATTGTGATTTGATGCTCTGTTAAAAACACCTGAAGTTCTGCAGAATGGCCTCAGTTCTTCCTTCACCGAAGGGGTCCATGCCCAGCTACATGTTTGGACCCTAGGGTTGTCGGACGGCGTCCCTCCGTCCTGCCAACATGCCTGTCAGCCTGCACTGCAGTGATTGGAAGCAGGCATTGTGTGGGAAGTCCAATTAGAGACGGAAATTGCGCCGAGCCAAGCGCTGGCTGCATGGTTACTTACCTGCACATCTGCATTGACTTTCCAAAGCAGTAGCCACCTTTTTCCACCACCTTAATTGGTATTTCCATCACTGATGGCATGAAAGAGAAATGCCACGGTCTGCTTCCTGATAATGGCCGGCGTTTCCACTGATGTCTAATGATGTGGAGGCTCGTGTCGGGTTTAGTTTTATGCCCGGAAATATTTTTTTCTTATCTAAATGAAGCCTTTTTACTTTTGAGGTAGCGTGATATGCTGCAGAGGTCAGGCACTGTCGTGGGTTTTACGTAGATGCAGTACATGACGGCGCCGCGTTTCCAAGGTCTGGTGCAGAAGAAGGGTCAGCAGGGTTGGATTTCCAGGGTGTTCTGGCTCTATTCTACAGTCTGCCGAATAAGAATACACCCAACACACGCAGTAACTATTTATTGTGAAATTTGCGATAGCAAAGGTGTTGTCACTTAAGCAGACAGATTCGCTCCCCATCCAGGCTGCTCCCTCTGTAGCACAGCCAACCGGTCCCTCCACCACATTTTTATGCCACGTTAGTTCATTTTCTCGATAGTTCATCCATGAAACTACAATGTGACTGTGGTTTGGGAGTTATAAAGCACATAATACCCCTGATTTGGGTTTCTAATCAATATTATGTGATCTTGACAAACAGCTACATCTGTTGCTGAGCGTCGTTGCTTGGCCGTGTCGGTGTCGGAGATAAATGGTTCGGCTCACGCCCCACCCTTCCAATAAAAAGTGCATTTTCTTCTCGGCACGTTTGATTGTTTGGTGCGGGCCCTGGCCTTGACACAGCCTCCATCACAATCCATACTTGGTTCATCAGGAGCCAGGAACACTGTTCAACATATGGGGATCGTTTCATGAATAATGGCCACAGAAACATATGTTTAGAAATATACGCTATACAGGCTCAGACGGAGTCATGTTGATGCTGAAGGCAGGCAGACGTGTGTCATGTGTACGTGCAGGTAGACAGGTTTAAAATTACAATATGTTTATTTTTAAACAGCCTGATTTTTATTCTTTAGCAAATGAGGTGTTTAATAAATCCTCTTATTCAAATTTCTCCAAAACAAAAGTATTTGCCAAGATTTGGTAAAAATCAAACAACAATGGTGGTGTTGCATTCATTTAGGTGTCACTAAATGGCAGCGATGTTTTCAAATTTAAAAATTTGCAAAAATGGTTAAAAATCATAGGTGTGAGTGTGTCAACAGGAAATAGAAAAAGTGGAGCCGGGTCTCCTTCCCAGTCCTCGGAGGTTAATAAATCCTCAGCACATATTTAATCTATTTGAGGACATGTCCTGCCACAGTTAAAGGATGTGTGCTTGTATTCATCATCCAGCCCTCAATGTGCCGCCTTCCTCCCCCTAAAACGTACTCCCTCATCTTCCACCTAGGCTGCAGGCGCTGCAGGCTATCAGGGAATCGGAGCAGGAATGTGACTCCTGACAGACACGTCTCCCAGGACCGCGGACCCAATGTGTTCCCAATTAGCTTCATCTGATAAATTTGGAGTGCACGTGAAACCCAAGCGGGCATGATCAATAGCGCTTGGCTGTTTTTGTCGTGCGGTTTTGTCGCTACAGCCTCCAGTCTGATTCATCACTCTGGTCCTGCAGATAATTGGACAACCACGTCTTCCTTTGTAGGCGCTGCAAAACTCTCATGTCACCTTTGCAGCAGCTTCTACCCACACCAAAAAACACAAGAGGACACACACACATCATGTACTTCTTCTATCTTTTTGAGGACTTGTATAGGCCTAATGTACCACCTAGCCACCGCAACTCACTCTAATTTAAACCCAATTCTAACCCCAGTCTTGAAGCCAAGTCTTAACCCTCAAACAGCCCTTTGAAGCCTTTCTTTATTACTACCTCTCCTTTTCCATCCTTTTCACTGTGAGCCAAACTCTACTTTTCCTCATTTGACACCTCACCCTTAAACAAAAAAGCATGCAGGACCGGGACCCTGGCCTGGACAGCAGGGGACACACACACACACACACACACACACACACACACACACACACACTCTCTCTCATCCCGAGCATTTTAGCACCTACCTTATCCAGAAGTGCCATCTGCTGTTCATAGCTCACACTGCATCGTCCCGTATGATTTCAGGTTTAACCAGCCAGCTTTGGGATCCAGCTCCAGAAAGCTAGAACCATTTACCAGCTTAGCTGACACTGGTGGGGCATGTGCGTGCGTGCGTGTGTGTGTGTGTGTGTGTGTGTGTGTGTGTGTGTGTCAGAGTCAAGATCTGGTCCTCTCTCAGATCTTTTATTACTAAACTCACTGACCTCTACAAAGAAAACCTCCATGTTTAGGCCTCATATATTCAACTATCGCTGCCACCTAAAAGTGATGCGTTTGTCAGCTTAGTGTTGACTCGGCTGTTTTAGAAGTCAGCTTCAGGAAACGATGTACTATTTCTGAGACGAGTCCACGCTTGGCAGCTTCCCAGTGAGTTTCTGTTTGATACGAGCCAACGTTTGGGCTGCATCCATCCTCTGTCCAAGGACAATGAACTTGTCTCACAGCGACTCGTTTTGGTTTAAGATCAGTTTAAATATCCTGTCATGTGTCTGCTTTCATTCTTTGGTCAGCTCACATCTGAAATAGCAATTTTTGGATTCAGTTGTTGGTGTGATTTGTGTGAGGATGAATGGAGACGGCAGGATGTTGCGGTCTGGCTCAGCTTGTGGTCAGGTTAGTTTACAGCTATTAGACATGCAGAAGCTTTCTGGAAACCACCAGTTTCACAAAGACAGACAACATCAATAGTGAATTTCTACTATCTATACTTGACTGAAGTGCTCACTATTTGGTAATATGCATTCCAGCAGGATTTTTTACCACCATCAGTCACTTGATTCGTTTTTTTCATGATGCACATGAAGTCCAACCCTGTAAGGTCTCAGTTATTTGAATAACTTCAACTTTATTTTTCACTTTCTTTACTAATCCCAAACAATTAACATTGATTTCTTACTGAATTATTTGATTTTATTTGTTAAAATGGCAATGAAACATCCAAAAAGAATAAGGTTATAAGGTAGGAATAAGGGCTGTAAAAGCCTGTAAGAAAGGAAACGTCAGCATTTTGCTTGCTTGAACACTAGAGGGCGACAGCGGCTCGTTTAGGCAATTATCTCTAATAATTTAAAACGTCACTATAAGGGACATTATTTATTTATTATTTTTTCTGATAATTGCAAGTGACTGTAATTTTATCCCTTATGCACGTAAAAACACAATTTAACTCAAATAATTATGCACTCAGAGCTCTGGAAATTCTTATTTTTGGGAGCTCCAGGAAATCAAAAAACTGGACATACTTCATTTTTAAAAACAAATTTAAAAACGCATTTAAAACAAAAGTGGAACTGGCAGAGTAAAAGGATGCGACAGTGTTTAACGACAAGGAATTTTCTTTTGTTCGTTGCTTCAAATTTCAAAAATCCAGTGTATAAAAGTTATTGCAGCTTAAGGTATTTTCAGTGTTAAGTACATTTTGCATCTTTAGGTGGAGCCTTGAGGAGCAGTCTATTGCTGGCGCAGTCGTCATCGACATTCACAGGCCACAGCAAGTCCCCACAAACAATAACTTCCTCCCTTTCAGAGCCGAGAACAGCGTTTCGAGACCAGTTTGGCTAAACGATGTTGTTGTTGAGTTTGGTCCACTCAAAGATGTCCTGCTCACACACAATGTCTGAGTTGATGAGCAGGTAGCGGTCCCCCACGCAGAAGTGCTTCTGACAGGCGGCGCATTTGAAGCACTCCAGGTGGTAAACTTTGTCCCGAACGCGCATGGTCATCTCGAAAGCTCTGATCCTCTTCTCGCAGGAAGCGCAGAGACCGTCCTGACCGAAAAGCCTGGGGAAGACATCATCAAGAGTACCGAGAGGAGGACAAGCTTGACGGGACAAATCTGGGGCTCACACACCCACCTCAGGTAGTCTCTCCGACACAGTTTTCGTCCCAGCTTGTAGTAAAGCCGGCGTCCCACCTCCCCGAGCCGACAGCCGCACAGGTCGCAGCTCAGGCAGTCCTCGTGCCAGTACTGCTCGATGGCCTTGAGGAAGAACCTGTCGCCGATGCTCTGCTGGCAGCCGCCGCACGTGAGCAGCGACGGAGGCATCTGCAGGACCTCGTCCACCGGCTCCCTGCACAACGGCCATAGAGCCGCCATCAGGTCTGACCAGACTTTGGGTTTTTGAGGTGCTTAAGTGGTAGTGAATATGTGGTCAGCTCAAAAATACACCTTTCAATCCAAATGAAAATATTTTGGTCGTCACTGTGAGGCTGTTAGCATATTTTATTCCATCTTACGACTAAATATGAACAAAAATATCACGCTTAAAATTAATGCACTCACACATAAACCTGTCATGAAACATTTTTTCAAGATCTGAGCCCCTAAATGAGTATTCGCCATTAGCTTGGAGGTCTGGAAAAGGTCATGAGGTCAGCTGGGTTGAAACTACTTACTCGCTGGTTTCCAGCGTCTTCCTCTCTATAGTAGATGCCATGTTTAGGACCTGGACCAGCCTGATCCAGGGTCGCTCCGCAGGGGGACCGGAGCACAGACGCGGCGCACCTGCTCCCGCTGCAGCGACGCTCTCTCTCTCTCACACACACACACACACACACACACACACACACGCACGCACACGCACACACCGTCCCAGAGGTGCCGTGTCAAATTAAAAGGCAACGGAGTCCCGTTGAAATGGCCGCGGGGCGCCAGGAATCGCTTCAGTAGCTGCTGCTGGTGGTGATGGAGGACGCGGTCCTCATTTCCTGGGGCAATTACGCACGACACTTGCTGCCATTTTCACCACATTTCTCTTCATTCTGACGAGACTCCGGGGGCGTCGGCGCCTCAGTGGAAACGCAGATCCGATCAGGCGGTCAGCGGCGCGCGTCTCCGCCTCCGTGCGTCTTCTTTCTGCGCGCTCCCCAGCTCGGAGCTGTTGTTGTGCGGCATCGCGTTTAAATACGTCGGCCCCCCTCAGCCTCTGCTTTCGTTTCCCTCTTCCTGCTCACGACTGTTTGACAATGGGGGGAAATGGGTCTTAAAGCGACAGTTAGGCGCTGCGCAGCCCTGCGCGCTCAGGCGTGGAGCCGCGTCGTGACCGACGCTAATGGCTTCATTAGGCTGCTGATGGGCTCCTCGCCGAGATAAGGACAAGCGTGATCCTGCTGGTTAACTACAAACGTTGGGGGTTTTCTTCAGTTATTTTTGTTTAACTCTCCTCTCATAAACGTAAAATGATCCAGTCCGGTGTAAAAACAGAGCAAGGCTTTCAGAACTGCGTTTATGAACTAGAATGTCATGATTTGTAAATATGTGGAAGATTCATCATAGGGATATTTAAAAAAAAATATGAGGGAAAAAAATAATAAGTACGGGAAATAGCTGAATGGATAAAAAGTACAAATAAAATTAGTTTTAAATGGAGATAATTTATCAAGACAGATATCAAAACACTGCAAACTAGGCACAGAGGTCAAAGAGACTTTGATTTTGGAATTTAGCCTGTTTTCAGAATTCAAAGATTTCATGACTTGGTTTGACTTTTGTGTGTTTGCTGCACAGTTACTGTCCTTCCCATATAGGTCCTGCATACTATCTGCTGCCAGTGTTTCAGCGCTGGAGGCGGTGGAGGGAGGGAAGGAGGGAGGGAGGGAGGGACGCAGACAGTTGGACTGGACAGAGAGATAAAGCACCTCAACTCCTGCAGCCGCACAGTCGGCTCCCTGGCCAGATTCAGTGAGGCAGGGACTAAATTCGGCTAAAACCACTCCTTCGGCGAGGCATTTGTTGGACTGTGTAGTCTGGATGAATCGCTAGCTAAGAAGGCCCAGGAGCAAGGTGACTATGAACCAGAGCGCCGCCGGCTGAGAAGAAACCAGAGCGGCTTTACAGAGATAAAAGTCTTAATTCTGAAATGTTGTCTTCCTACAGCAACAGCAATAGAGAACGTATGCTCTCTACGCCCTAGATTGATCAACCTTAAATCCTGGACCCTGAAATTCAAATTTCTACAATCTAACCCTGCAATGGGCTTTGAAATGTTGACAGTATTGTATAACATACAAGTGTCACCATGACCACAACACTGACACTACAAGAGTGATTCAAACATCATCACCTTCATGTTCCACAAATGTAACTTTCAGAGTTGTAGGAGAAATTAAACAAGTACGTGACACCGAGTCATCTGCCCCGCTTCCTGTGGAGCCGACGCAAAAAAGCTCAGAGGATGTTCATGCAACTGGCATGCAGAGATGAGGCTATCCTGGAGCCGTGCACATTGCATTCACTTCCTACCCCTCCGTGCACGACGGCACTCTTCGCACAGTTCCCAGTGAGACAGCTCCAGATGGCTCTGCCTGATAGGCGTATCAAGGCCTCAGCACACCATCAAAAGGCGAGAATATCTGTGGTGGGGGGGAGGTTGTGGCATTTCGTTTTAACTATTAATTACAGCAAATGGCAAAACTAATACACTTATCACACACACAGGCACACTTACAACAGCAGACACAAGCAAATGGCATTTAGCTACTGATTCTGGACTCGGAGAAAAATAAGGAGGTAGTGACGCTCTGGTCTGGATCTGTGGGCGCTTGGCACCACGTTTTTCCGATCTAAAACAGAAATCGGGGAACAAACGGTTAAGAATGTCGACAACCTTTTGGGAAATGGTGTCACTTTTGCCCAGTTTCCTGTTTTTGCCTGTTCGGTACTGACAGCATTATGGAGTTGAAAGCGGGGAGGGCAGCTGGAAAATGAGGGTCAACACATGGCTACTAAAGACGGAGCGATCCTTTCACGGGTCAGACAGTACATGAGGTGGATTTTTTTTTTCTCAATGTCTTAGGTTTCTTATGAACTATTAGAGAGTCAAAGTCTCCAAAGATTTGCGGACCTGTTTCCTCTGACAGTAATGTTGACACTTAGATAGCGCTTCCCACCTAATCTGAGCAGATAATTTCCCTCTGTCTCAGAGGCCTGCTGCCAAATTTACTTTTCCACAAGAAAAGTATGGATTTGTTCCACCAGTCTAAACGAGGTTGGCAAATTAGAACACAAATTACTGAGATCAGAGGCAGTGCTCATCCTGGAATTCTTGCCTAATGTGTTGGTCAATAGCACTTGATTGAAACACAGACTGCGGAAGTTACTCACTCTGTTGAAAGGGAGCTTCATTTACCCTCCTGGTTCCTGAATAATCAGTATTATCTCTAAAAGAAAACACTTTCAGTGAAACAATCCAATCAAAAAACATGTGGTGCCTCGTTAACTGCTTCCTGAGCTTTGCAAAGCAAAAGAATGTGTTGTAGTTCTAAGTTTTATACACGTTCACATGGACAGAACTAAGACTTACTGAAACTCTATGAGCCCTTTGTAATTTTGAAAGTTTTCTCCTAAAATAATTTTGCAGAATCTGACTTGTATAATATTCCATCTATCCATATATAAAACCTATTATCCTAATGAAAGCGGATTGTATTTAATATTGAGGGTTTACTGCCCCCTGGTGGACAACGGGATTTGTTTCTTTCTTTTTATTACCTTCGCTAATGTCGGAGGTTGTGATAGCCGGCGTTTTGTTTGTTTGTTTGTTTGTTTTTAATAGAAGCAATCATTTCGAAAGGTTATGATTTTTTTTTTTATTTCTTAAGGAAAAAACAAAACAAAAAAAATAAAAAACCCTTTCGAAAAATACTCGGCTCCTTCACCAATGTGGAACTTACTAATGAAACATAATGGCATTATTACACAGGTAATAGTGACACATTATAATAACCCAAAACTGTTGTTAATTGTACTATAATGGATTAGTAAGATTTTCCAGTAGGTATATATCATACACAACATGATGATGCAAATTATAATTAGAGTTTTTGCTGTTGCATAGCTGTAAGCAATAAAGACACCATACATTCGTGAAGTTTAACGAAGGGATACAACTGTCAACTAAGAAATTCCGATTTCAACAACTGTTTCCAACCATGATACTGTATATGGTCGAGATAGCCTGTTTAAAGCTAATGATGCGGCAGATTTTCTTGGAAGAGGCTAAAAATAATATTGCCTGATCATAAATACAGAATGTGTACCGTTTTATTGCCAGCAACGTTATCAACTATAAAAACCAAAGATTAATTTAAACAGGTTGTATTTGAGTACAATAATATAAAACATTGTACACCCATGTCAGCTTTATTTTTTAAATCTTATTATTCAGGAACTATGATAGACAACTACCAATGGACCTTCTTCTTTATAAAGAGTGTCGCCGTCTATCGAACAGTCTCAGTTGTCGGTGAGGCCGGCGGGGCGGATCCCACACTATAGTGAAAGAGGAAAATAAAGTAACACAACAACAATAACAACTTGGTCCCTTCATAACGTTCGCTTGCAAGCTCCCCTGTGGATATATAGCATCAAGGTGAGTGAATTAGAAGCGCTCCCAATGTTAGAGGGCTTTTAGCAGACTGCTAGCTCGCACGCGTCCAATGGCCACCGGATAACTAAGCTAGTAGTGCGTGAAGATGCTAAGTCAGTGGGTTGTGCTATCGCTAGTGTGACCAGGGCCATTTTACCGACCATCGACTTCACTGATAGACTTTAAATCACATAGTTCTTGGACCAAAATAAGTGTCCTTTGCGTCCCTCCTTCACTGCAAATCAGTTCTTATTATAAAACTGCCCGTCAACGTCTTTCTTTTCTTTACATTTACAGTGAAGTTAGCAAGTTGCTATGATGAAAGGGTTTAGTGCTTAGGGGTGTCTGATTAAACCTAGTTTCTCAGTTCCATATCTGGTTTTTACCATTAACATTTAGATACTACTCATAAATTAAAGCCTGTAAATCTACTGTATTTACTTTGTAGTCGATGTTGAGTTCCTCTTCAGCGGTTAGGTCCATCACCTTCAACATTATGACAACCTATGTTTGCTTACCGTTTTTTAACTCTGTTTTCATTTTTAGTCACTGTATATTTATGCAAATGAATTACCCTTTGCACAGTACAGGAGTATTAACTCCATTATACCACACCGTTCAAAGATAACACTTAAGTTTAAATGTTGCATTCCAAAATTTTCTGTTTTTTACTCTTAGTTTGTAACTACAATGATGATGGATCACATAGGAGCATATCAATGTTAAATTTGAAAAGTGCTGCTTTTCTCTGTACCCATCTAACCATAATGTGTAAAAACGGCAGTAAATTACATGCATCATTGTAGATGCAAGCGATTTCTCATTTTTGTGGCGGTGAATGCCAAGTCATGATCGTTGACTATCTGAAGACGTCAATCACGTCTCAGGTTTTCCTTTTTTTTCCTCAACAAGGACATTGTGAAATAAAAAATTGCTATTGTGTAGTTGCCGTGCTTCAAGCAGAGACCTGTGCTAATTGCCTCAAATGTAAGCCTTTTATTTTCGTTCACAGATGCCCTCCGTGATGAATGCCAATGGGACAGCCCTATCCGTCAGCCCAGATGTGGGATCCGCTCCAGGGTCACTGGGAAATTTTTCAACCTGTGGACAGTCTGAAGTTTTGAAGCAAGTACTCATCGTCATCGAGAAAAAGGCCCGAAACATGGAGAAGAAAAAGGTAAATGCTACGAATGGAGTTGATAAGAATCCATCCTACTGGGAAATGAAGACTGCATGCCTTAAAGTGATCTAAATTCATATATGTAAATTTAAACCATACTCATAACTGTGTTATCCTGTTACAGAGTAAACTGGATGATTATCAAGTCAGAAAGAACAGTGGGGAGCGTCTTAATCCTGACCAGCTGGTGAGTATATCACACCATTGTGATATGACTATGTCATATTGTAATTATTCTGAGCAGCTTTTTGATAATCATTTAGTAAAGTTTGTCTGTGATTTTTTTTTTTTAATGTTAAGATAAAGTAATGCATAACAGTGTGTTTATGTCTGTTTTCTGGCTAGTGAGAGACATCTATTCATTTTGGTTTGGATATCTGGGATAAAGATCAATCTGTTCTCTGTGAAATTTGTCTTTTAGGAAGCCCTGTCCAAATATCAGGAAGTTATGAATAATTTGGAATTTGCTCGAGAGTTGCACAAGACATTCTTGGCCCTGGGACAAGATGTAAGACTGACTCTTTTTCCCAAATTCAGGTGGTGTCATCTAGTCCTTAATAACATCATAATAATGTCGTATGCAAACATACTTGTATCATCATTAGCTCCAAAAGGTTGCAAAGAAGTCTGCACGGCGGGAGCAGCTGCTGAGAGAGGAGGTGGAGCATAGGAGGCTGAAGAATATTCTGGAATTACAGTTCATTTTGGACCGGCTTGGTGACGACGCGGTGCGCCAGGACCTGAAACAAGGGGCTGAAGGCTCACCACTGCTGACAGATGCAGACCTCGCAGCTTTTGATGAGTTCTACAAGTTAGTGGGGCCAGACCGTGAGCAAAACATGAGGTTAGTGCCAGACTTTGATATGAATGAACCCACCTGTCTGTTTACCTAAAAACATCTGTGCCCTTCCTTGCAGACTGACTGATAAGTATGAAGAAGCATCTGTACACCTCTGGGACCTGTTGGAAGGGAAAGACAAGGCGGTGGTTGGGACAACATGTAAGTCGGACTGCAAATGTACTGTATATGGCAGATCAGTGGAGATCTTTTGGTTGAAGGATGCTTTGACCACTTGGATGTTAAAAACAAATCAGAATTTGTTCCCCCACGCAAGCTTTCGGTCTTAATATCTAAACGATCCATTGTGTTTCGTTAATGCAGCATGTGTGCAGTTCTCTGATGTGAATAATCAGGGCTTGGGGTACATTGGCATGCTGCATTCTCAGCAGTCTGGCCCGTCGGGCTCTCACTGCTGCATTCTGGTAGGCGGCTGATCACTCTGGGCTGGTCCTGACTCAGCAGTGGGGCAGGGTGCCAGTTCCCCTGTTTCCTGTGATCTCTGGAACTTGCATTTGGGTACTTGTGACCCAGTTCATTGTACCGGCACCAGCCAGCTTTTGCCTCAATGACAAGGCATTTGAGTAGTATTTATTCAGCAGCACCGAACGTCTTGGCCTGAAACTTCGTACATAAACGGGTTAGAAAATCTGTTGAAGCTTTCCATTTGTTCAATTCTTCTAATTCTATATTTCTCTTTTTAGACAAGGCGTTGAAAAAGACTTTGGACCGGGTTCTGCTGAGTGGATACTTTGACCGGTTTCCATCTCACCAAAATGGCTGTGAGGAAGAGGAGGACGAAGAGGCGGCCTCGGCAGCAGCAGTGGCACTTACCGAGTCATCAGAAGCAGAGGAGCAGGCTGTCGATCCAGGTCCTGACCGTTCCCTTAGGTTACGCTGCATGAACCTCTGTTCTGGAAATACATTTGCAATTGAGCAGTGAAGTAAGTCTTACATTCACAAATGTTTCTCTACAGAAACTGAAATAATTACGGAGTTCTCAGAACCCATCACAGTGGAAATTACAGAGGTGTGCTTCACTTTCCTTGCAGCAGTGAAGTTTTTATGCATCCTGATGTGTGGAGACTTTTAAAATAATGATTACTTTTTGCCCTTGGTAGTTCGTAAACAGACAGTTCATTCCAGATGGCAGTTACAGCAGCGGTGAGAAAGAGCAGGGGGAAGAGTGGACCACAGAGACGGAGGTATGCTTCCACACGTTCCTGCCGCTCCTCTGAACCTTTTGTGACTCTTTACTCATTAAATGGGAAAAAGTTAAGGATCCTACTAATAAGGAGATATCTTACATGATAACTTTAGTGGTTACACCTGACCATTTTATGGGACCACTGCACCACATCAGTATTTTATGACATCTGTTTAAATGGTTTACGCTGCATTGCCACACTGGTGTGCTCTGCTTTGTACAGGTCACCATAGCAACGACACGCCAGGATCATTTACTTACTTTGACACATTACACAGACCAATTTGACTACATTGTAAACTGTGTATCTGAGGCCTTTTTGTCCTCAGACAGACACCTGTGATGGTATTATCTCTGGAGGAAAGCTCAGGTTTTGGGCCTAATCATAGAATCCTGAGGGGGGAAATCTGACTTTGTAAAAATAGCTTTTTCCCTCCATACAAACACTTAACAACACAGCGACTATGCTGCAATATAAATCCAGTTCAGTTGTTCTCCCTCTGAGATAAACTGGATTATTTTACTGAAGTCATCCGTGATAATGCTCATTATCTCTGGTCGACATGCGTCAAAGAGCGTAAAAGGAGGACAGTATATTTGTCTTGCCAAAGAACATAATCTGCTGGGCAGTAAAAAAAGAAAATAGGTATAAACAAATGATTATATTTAAGTAAATTATGGTTGTTCCACAGTTGATGGTTATTAATCCATAAACAGGACTTAGTAAATGCTAACCTGGTTTTTCGTTTGTAATGTGTGTTAGGCAGTCACTGCCATGCAGCAGCAGCCGCAGCCTGTGCAGCCTGCAGCGTCGCCCGTCACCATGGAGAACCACCCCTTGAACATGGCGTCGTCTGTACCTGCAGCGGACCCAATGGCCAGGAAGCAGGTGGTGCAGGACCTAATGGCACAGATGCAGGGAACGTACAACTTCATGCAGGTAGGAACTTGCTCCTTGGACCTGTCCGCTCTGAACCGAGCTCGGTGCTCAGCATCCCTGCGCTTTCAGGACTCGATGTTGGAGTTCGACGGGCAGGCCATTGACCCTGCCATTGTCTCGGCGCAGCCTATGAAACCCACCCAGAACATAGATTTACAGCAGATGGTGTGTCCCCCAGGTAGGTTTGCAAAGCAGAGCACCGATGCTGTTGTGTGAATGTTAAAAAGGACCTTTTCTGGCTAACTAAGGGGCCTTACTCAAATCCCTTTAGTTCACCCAGACTCGCGGCTACCACAACCCAGTGCTGTCCCAGTTCAACCAGAGCCCACACAAGTAAGTCATAACAAATACAAGTTTTCCCTTTTAGCCACCAACACTTCTCAGGAGCCTTGTCTTTGACTGCTTTCAGGTTCCCATCCTCTCCCCCACGCCACCATCTATGTATCAGAACTCGCACACACCAGACCCCCGACCTCCAGCGGAGCCCCTTGACCCCATTCAGGTGAGCCATACTGCCTCCTCGGGGTCTCAGAAAGCTTCAAATTTTGTGCTTTTGATTGTGTTAGAATGTTCTATACAGTTAATTTTTCTGTATTGAAAGTCTGGAAGCTTTTTTTTAAAGCCCTATAAACTGCTGAGGCATGTCTAATAACAACTGACAAGTTTGTGACTGGCAGCATTATTATCTTGATGGAGTGTATGTGGCCTCTCATATGCGCTTTTGAGCTGAACGGTTAATAATTTTAACCATAAATACTAAAATGTAATAAATTTCCTTCACACTCAGTGTGTGCTAAATACAAATGAAAGTTTTAATCAGTGACCAATTTTCAGAAAAACTGTTTTTTTCTTCTTTAATTCCTCTGCTGTCCCGAAAGATCAGCTCAAAGTTTTGCTCCTTCGGGTGGCTCGGAATCGGAACAAGCATTTAAATGATGTTTCCCCTTTCCATCAGACCTCCATGTCCCTGTCGTCAGAGCAGTCTCCACCCTCGGCAGCTCTCCCGTCTGCGCCTCAAACGCAAGTTTTCCAGCCTGTTTCCAAAGCTCCCCACAGCAGTGGCATCAATGTCAACGCGGCTCCTTTCCAGTCAATGCAGACGGTAAGGCAGTCGTGTTCTGAGGGTTTGGGTTTGTGAACAAGACTAAATTGTCTCCTCTGTCTTAGGTGTTTAACCTGAATGCCCCCATCCCACCAGCAAGTGAGACAGAGGCTCTGAATCAGGCCAGTCAGTACCAGAACAGTTACAGTCAGGCCTTCAGCAGCCAGTCGCAGCATCCTGTGGCACAGTCAGAGATGCAGTCGGAACAACTGCAGACTGGTGGGCACCTTTTCAGTTTGCACTCTCAACTGTTAACCTGCTCATTGCTCCTTTTCTTTCTAAAAGGTGACTCTTCTATTTATTGTTTTTCTTTTAAGTAGTTGGTGCCTTCCATTCCCCAGATCAGTCTGGAAGTCATCAACAGCCTTCACAGCAGGGGCCTGCTTTCAACAGGCAGCCGCAGTCCTTCTACACCAGTAGAGGCATGTCCCGGGGTGGTCCTCGAAATGCTCGGGGAGCAATCAATGGCTATCGAGGCTCTTCTAATGGCTTCAGAGGTACCAGTACTGACTGTTTGTCACTACAATTGAATAATATTCACTATCAAATCAACGATTTTGTGAACTTGAGTAAATTTCCCAAGCCTGGGATAAATAAAAGTGTTTCTATTCTATTGTAAATATCACTTTCATATATAAGAAATGCAAAACAATTAACAAGCACAATGCTATATCAAGACATTGATGTCATTCAAATTCTCTTTCAACAAAATTGAGAATACTTAAAAGAATTTTGGAATAATTTTTTGCTATTTTTAGGTGGTTATGATGGTTATCGCCCCCCTTTTGCCAACGCTCAAAATTCTGGATACGGGCAGAATCAGTTCAACACACCTCGCGATTACTCAAATGGGAATTATCAGAGGGTATGTAAAGTTTTGAGCTTTCAAACCCCTTTTTTTCTGTGCGGCAGCAGTTTGTAACATGCTTTAATTTCTTGTGTTGCACCAGGATGGTTATCAACCAAACTATAAGCGAGGAACTGGTCAAGGACCTAGAGGGGTGTCGCGAGGCAGCGCTCAGGTGATGCGATCCTGAGGAGGCCTTTCTAATGACTGTGATTAACCTGCACCACACTGAAAATTCAAATTTCAAAAAAGCATTTGCCCCAGCTGACTTAGGTTCTTTTATTCCCTCATTAAGTGGTGTCTTTCCTGTCTCATACATCAAAGTGATGCCTGCTTTGATATTTGGAAATGATAAACTCATTGGTTGAAACGCATGAGCTAAGTTGTAAATCCAGTCACCGATGATTTACACGAGCCGTGTGTCACAATATTCCTGTAAACTTGAAAGATTTCATAAGTTATTTTTTGTACTAAAACGCACCTGCCACAGCTGGTCCAAACCTTGGGAGTTGATACCCTTTCTCAGTTAACTTTCTGTCATTTTAGTTCCCAAAAATAATTTTTATGTTCTTTGAACTCCTGTTGGCTTCTTTGTAAATTGATGTTGCTTCAAGAGTTTCAATAAAGTTGTGTTGCGTAACTATGTCACAATCAGTTGTCTGCTGCACAGTCAAACTGTGTGCAAGGACCAACATTTGACTGGTTTACAATCGCAATGCAGTTTACAACAAATGCTCTGCTTATGTTTTTATTACAAATGTGTGAAGGGGTTTTGCAGGTTTGAGCTACCGGTAATATTTTTAGCAGTGTTGTAGCACAGATTATTTTCATGGAACAATATCATTGATTGACGTTTTCCTTGCTGTTGAGGTCATTTTTAGGATACAGATTTACAGCACGAAGACAAACCGTGGCCGGTTTTATTATTATTATAATAAGACATTATTTATTATCGTAACATCGTATCGTAAAACCCCCATTTGCGTAACAGCGCCACCCAGTGGACGAATGTTAAAGAACCAGTTGACATTGTAAAGTGCGTTTTTATTTTAATAGTCGGTAAGGTACGTAGAATTGTAAATATAATAGATTATCGTCTTAATCTAGGTATGACCTCAAATTATTTATAAGGAGGAAAAAACCCAAAAAGGATAATACAATTCCGTCGCTTTAGATATATTACTCGATTTTTTTTACATACTTCTATACATGTAAATTCCCCCACTTGTCCAGGTTTTTAAACAACTAGGTTGAGAGCGATACATTTTAGAACTAAATGTGGAAAAATATCTAAGAAAGATGTCCCACGTGAGAGAGTGGGAGCTCGCACATGGACGAAACCCCGTGACCTGCGCCGTCGCACAAGTGTGACGTCACAGCCGGGGTCCTTAATGAACTGCTGTCTCCACGTGAGAGTATCAACAGCATGATATCTGGCTATTAGAGCCATATTTCGAGTTTTGGGAGCTTTACCACAATTAAATATAAAGGTAGGTCAATATAGCAGACATTTTTTCCCTGTTCTGGTTTTTCAAACATTCCAAATTTAGTTGGCACGCTCTTCCTGTTTGTTTGACAAGAAGTTAGCTTCATCGGTCGACTGAAGTATATGCAGCTACTGCCACATCTATGTCCTACTGGAAGGTTGTATAAACATCTACCATAGTTTTGTCTAAAAGTTTTGTTTTCGGCCGCAGTCGGACAATGGCAACAGTCCGAAAGAAGATAGACAACCGGATTCGTGTCCAGATAGAGAATGGAGTCGCCCTGCAGCACCGGACCATGTTTGTGGTGGTTGGAGATCGTGGTAAAGACCAGGTAATATTCCTGTCAAGATGTTTCACTTTGTCATCCTGGCTGCATGCAGTATAAACATGTTATCGTGTTCTATATAATATGATTATTAGTTTAGTAAATAAAATAACCCGATACATTCCCAATACAGGTGGTCATACTCCATCACATGCTGTCGAAAGCCACAGTCAAAGCAAGACCTTCTGTACTTTGGTGCTACAAAAAAGACTTAGGATTTAGCAGGCAAGTTTAGAATTTGATCATAATAACCTTTTAGTTTTTGGGGGGGGTTTTTGTGGTTTTGATTTTGTTTGTTTTGGTCATTTGTGTCGAACAGCAATCGGAAAAAGCGCATGAGGCAGCTGCAGAAGAAAATCAAAACCGGCACGTTGAATCTGAACCAGGATGACCCCTTTGAACTGTTCATTGCCGCCACCAGCATCCGATACTGTTACTACAACGAGACACACAAGATCCTGGGAAACACCTTTGGCATGTGCGTTCTGCAGGTGAGTGTTCCGTTTTTGGCCGAAGATCAGCGGTTTCACTTCTGACCGTTTATCCGCTGTGTAAAATCAACACTGTGTAGTAACTAATTTTTTAATTTACATATGTTCTATGTAACCAGTATATTTAACTTTGAGAGCTTTTGTTGTCCATCCCACAGGATTTCGAAGCTCTCACTCCCAATTTATTAGCCAGAACCATTGAGACTGTGGAAGGAGGCGGAATAGTGGTATTACTGCTCAGGACGATGAATTCCCTAAAGCAGCTGTACACCATGACTATGGTAGGTGTTCTCTATCCATCACCACGTGCCGGACATTCAGCTTTTGTTGCCTCTGCAATACTGTGGCTTGTTTTCGTTCAGGATGTGCACGCGAGGTACCGCACTGAGGCTCATCAGGATGTGGTAGGGAGATTCAATGAGAGGTGCACACTTGGGCTTTTTTAGGTTTGTCAAGTTGACGGTTTTTGGCGTCATCAGAGCATTAAATATTTTGTTCACTCTTCTCAGATTTATTCTTTCGCTTGCATCCTGCAAAAACTGCGTCGTCATTGACGACCAGCTCAACATCTTGCCAATTTCTAGCCACATGGCAGCGATAAAGCCCGTTCCCCCGAAGACCCAGGTAACTAGAATACCGTAGAAACTTTTAGCATTTTAGAAAAGAACATAGCGTTTACTAGGTGCATTCTTCCTCAAGTATCTCCACTGATTTCTTCTGCTTTAGGAGGATGGTTTGTCTCCCCGAGAGCAGGAGCTCAAGGACCTGAAGGAGTCCCTCCAGGACACCCAGCCCGTGGGTGTATTAGTGGACTGTTGCAGGACCATGGACCAAGTCAGGACAACTTGCTGAGCAGCTTTCTTTTGCTCTAGAGTTCCTATCCATCTAAAGGCCTGCATTCTTCCGTAGGCTAAAGGAGTGCTGAAGTTCATCGAGGCAATCTCAGAGAAGACCCTGAGGAGCACTGTGGCCCTGACTGCTGCCAGAGGTCGAGGCAAATCTGCAGCGCTGGGGCTGGCTGTTGCTGGAGCCGTGGCTTTTGGGTGGGATTGGTTTTTGTGTCTTCGCACAAATGTTGATGAGTCGCTTAAAAGATGTGCACTCGTGCTTTTGCTAAAGAACCACCGACATTCTTTGCAGCTATTCCAATATTTTTGTAACCTCACCAAGCCCAGACAACCTCCACACCATGTTTGAGTTCATCTTTAAAGGCTTCGATGCTCTCCAGTATCAGGTGGGCTTCCTGCAGATTGCAGCATCAGCCAGTGCTCTGATGGCAACAAACAGTCTTTCATATCTTTATTTTACATGTGCAGGAGCATCTGGACTATGAGATTATCCAGTCTTTAAATCCAGAGTTCAACAAAGCTGTCGTGCGGGTGAACATCTTCAAAGAGCATCGGCAAACAATCCAGGTAAATGAAACTGGACCCCCACCCCCCCACCGCTTCACCTTATGTCCCATAATTGTTGAGAATTAGTAGAAATGATGCTAACATCACCATGGTAACGCGACGGCCCTTCCTCTCGCCCTGTGTGATTTGTCCACCAGTACATCCATCCAGGCGATGCTGTGAAACTGGGCCAAGCCGAACTGCTGGTCATAGATGAAGCTGCAGCCATTCCTCTTCCTCTGGTTAAGAAACTGCTCGGCCCTTATTTGGTTTTTATGGCCTCTACCATTAATGGGTGAGAGTGGAGCTGCACTATATTGTTGTTGGAATAAAAGATGTCACTGACCAGGACAGTAAAAAAAAACAAAACAAAACTTGATTTTAAAAAAATAGTATTATAATTTAGCTTTTAAATGTCACCTTAAATAAGCCTTACATTATCCAAGTAAAAAATAAAATCCATTTTCAGCTATGAGGGAACTGGACGTTCCCTTTCCCTTAAACTGATCCAGCAGCTGAGGCAGCAGAGCGTGGAGAGCCAGCAGAACACGACGGCGGAGAACAGAGCCACCAGCACGGCGCGGCTGGCAGCCGGTAAGCTCCTCTGACCTGTGTAACGGCTGAGTTTCATCGCTCTGACTGCTGTGTTTCTGTCCGCTCAGCTCGCTCGCTCCACGAAGTCTCCCTCCACGAGTCCATCCGCTACGCTCCAGCAGACCCTGTAGAGAAATGGCTGAATGATCTTCTGTGTTTGGACTGTCTCAACTTACCCCGGCTTGTTTCCGGCTGCCCTCTCCCACAGACCTGTGATTTGTATCCTTTATAAACTAAAGTTAACCAGCACGTGTATCCCAGCTAGCTGATTCCTGAGTTCTGAGATCCACTGAGACGTATTTTCCAGTTCTGATTGTCCTCAGCCAACACTCTCCAGGTATTATGTGAACAGAGACACTCTCTTCTGTTACCACAAAGCCTCGGAGGCCTTCCTTCAGAGACTGATGGCTCTCTACGTAGCCTCCCACTACAAGGTGCTGGCGTTGATCTGCACCGGCTCCACTCACGATGCCTCACCTCGTGCTGATTAGCTTCTTTTTTTAATTTCCAGAATTCACCAAATGACCTCCAGATGTTGTCCGACGCTCCAGCCCATCACCTCTTCTGCCTCCTCCCACCCGTTCCCCCGACACAGAACTCTCTGCCGGAGGTCCTGGCTGTAGTTCAGGTGAGGACGCATGTGGAAATTTCAGAAATCATTGAAGAACAGGCTTTTTCTTTTTAAGTTGGTCAACCTGCTTATTGTTCCTGATTTTTATTCAGTTTTTAACTGTGTTTCTTAGGTTTGTCTGGAGGGAGAGATATCTCGCCAGTCCATCCTGAACAGTCTGTCTAGAGGGAAGAAGGCCTCTGGGGATCTCATTCCGTGGACGGTGTCAGAACAGGTGAGAGAAGAACTCTTAAAACTGTGGAGATGCGAACGATGTTGCGGTTTAACTCCAAACGTATGAATGTGGTTGAACTAAAGCAACAAACCTCGAATCACCATCGAGTCTTCTCTGCATTTCTCTGTAGTTCCAGGACGCTGAGTTTGCTGGTCTGTCTGGAGGCAGGATCGTGAGAATAGCCGTCAATCCTGATTACCAGGGGGTGAGAACCGGAAGCCTCCCACATTCTGTCATCCCAGCGTTTGGGAGCAGAGCCCACGCTGATTTCCAACCTGTCTGCCAGATGGGCTACGGCTCCAGAGCTCTCCAGCTGCTGCAGATGTACTACGAGGGAAAGTTTCCCACCATGGATGAAAGCACGGGCTCCAATCCCAACGAGATCACGTCCGTCAGCAGCGAGGTGATCCAGTCAGACACCAGTTTCTCATCAGGAAATGATCAAATTCAACGAGCGTTTGATGGACGGAGGCCCCGCTGGGCTCTTTTGTGACCCAGGCCGTGAGTCTGTTGGAGGAGGTGGTCACTCCACGGAAGGAGCTCCCACCGCTGCTTCTGAAGCTCAGCGAGAGGAGAGCAGAGCGGCTGGACTACCTGGGAGTTTCATACGGCCTCACCGCGCAGCTGCTACGGTTAGCATTCTTCAGTACGAAAAGTAGGACTCTGAATATTCTGAAAACAAATTCTTTTTTCATCCTCAACAGGTTCTGGAAGAAGGCAGGTTATAGTCCAGTCTACCTAAGGCAGACCCCTGTAGGTCTAATTCCGTATTAATGGTTCTTTGGTTGGTTCCTGGGCCCTGATTTAGTTTTGTGTGCATCCAGAACGACCTGACGGGAGAACACTCCTGCGTGATGCTGAAGGAGCTGAATACCGACGAAGCTTCGGAGCAGAGCCGGTGGCTGGCCGCCTTTTGGACCGGTGAGACCACTCGACTCTAGCGAAGAGCCTCTGTGTTTTGAACACGGGGGGTTTTTTTTCCCCTCAGATTTCCGTCGACGCTTCCTGTCCCTGCTCTCCTACCAGTTCGGCAGCTTCCACCCGAGTCTGGCCCTGACCATCCTGCAGAATAAAAAGGCCACAGAGACGCACAGTAAGTCTCCTCCGGATCACCTGAAAGGTTTTATGGGCACCAAACCAACCTCCACTCGTGTTTGACCGCCGCAGCTCTCGGCAGCTCCGAACTGGCAGCGCTTTTCACCCCGTACGACCTGAAACGGCTGGAGCTGTACTCCAGGAGTATGGTGGACTATCACCTCATCATGGATCTGGTCCCGGCGCTGGCGCGCATCTTTTTCCTCAAGCAGCTGGGTGACATGTCTCTCTCTGCTGCACAGTGTGTACGTCTCTGTCCTTGTGGCGTTAGTTCTTTCGTTCCAATGTTCCGTAGTGATTCCGATGGGTCGTTTTTTCCTCTCTAGGCGTTACTGCTGGGCATCGGATTACAGCATAAATCTGTGGAAGAGCTAGAAAAGGAAATTGAGCTCCCGAGCTCGCAGCTGATGGGTCTTTTCAACCGTCTCATCCGGAAATGCGTGCAGGTGAGTCTTTACGTTCCAACCGCCTCAGGATGCTCTAATCCAGCACTTTAGTGACGGCAACACTCGTCTGTCGCTGCTCCGGATTGTTGTAGGTTTTTACCGGCATCCAAGAAAAAGCCATCGAGGCAGAGATGGTGGCTGCTAAAGACGTTTCCATGGAGCCGACGATCAAGAGCCTGAACGACGATCTGGTGCGTCGAAGGAACAAAGGGATCATTTTCTGTTGGTTTTGTTCTACTTTTAACGTAAACCATCTGGCAATCGTAGAGAGAAGCAGCCAAGGAGTTTGAGGAAAGACACAAGCAGGATGTAGAGAGAGTCAAAGAAATGGACTTGGAGGAGTGAGTATGAGGTCGGCAGAAGGGGGGCTTCTGTGCCGCAGCTGGTGATAAAATCATATTTGCAGGTACAAAATTCGTGGGGATGATGGCGAATGGGAGGAGGTGCTGAAGAAGGCGGGGAGCACAGCCGTCGTCAGCATCAAGAGGTGCAGTCCTGAGAAAGCAGCAGCTTTTCCTTTACAAATGTTTGACGCTGGCTTCGCTTCCAACAGCGACAAGAAGAGGAAGTTAGACGGGGGGACTCCTGCGGCGAGTAACGGAACCACCGCGCACGGGAAGATGAAGAAAGAGATGCAACACGGCAAATTCAAGAAGAACAAGGACAAACGCGGCAAGTTTGGAAAGAAACTGTAAACGGCTGCATTGACGGGACAAGGCCTCATTCCACAGTTAAGGGTTTTTTATGTCGACTAAAACCAGTATAGTGACACTGTGTAAACCAGAAATGCAACTTTTATACTAAAATAGCTTCGCTTGTAAAAAGTTGAGGTTAAAAACCAATCTGAGGTATTGGACTGTTGAGAGGAGCAGATCACTTCAACACCTGAGACTTCATGCCAGCCCACTTGTGTCTGAGCTGCTGTTTGACGCCGTCCTGTGCAAAGATGCAGTCTATGGCCTGCTGGGAGAGCGTCCACACCGCTTCCCGGCTCAGACCGAACGTGGAAGCTGCCAGCTGGTACTCCTGGGACAGGTCTGTGCAGAAGACTCCTTTATCGTCAGTCTGCAACACAATAAAGATGAATATCAGTCATGTGGACTTTGACTTTTCAAGTTATTGTACTATTTTTTTTTTAAACAAGGTATTAAACAGATGTCATTTCAATGTTTGGGTCAGGAAGATTGAATTGTTATTTGTTACAGCTTGAAAAGGTACCAATATTTGCCAGATACAAAGAGAAGCGACTTACACAAATCACACACGGATGTCCCAGCTGGTACCAGTACTTGAAGTGGTGGTTGGAGTAAGCGGGCACGGTTTGACCTTTGACATTCGACGTCAGACACAGCTCTTCAAGAAAAACCAAGCTTGAGAATCAAACCATTGAACAGAACAGAAAATTCCCACGATCCTAGTTTTACCTAGCGGTATGTGGTTCTTCACTACTTTGTCAACGAGACTTTTTGATCCACCGACTTCTGGAAGCAAGAAGGTGCCGTGACCGATCCTGTCGGGTGGAAGCTCGAGCAGCAGGTCCGTCTCCTCCAGCTGGGAGGGGACCTGCAGCAGTTTGTGTCCTCACGTCAAAACACCTAAATGCATCGTTTCTACGGAAAACAAAGATTTTAAAAAGGAGTTCATACTTCAGAGAGGTGCAGCGACAGCTTCAGTCCAGAGTTCTTGGCTCTCCGTAGCGCAGGAAGCAGGTCTCTGCCGTGTCCGACCTTGAGATGAGAACCACCGAGAAAATGGTTTTAATTTGAATTAATTTTGCCAGTAAATCTAGATGAACTCTAAACTGTCCAAACCGGTCAGCAGACTGACTGTTGGGTCTCCGCTGAGGTCCAGTCCAACCACTAAACCATCAGAGGACAGCATGAACTCCTCAGCCAGCTTCACTGTCTCCATGGCAACCTCCGCTCCATTCCTCCGGTCAATAGCTACCAGAAACCTGAAGGAGGAAGACAAATATACACAGATACAATAAATGAGACCGCTGCTGGTGGCTGTTTGTTTCACATTAAGCGACACAAGCTCTGCTTACCTGACGTCAATGTCTAACTCTTCATTTTTGCACTGCTGGATGGCGTTGAGCACCGTTTCAATATACCTCTTTTTTGTCAGTCCTGAGAAAGTGGAAACGCTTTCAACATCATCAAATTATTTCGAAATAAATCCTTCAAGTCCTCACCTGTGGTTTTCTCCTCCCTTGGTGTACTTCTTAACTCTAAATATTTAACACCATCTGCGGCAAACTCAGTAATGACGTCTTTGGCCACCTGTGGAGGGGAATAGAAGAACTATCGTTACTTTACAGACCGGAATATAAAATAGAATCTACTTTGACGTCGCAGTACCAAATCATTTTTGGACTTTGGACAACTCCCAGTAATTTCAACAGTTTGTTTAAATGAGTTTGGACCTAGAAACGCGCTGGGAAAGGTCACCGGGCAGAGCCCCGAGTTTAATGCGGCTTGTTTTATGGAAGGATCCGGAACATAATCACCAAAATGTAATGTTTTCATGCTCATTTCATGAAAACTTCGGTAAAATCCGTTCAGAACGTTTGAGTAATTTTGGTCTTGAGCCTTACCATCAGGATATCTTCCTCCGCGTCCACCAGCTGATGGATGATCTTAAAGACCTGGAAACACCTGCGGGGGTCCGCCATATTGAGTCAATGTGGGTCCGTTAAAGTAACAGGAATCTGTCCGTAAAGTCCTTTTATTTTACTCGGTACAAAGCGTCTGACTTATTGACTTGACTAAACTAAATGGAGGAAATTACTTGATAAACAAGGTGACACGTTGTACATCTTGTGTTAAATGTAACCCAAAGTTATACGCACTCATCCAGGGTCCTCCGCTGCCCTTTGCCGATAGCAGTCATGCTACGCTCAATGTTGAGATGTGGTTTTTGCTTGGAGAGTTTTTCGATGGTCTGAAAACTGACGGAGCCGTTAAGATGAGCATGAAGCTCCTGGTGAGAGGCAACATGTCGCCGTTAGCTAGTAACTCGCATTTTCAATGTCTCTCATTCAAAGTCATTAAATCTTCAAACCAAACGTGCTTCCCCAATACACGTATTTAAGACTTACCACTTTCGGCAGCTGCCGATAAAATACACTTTCCTCGCCATCCATTTCCAAGTCCAAAGCAACCTGCGCTAGTTTAGGATGAGCTTCTAACCGTCTTTCTGTCACATACCGCTGACAACCGAACTGTTTTCAGGCCACATATTCCTGTTGCACTTCCGTGTGCAACAAGGAAATAAGCCCCCATCGAAAAGGTTCCGCCATTGACCCGTTTACGGCAAACTTTGGTCATCCTAACTAGAAACGAAAGGCTAAAACCACAATATTGCTGTGATTTTGACAATTTAGCAAAATAATTGCAACGGTTTCTTCCTCCTTTTATCAATAACGTCAATTAATGCATTTAAACAAAATAACTATTTCTACGTTCATTAAAGCGCTTTATTAACGGTGTCATGGACTGATAGCCTCACTGAGCCGAGTGTGCCATAAACCCGCAGTAGAGGTGACTTTTTTTGGACTTAGAGAAGTACAAAGTAAAACTGACACGTTCAAAAATACATTATAAAAAAATGCACATTTATGGTAAAATTTAACTTACTCACATTAACAATATAATTAAACATCTATGCAAAACAATGAACCAATTAAAAAAAAAAATCAACCAAACAAAAAAAAAACCTGTTATCGGGATTGTACTCTTTTCATTTTTAAATGAATTTAAAGAAACTTGTGGTCATATGGCATTAATGTTTAGATGTTCATAAAAAAAAGACAATATTATAGGACCAATTATAGGACCATACAACATAAAAATATGTCAATACTGCATTCTGAGGACAGTCTCCGTATGACAGTTAATTATTCACTCTTTGGAAGTGAGTCAGTGAAACGGTCAGTACGCGTCACGGCAAAATGAAGAAGTGGAGGTGACGGGTTATTTTCATAAATATAAACGTAGAGACGGCAGTCCACCTGGTAAGAAAAAAAGGACGGTTGACATTCTGCATCTTCTCTGCGAGGAGTCTCAGTTTTGTCTAGGCCTGCCTTGGCTGATATGTTGAAGCCACTCTTTCAACATCTCAAAGCTCGGTCGAGCAGTTGGATCCAGATTCCAGCACTGCTTCATGATGTTGTACACCACCTCCGGACAGCCATCGGGACAATCCATCTTGTACCCTTTTTCCACCCGAGGAACGACCTCTTTTAAAGGCTAAAACAGAAGAGAGATTGTTCTTTATTGTTCATTAGAACAAACTGTATGAACGAGTGTAATATATATTTTTTTAAAACTACTTCTTCAAAGGTTAATCGCACTTACAATTCTAGGGTAAGGCACTCGACCAAAAGAGTAAATCTCCCAAAGCAAAATTCCGTAGCTCCAAACATCCGATTTGGTGGAAAATCTCTGGGAATTGAAGGCAGAGAGGAAATCGTTTACCAATATTTTCGTCCACTCAACGTTGCATCAGTCCTCACCTTTTCTCTGAGGGCCTCTGGGGCGGTCCACTTGACGGGAAGCTTGGCCGTATCCTGAGTTGAAGACACTTCTTTGGTCAAACCGAAATCGCTGACTTTGGCGACGTTGTCTTCAGAGACGAGAACGTTACGGGCGGCCAAGTCCCGGTGGATGAAGCTATTGGCCTCCAGGTAAGCCATGGCTTCACACACATCTCTGATAACACGGAAGGAAACAAAGACTGAAACAAGGACACTAGATCCCACCAACCAACGCTTTTACATGTTGTAGTAAGTGGTGATGGATGAATGATCTGCCGGCTGTGAGCCACTAACGAGCAATAACGCCGCTTCGTCCAGATGTTCTTATACCTACAGCGCAAAATGTAGAAGCGCGTCTCCGTCGAGCACCGACCGTCCTCTGGATCGCAGGTAGTCAACCAAACAGCCCTGGAAATGACGGGAGAAGCATGTGACTCCGTTGGGAACAGGCGGATCACAGCGGTCGGGGCCCAGCGCCTACCTTGGCCATGTATTCGGTAACGATGTACAGGCTGCCGTTCTCCTCCACTATCACTCCAAGCAGCTGCACCAGGTTGTCGTGTCGGAGTTGTCTGCAGCAGATGAAGATCAGGCAGATCAGCGTTGTGTTCACGAGTGTGTGAAACACAAGTATGATGCCGTTCTTACGTCATGACAGAGGCCTCGGCGATGAAGGCCTGCGCTGTAGCGTCGTTTTTGATGCACTTCACAGCGACTTTGGTCCCTCTGTAATCTCCAACCATGACGTCTGGAACCACAACCGAGCACCTCGTTAGCATCGACACAGAGCCAAAAATATTCTCCAGATAAAAACTCACCTCCAAACTCTCCTTTTCCGATAACCTGCTGAAGCGTGAGGTCCTCCATATTCATTGCCCAGCCACCTGTAGTCCACAGTATTGTCATGATTTAGGGTTCTTATGATACGCATGGGGGATAAACTCAGCCTTACTCCTTGAAAACTCATCCTGAGCCGCCACGGCCCCCTCCTCCAGCTTGGGCTTTATTAGTTTAGTGCACAGTCCGTCTGCATCTTTGGTGTAGTGCTGCAAACAAACAAGCAAGAGCTAAATTTAAGAGTAGGAAGTTCAACAGGCATGAAAAGCAAACTCAACAAAAACGTCTTCCGCTTTGTTACCTGGAAAACTGAGCAGTTAAAGTGTACTGATCGTTCAGTTATTAGTAAGACTTCGATAAAGTGTGTAGGACAAAACTAAACAGATCTAAAGTAGAATTGTGTAGTTTGCACTGTTTGGATTGACCAACAGAGGGCTGTGACGGCACACCGAACACATGAAAACCCAGAAAACTCTTTCCCTCTACTGTAAGTGAGCCATAGTGACACTCAACATTCTCCTCGCACTTCCTCTTTGATACTTCCTGATCATTATTTGTTCCAGGAACTCTGCACAGTTGCACAAAGACGTGAACCACAAAACCGAAACCTACACACACTTTTGCTGGGTGAAGAAATTCAAGTTTTCATGAAATAAAACAGCAATAATGTTCTACCTCCACCAGCTGCATGAGGTTTTCAAAGAAGGCCTCTTCGTCGATCGTGAGCTTGCCGTTGTGGTAGATGATGCGGTAGTGCTCCACCTTTCCTTCGCAGCTGACACACAGCGTGTAGTCGCCGGGGAAGTTGGTGCTCTCGCGCACCAAGAACAGGCCTGTTTCAGGCGGGTAGAGCAAACGCTCCGCCTGATCCCGTGTTATCTTCCCGTGAAACCATCTGGAAGGAGAAGAACCGGAGAGTTACCGAAACACGGGCAGAAACCAGAGACAACGCTCCACAGATTTAGGTTTGCCTCCAATATGAGGAGGTTCAATTATTAATCTCGATCATCTTACAGACACCCAACGCAGTTAGCATTGAAGGGAAAGCTAATGCTAATTTCCTGCCACGTGCTGAGGAGACACCTCCGAAACCAGATCAAAGGCCCTGAACCAAGCATGTATGCAGCTCATACATGCGCACACCCACGCTCGCTGGAGTCCGTTACAGATGATGTGTGGGGGATTTTTCTGGGTTACAGTAGTCAGAGTTAAAAAGGAAAAAACAGGAAGCTGCTCAGAGGTGAAAACAGACACGTGAGGTGGCCCCGTTCTACCTCTGCTTTCCACCGCCTGACGCCGTCGACAACCGTCCGCGCTTGCGTGCCGTGAAGAGGAGCGTCAGAAGTCAACGCGGCCGGGGCTGCGGGTACTCACGGCATCAGGCTCAGCTTGCCTCCAGATCGCACGCCTTCCCTTTTCTGCACGTAGTTGGCGGGAATCGTTCCCTCGCAGCCGGCAGCGTTTTTCGCTTTATACCAATTTGGGTCCTAAAATTGGGGGGTTTTACGTGAATAATCCTACAAAGTGTTGGAATAATCCAAAGAAATTCCCGCCGTCGTGAAGACGTCACCTTGGTGCCGACGATGATGGTTAACAAGTCTCCTTTCTTGAAAGGCAGGTCGTGCGCCGATGTGCCCTTAAAGTTGTATCTGGCCACACACTCTGTGCCCTGCGGCCACGGAGCCTTCGGAAAGATGGACGCATCACAGATCAGGAGTAAAAATTCCCAGGGCCTACTCACCGGACGTGCGTCTGCGGCTTTTGCACGAACGTTTGCACCCTGCAGCTGTTTCACAGACCTGGACATTGGTCATGGCGGCGTCTTTCTGTCCTCTCACCGGAGCCGTTTTCCAACTGAAATCATCAGAGCTGGCAAACAGACACCTGCAGGAGATGTAAAACCAGACCGAATTTCAATATTCGCTTCAGCTCAAACAGGAAGGCAGCGAATCTGCAGCACCACAGCGCAGAAGACATGCAAATTCATAGCAAGCTCAATCAGCTATTATCAGTTGCAGAGATGTCAGCTCAGGCAGCATCAGTAAAAATAAGTCCTCGACAAAAAAAGCAGAAGTTACACCTCTTTAAAAAAAATAGGGCATACTTTCACAAGTGGAACTGAATGTTTCCATGACGTAGAAGCTGAACAGACACGGATTCAGCGTGATTATGAAAGGCTCTTAGCTAAATCAGCTTTTTAGGGGAAACGAAGAGGTCCACAATGGTCTAAATTTTGATCGCCGTTCCCCACAACTCCCAGGTCCTTCTCTTCCTGTAGTTCCCTTAAAAAAGAGCAAGTTCAAAGGTCGGAGCCCTGGGGGGAGAATCTGCTGTCCACCAACATGTCCATCCTGGGGTGGTTTATTATACTTTTCATGTAAAATTAGCCGGCAAAAGAGCTGCTGGTTGCTCTCATGAGCCCCGCAGAGGAAATGACAGATGTTCTCCCCAGCAGACCTCAGCAGCTGTCTTTGTTTCAAGGGGCCGAACTATCTGAGGGGTTTCCCACGACCCACCACCGAGGAAGGATACCCCCCGCCGCATCGCTCGAACATCAGGACCCTGATTCTAAAGCGAGGCAGGAAACGAGCCGCCAGCGTGTGGAGGCTCTGCCGAAAACATCCCGAGAGCAGCCAACATCAGGAGCTCCGGTCCTGATGGAGGACTCTCAGCGGCCAGGGTTTGGGGCTGGCGTCGGACTGCCAGAGTCCGCCATGAAAAGAGCCAAAGGAGCCAAGGCCGACGGCAGCGATTGGCCGAGAGGCGAGCAGCTCACGGTCATCTCATGGCCTCGCTCTGCCGCTTCCAGAGAGCCTGACATGGAGCCGTTTGTGGACGCGGACAAGAGCGTCATTGTGAGTCATTTCCACCGACCCACCTCTTATTAGGGTCCGCCGCCTTCTGGAAACAAAACAGGAAAAAGCTCCAATTTAAAAGGCTGGAACTGAAAGGAAGCCAGCGAACATGGCAACTGGATGAGAAGACGAGCGAGAGCGTGTTAAACGAGTATTTCCTATAAAGAAGGGTCTCGGTATGAAGAATCCCACTGTTCTAAACTTGCTTCCGCGCAGCGTTCTTATGCTTCGGTCTAAAGCAGCAGCAGGCTGATGGCATGGAGCAAGACGGGACAGGAATGCAGAAATGTCTCGTCTGGCCACTCCTCCATCGTCTTTCTGCAAACATCTGAGGTGCAAATGCAAATGAGGCCTCGCACACACTCAACTTCTTTGAGCAGATGCAGAAATGGTGGCAAAGTTTCTGTGCACGACTCGTCCCCCACAAGCTTTTACCTTTCAGCCTTTGAAAGGGTGAAATAAGACTCATGCGGCCAATATAGGTGGGCGCATGTGTCCGCAACCTCTGTGCCCCTTTCAAGAAACCAGGAATGGTGGGTCACCCTCCAGAATGTCCTGCTGCTGCATCTGCTGCAGCAGCCTCCAGAAGCGCAGGCGGCAGGGATGCGCTTGGGGATTGGAGCTGAGCCTCCGTGCAGCAGCTGGAAGCTGCAGCAGCTCTGCTCGGTGAAACAACAGTTTGCAAAGAGCAGAGGAGTCTCACCCTCGGCTACAACTGCAGCGTCTGTGGTCTGGAGGGTAGAGGGTGGTTTCTGGAGGTTCACAAGCAGGGTGCAGAGCAAACGGGCGGCGCCTGAGCGGTGGCCAGGCGCTTCCGTGCTGCTCTGCTGATGCAGCCTTGCTTGCTCTGCTGTGGTTTGATAGCTTCTCTTCCTCCTCCTCACCTCCAGCACCTTAATCCCTCTGCTTTCTTCTTCTGTCCCACCTGAAAAGAATCAGCTCTAGCGGGTCCTCAGGTCACCAGGCCCCTGCAGGCCCCCTCACATAGTACACAAGCACAGACAGGAAAGTCTAAAAGAACGAGTTCACATGCACGAAAAGGTGAAAGGAAGTTGCAGAAGGTCGGATTTGGATGGTAATGTAAAATATGTGAAACCACAGAGATGTTTTTGTACTTTTTCTTTGCTTTCTGTCTGCAAAATAACCGTTTCAATGCAGAAACTGCAGGCTCACGCGGCTGAAATGCACCACGAGGGCTTTATTCACAGCTGCTGGTTTCAATTAAAGAATGCACAGGGAAATAAAAACTTACCTGTCTGCAGGAAGGAGAGTGGAGAGAAGAACAGGTGAAGCCTCACAGCCCGGCTGTCTTCATCGGGTGTGCTGTAGGAAGGCCGACGGAATAGATAGATAGATCACAAGAGGGAAACTCTGGAGAAAGCGAGGAACCGAAATCTGTCTGATCCCAACAGTCTTTTTTAAAGAAAAAAAATATATATACACCTAACCAATCCAGCCACCAGTGTATTCTGGTGCTCTTTAGCGAA
This sequence comes from Tetraodon nigroviridis, assembly GCA_000180735.1. NCBI lineage: Eukaryota > Metazoa > Chordata > Actinopteri > Tetraodontiformes > Tetraodontidae > Tetraodon > Tetraodon nigroviridis. The sequence continues at coordinate 1,506,952 of CAAE01015000.1, forward strand.
AAAAAAAACCAAAAACACTTTCTAGGTTAACAAAAAAAACGTTACGTTTGCTCAAACGGCGTCCGAGACACTTTTAAAATGTTAAATCTGTAGAAAAATAGCAAGATGAGAGCTGGAGCTGGAAACTGGAGCTAAATAAGAGTTGGATAACTTGAGTCAACTTCTCAGCCCTCACGCCTTTTCCCTGTCATTTAGGCCCCGCCCCCTCCCGAGCCTGCAGTGCGCATGCGCAGGAATCGATCAACTTTTGGCTATAAATGGATCTGGCCAGGGTTTGAGCCAGTGAAGGATTAATAATTACAAATGAGAGTCTATAACGAAAACAATTCAATGGCGACCGTTGTTTTTATTGCTGTTAACATAATACAACAGGTCTGCGGATGATCTGCAGAAAAGCCATGTGAAAGTTTTTTTTAATGCGCGTGTGTGAACGTTAAACTGAAGTGCCCCAGAAGTCCACCAAACATCTACGCTACAATTCAGACCGCCGTGTGGTTTTTGTGTTTAGGTTTCGGGAAGAAATGACACGATTCTGAACACGGAAGTACCGTCGCTGCCGCCGCACAATAAGGAAGAGCCGCCGCTGTGGGCGATCAGCGCCCCCTGGTGGCCGAAGGGCGCAGCGCGGAGAGCGAAGACGCGTTCAGGGACGCTGGTTCATGCCAGACTTGTCTCAACAGATGAGGCATCACGTCACGTAGGAGGAATGTTGTTCGAAAAAAGTAAACAAAAAGTTTAGTAATCTCCATTGTGGACATTCTTTCGATTGCAGATCACTGCAACGTCACCTGCAGATTAAAATTTACAAAAGTGTAAGACAAAATATTTTGTACTCCACGAGTTTTAACTTACAGGTGTTACATCTGACATTCAGTCAAATGTGGTATTAGTTTGATCCGCTCTAGAGTTTGTTAATACATTCAGATTTCAGGAAATAATTCGGCAATGTTGTTACAAATTAAGAGAATTGGGCGGCTATGTTGTTATTTAGATACCCAGATTAGACTAACAAAAGCTTGTAGAAAACAAAAGTTACGCATAAAGACTCCTCTGAATAAGCTTTTACACAGAACATCAGTGTTCTACTACAGAAAATCTCAGTTGTAGCCACCCCAAAACCAAAAAAAGACAAACCTTTAACATTATTTGGGATTATTGCCTAGATTTGTTCGTAATAGGGGTGGGATTGCTGACATTACTGGTCAATGTCAGGCCATTTACTGTGCACTGACAGAAGTCAACACTCAGCCTCACTTGAAGGGCAGAACTGATGGAGTGTTCCAAACACCAGCGAAAACAGAGCTGCTGAGTGGAATGCTGCGAGGGAAGCCAATAGGAACACTGACACCAAAGGCTGGATATGGTTATTAAATCTAGGTGAACCCAACACTGAAATGCTTTGGAATGAAGTTATAGTAACATTTAGATACTTTACATATCCAAGATTGTCTAACCCTTTTTTAAACCGTGAGCTTATTATCACCAAACTGAAAAGTGAGTGGTAGAAACTTTGACCGTTGAGCTTTAGGCAATTATGTTTTCAATAAAACTGATATATCTGCAAATACAAGGGTGGCGACTGAAGTCTTAATAATGCTGTATGCTCTCCAAAGGTCCTGTCTGTATGTTGACGGGTGAACAGAAATAGGACGCAATAGCGAAACCAGAGAGGATACACCAAAATCCAGCAATAGGCTGACCATAGACGCACGTGGATCAGTAATGCCGTTAAGCAGAATGCAGTGGGATGACAAATTTGCAGCCAAAAGGAGAGTGGTACTTAATGCCTACTTCCTGGAACACCTGGCGAGGGATGCCGATGTCACACAGGTAAACTCTGCCAGCCCCCTCAGCCAGTGCAAGGGGGAGGCAGAGAGAGAGGGACCACTTGGCCTCGACTGCCAGGCGCTGTCCGCTAGCTGGGGGGTCCAAGCTGAGCACCGGGGCTCTGTTCTGGTTCGCCCAGTCTGCAGCTGCGCGGTACCAGGGCTGATCCATCAGGAATGTGTTCTCGTGGCAGTCCAGGCAGTTAATGATGAGGTCAACGGGTGTGTCTGGGAGATCTGTGAAGGTGAAGAGAGAAGTTGAAAAATCTTAACGTGCACCAGGAGCGCAGCATTAAGATTTAATTAAAAAACGTTCTCGCCTTTGACGCTCGACACCTGTTTGCCACACGTTTTGCTGAACAGTGTGAGCTCGCTGGTGACAGAGTCAAGCATCTTGACAAAATTAGGGAGGAAGAGGATGACTTCGACTTCATGATTGGCCAAGTGGCGGCCGCAGCTGATGCCTTGAGCTCCCTGAACGTGGGGACCACACAGCAACGCAACTGTGGGGTGCTGGTGGAGATTTTTGGGGGTAAATCTGCAAAGAAATCCAAGCTCTTAGGTACGAGTTTGTCAAATAGCCTGGTATTTACAGTATATACCACAGCATGCAAAAACATTCTGCATTACACTGATCTAATGCGACATTTCCAAGGTAATAACTGACCTGTTGGGACCCCCCAGCAGAGTGAGTGCCATCTGGCTGGCGCAGACGCCAGTTATTTTCAAGCCTTCGCTCCAGTGAGAGACCGTGACGCTCAGCAGCCAACAGCAGGCGCTTGTGCAGCTCGTAGGTTACACAGGGTACAACAAGCCCAGAATCTACATGGAAAAGACACAAGTATGTTTCTTTTGTGTGTGTGTGTGTGTGTGTGTGTGTTTTACATGCATTTTGTTGACTGACTTACCAGTGCAATACTCCTTAGCCCCCAGGCTGGGGTACCGTAATCTGTCGGTATACGATAGGTTTAGCTTCCAGGATGTTTTCGTCATGGCGGTAGCGCGAAGGTGTTTGCTCCTGGGGCGTCCCACGTGACCTCGCGCCGTTGCGACGCTCGGATGTATCAATTTCTGAGAAAACTGCTGCTTTGTCAAAAAGAGCCAAGTTTCCTTCAAAGTCAAAGTCTGTATCCAGACCCTCGTCCATGCCATCTCCAAAACACTCATCATCTCTGTGCTTCATCTGCCCATTCTTCACACCGTTCTTCTTTGGTGTTGCTTGATTTGCCCCTCTGCTACTCGATGACCCTGTTTGAAAAAAACACATATTCTAACTCAACATGACAACAGTTTTGATTTATTCATTCATATAACTTGTTTTGGTTTTATTGCCTAAAAGGTTTTATTTTCCTACACTTACAGGAGTTGTGTCTTCGTCGGAATCCTTTCGGTTGACCGGGTACATCCAGATGACGGTCTCCATAGCTTTTGGAGCAGTGCTGAGGGGAATTAACATTCTCCATAGGCCTGGGGTCACCCTTAGGGACAGCAACTGGGGCACTTCCAACATAAGCAGATGCAGAAGTGCTGTTTCGAGCATTGCCATTTCTGATATCCAAAATCTTTAGTTCTTTAATGTCCATTGCACTGTTGATGAGAGAAAACTGATTATCATCAGAAAGAGTCCTTAAACACAGCAAACAATTCTTGAATGAGTTTTACCTGAATGTGACCTCGGGAACAGGGCACTTGATTCCATTATGGAATGGGTGCCTTAGGGAGATTGTTTGACTGGTCTGGTCCACAAAGGCCACCTCCCCTTGATAGACTCCCAGTGTGGGCCCACAGTTTATGGACACCAAACTACCCAACCAATCCGAAGCCATGACTGTGCAACGAGGAAAGAACAAAATGTTCATTTCAACACTAAACAGTAAAAATAAAGCAGGAAATAAAAACAATTCATTCAGACGTCGTTACTGGACATTCTAAATGCTTAATATTGCATCAAAAGCTAGGCTACACGTTAGCGTCGGTGTATCTGAAGTTAGCTTACCATCTAGCGCTAACTCCAAAACGTGAAAGCTGTATCTGATTAAGACCTCCGATACAGCGCTCGACCTGTCCACAATCACTACGAAGCGACGTCCTGAACGCAATAATATCCAACGGAATTGTGATATTGTTTCAGCTTATTTAAACAGGTTTTTATTTTATATTATTTTTAGAGAATGGTCAATAGCTACTAACGCACTGTGTTACCGGAAACAGGAAACTTTTTTTTCTTCTTCTTCCTCTTCTTTTTCTTTTCTTCTTCGTGGGTTTTCTTTGCGGTTGGTAAACGACGATTGGTGCATTACCGCCACTAACCGATATGGAGTGTGGGTAACGTTAGTTACTCTAGTTTTAAAAAAGTGTTGTTTATCCTGCTCGGGGTTTTTCTATTTCTCCTGAACACCCCAAAAATCTTCGAAACTCCTTCCTTTCTGATTTTGCCTCAGAATTTCCAATCAAATTGGCTTTTGAAGTACTTAAGCTTTCTACTTCTTATTTCTCATATTCAAATAAAGGTCTAGCAATATCATTGAACCAAAAATGCATGTTATCGTTTGTGAAAATATCTGTCATTGAATTACTCGAACGTGATGGGGACGCTTACCTCAAAGGTGTTTTCCACACCCTCGCTCACCCCCCTGTGTACAAACTGCAGGTTACCATGGATACAGCAGACACCGAATAGATTGCATTCTAAGTGAGCACTGAGAGCAAGATTCATTTCAGGCATTTTTCCAGTTGGCTAGATTGATGTGATTGTAATTAAATTTCAAAAATCTAAAAGGCAGAGATATCCCGACCAAAGGGCAAAGAGAGAGGGGAATAAATCAGGCACTCCAGAAACTCCAGACTCAAGGTCAGTTTAAATATTTGTAGATGCACAAACTGGAAAATGAGAGCGGATTTGTTCTGAATTCTCAGCTAGAGTTAAATCAGAAGCCATGAACCAGAGCTTTCACCGTGCAGGACAAAATATCACCGATCTGCAAAAACAGCTGAGTGAAGCTAACAACAACATCTGTCGCGCTGTTCTGGTCTGTCTTTTCTTTCATATTATAATATATATTCATATTCTTTGCCCCAATGACTGTTGCAACCGTCCTTAGGAAAAAGCCATCTTATCTACCCAAGTGTGGACATTGGAGAAGGAACTGAAAAAACTGAAAAGGAAAATGATAGGGTCTGATAAAGAAAACCAGGTATGATCAAAAACTTTAATTGGCACACACTGCAGATAATAGATATAATATCTCTTAGTTTAGGGGTGGGAGTGGATTAAGGTACTTACATCTCGACTGGAAAGTATTCATATTTTAGGTCCATTTCGAATTTTTTTGTTGCAGAGGTCCTGGAAACAAGGACCACGGCAGGCTAAAAATAGAGGTAAACCCAGTATGTTTATTATCTGACAAAATGAGATTTTTGCTAATTATTTTGTCCCCGCCGCTGTCCAAAACGTCGCCACTGAAAAGCGTTTAACTCTGAGAACGAGTGGTGTGACACTCTTTAACGGCAGGGGGCGCTAAAGCGCTGCGATCGTGTGTTTACAGGGGGCGAGGCTCAGGACACCGAGACCGCCACAAAGTGAGTGGAATTTGAAAACACACCACTCACAAGTCAAGATTAAACTCAGGGATGACTGCCATCTTTATATCCTGCTTTTTGTTCTTCAGCTTAGCCCATTCTTCTTTGTCTTTTGAACGACAATCACCCTGTCATCATTGCAAAAACAAAACCCATCAGGTAATAAGATGTTCCTTTGAGTTGTGTGTGTGCGTGTGTGTCTTTCTGCTCATCACATAGATGCATTTTGGAGCATTACCAAACATGTCTCTTCTCATCCTAATGCCTGGTTTCCACCAATCCTCCTGAAAAAGGCCTCTGAAACTGACCCAGCCAGTGTCTTCATCATCCACTCACTGAGGGAGCAGCTTCAGCGTGAGAAGGCTTTTGAATGAAATGACCTTTTATACCATTATTTTCCTCACTGATTTAACTTAAAAACTGCCTTGTTCAGAGAGCACATGGAGGGCAAACCAGCTGCAGCAGGAAAAAACAGCAGCAATAAAGAAGCTTCAAACACTGAGGCGCCTTTACCAGGTAATGACCTTAAAAATACCAAAAGTGGCCTTTTGTGCTACTAATTCATATTCATATTCATCTCAACCAAATAACTACAATCTTCCTATCATCCTACATCCTACAAATCTGGAGCCTTGAGTCATTAAAAATAGAAACATTTGTGCTGACAGCAGTAATCTTAACGGTGGCTTTAATGAGTGAGCATACAGCATATTGGAAGGGGTGTGAGGCCACCCCATAATCACTCGAACTGTATGTGAAACGTAGTTCAACTATAATCTCACATATGACTCTTTCTACTCTGTGAATAATCGGATTTGAGGCTGAGGAGTGAACCACTCGACTGGAAAACATCTGACCGCACCATTAGAGAGGAGCTGATGCGAATAATCCTTCGACTCAATGAAAAGACAGAAGTCTTCTGCAGCAATGTTTGAAATAAGAGATAAAAAACAAGTGTGTTTGTTTTTTTTCCTGGCAGATTCCAACCTTGTCTGCAGCAAGTAGCTGCCTGGGGCCAACAAAAGAGGCTGAATCTCCTGAAAATGGTGAGTCAGTGTGTCCTGTTATTGGTTTATAGACTGGAAACGTTGATTGGTTCCTATATTCACTAAAAAACAAGATAGTATTGTATTTTCTTGGTAAATGAGCCCATTAACTTATTTCTCACATCTCTTTTGTTGACTCAGTTGGTGTGAAAACTCAATATACGTTTCTGGCAATATTTTTTCAAATATTTCTCTAATTATCTCCTCTTTTACAGCCACGGTGAGAATTATTCAGTCAATCCAGGATTGTCCCTCAGTCACAGAAGATCAGACAGATGAGTGGAAGCAAGCCCCAAAGCCTCCAGGCTGTTCAGATGAAACTGACCTGCGGCAGATAGACGCCCCCTCCCACTTTCCTGATGGATTATTCCGAGCTGAGCTTGTGGACATTTGTTGCTCCGACGCTCTTGAAGAAGAAGACCTGTAGACAACAGATGACTGGAACAATGACAGGTTGTAAAGATTAGCGCTCATTAGCAAAATTCAACAAGATCAGTTTTTTATTTCGAATGGAACACAAACATTCACCAACATACGAGGCAGAAAGATGTTTTATTTGCTATTTACGACATCGTATGGTTTATATTCTATTTTTAAAAATGCTGCCGGCGTCTTCAGGCCCAGCGTGGCACAAAAACCAGAACACTTTAGTCCCCTAAAGTGCAGACCAGCCCAGTATTCAGCAGCAGCTATATGATGTTACTAAGATCGCTGGAAAGATTTCATCTCCCGTCCAACCCGATGGAACAGCATCAGTGAACACGGCCTTGGATGTGGAAAGTGGAAAGCTTGTTGCTTGTTGAGCTCTTGTGACGCTTTTTGTCCGATTTCTATAGAGTTTCTGGTTGTACGGCGTGCCAGCGTGTTTGCTCCACATGCAGGATGCACATGTCCCTCCAGTGAGCGCGTCCAGGACCTGCTGCCTCTGCTCCGATTTGGACCCGACCGAGGACTTGACCCTGCGAATGTGCCTGATGCTGCCACATAGGAACACAAGAACAGAAATCTTCGTTGGGTTTATTCACACACACACACACACACACACACACCGCTTTAGTTGTTTTACCTGCACGATTACAAACTCGATCATGAGTTGAAGCGTGTTGATGTCTCCTGGAGGGAGGTCGAACAAGAAAGAAGAATTCCAGGACGAACAGGAGGCTCCTCTGGTTTCTCTGCTGCTAATCACAGATCCTTCATGACGCAGAGTGACCAGCACCTGCAATTCTGAAGGTGGATATTCAAAACAAACAGAAAAAACGAAGCTGTAAGTTGGGACTTTGTGTTATTTTAACACCTTTGCAGATCTTGAGCTTGTTCTAGTGATTTTTTTGTAGCGTCTTTTGTCTGTCTGAACAGAGTAAGATGTAATATCAAATCACTAAACATCGTAGATGTCTTGATTTTTCTTCTGTAAAAGTAGCCTCGTTCTCAAAAAAACATGATCAAAATGAAGATATATTGATGAAAAAATGCGCTTTGACTCTAATAAGAGGAAAAACAGATTATCCACAGAGACTCAGATGACATGATGTACATGAAACGGATATAATAAACTAATGGTTGGGAACATGTCCGTGACCAGGCCAGTAAAGATTACGTGTCAGAGCAGAGAGATTGGAACGTTTTCCTCAGCGAGGGATTAAACCACAATGTCATTAAAGAGGGATGATCTCCTGCTGTATTCAGCTCCTGTAAGACATTGTTTAATCCTCTCCACATTAAAAGCAAACATAGGGAATTGTGTTACCTCTGCCCCCGAGGCACGGTTGGTTATGGTTACGTAAAGCCTCCGTGGACGAGGTGCTTCGGGGAGCTCATTAATCAAACACCTTTTTTCATTTTTTCAACCGTTGAGGTATCAAACACTGACTTTACCCGCCGGTGCCGATGTGCCGTGGAGCCTGTCCAGGTTGTGTGCCTGCAGGAGCCCAGCTTTGATGCGGTGGGCCAGGGTCTGATACTGGAGCAGAACAAAGATCTGCGGCGGAGAGCTGGACGTCCTGGCTGAGTTGTCTGAAACCTGATCCTGCAGTGAAAAAAACGCACACTCAGCTGTTTTTTGTTCTTTTTTTGCAAAATAAGATCAGTCAGTGTCTCACAAATATCACATTAGTACCTCTTGAAGCTTCCATTTTATTTGATTAAGCTCCTTTTTGAAGAGAAAGGGCTTCTGGACCCTCCAGTCTCTTCCTCTACATTCTGTCTCCAGGTCTCCCAGGACGGTGCTCTTCAGGCTGGGATTCTTCTGCGTGTACACCGTTAATTTCAGGACGCACCTCTGGAGCTCCTGGACGGAGCTGACCTTCAGAAGCAGCAGCAGGCTGGGGGCCTCGGGGCTGGGGCTTTTATGGGCAGAGGCCTGTAGGGGGCAGGGATACAGAGGTGGCAGTCTGCCCAGCACAGACACGTCCTCCAGGCCGTGGGACGTCCCGCTGAGCCCCAGCACAGTGACTGCCAGGGTTCGCTCCTCTGGAGAGAAGGCCAGTGTGAAGTGGAGGCATGGTTTCGGCGATAGCGGCTGTTGGCAGCTGACAGTGGATCTGTAGTTGAGCGGAAGCAGTGGGATGGGCTCTTCAGGCGGTAAAGGGCGCGCCATACTGGGGCTGGTAAGCCTGCTGTGTTCATTGTGAGATATAGTGCTCCCAGTCACCGTGCAGCGCCTCTTCAAAGCTTTACATGTTTTGGAGAGTCCGAATCTGGGAAAGGAAGGCAGGGAAGCGTGGCCAGGATCAATGGGTTTATAGAGGGGTGAAGTTAGCGGCGGCGTTCTAAAGCGACGCAGAGAAAAATAAGACTTTGGCTGCTCTTTCTGCTCAGCAGCAGCAGCTGGAGCTCGATTGGTGTCGGGCTGAGCGACAAATTCTACCTGGGAGGAGACAGAGCTGGTAAAAGTGGAAGGATAGTCCAGTATATCTCCGTCCAGCTCCTGGTACTGTTGCCTCGACAACGCAGGTGTCGGCAAGGGAGGCGGAGTCTTGGATAAGGTCACAAGTTCAGCAGGAGCTGCTGCTGATGTCACAGGATCTTTGACCTTTGCTGGGTACGCCTGTCTGTTCCTCCAGCACAGGATACATCCCAGAAGCAGACACAGACAGAAGACAACCAGACCAACCAAGAGGAGGACCTGGAGGTGAACTGCAGAGAAAACAGAGGAAAGTAAGACCAAAGCCAAAAGAGCAGATGCTCTGTCTCAGCTGCTAATGTTATAAAACAGATGGAGAACAACAATTTTAGTTCTTCGGCTGTTTCCAAAGCAGATGGCTGAGATCTGACCTACAGGTTTTTGGAAATATTTCATTAAAAACGTCAGTAGTTGGGTGATTGACTTGACTAGCCAGGACTTTTTGAGCTAGGACTTTCCCTTTTGGATTTCTGTCCTCACATTACCATGGTGACGGTGCCTCCCCTCTCATCTCTGAGACTAATCAACAGAATTGGAGACCATACCTTCCAGCTGTTTGGTGAAAAGCACCTGCACCAGGAGCCAGAAGAAGAGTATGACCATAATGCCCTCGATCATACCCTTACAAAAGAAGAGCGTCACAGACTGCCACAGAGGCTGACCGGGGTACTCCTCATCCTGGTAAGGCATGATGCCAAAAGCGCCGAAGGTGCGTCCACCTTAAAACATCCAGAGCAGAAGTGCAGACGTATAAAAAGTCATCGTGTTTTCGTATTTCCCCGCTGCACCCGTGGGTCCATTAAAGCCATTGTGTGGGTCTTAAAAAGGCACCTCTCTCCAAACGTTTGCTGTTCCAGTGTAAAATTTGGTTAAGAATAAAAACAAAAGTGCCATTCTGGGCTGCTACACCGGCTGTTCCACAGTGATCTGTTTATCTGCAGATGACTTGACTGGTATTATTCCCCCCTGGCAGGCGGGGGTGGTGGGTGGGCACATCCAACCCTTAATACCTCTCATTTGTGTGTAAGGCATTTTTCTTCTGCGCTGCTCCAGATGCTGTTCCAGCAGCACGACCATAGAGTAAACCAGCACTAAATCCTGATCCCTCCCCCCGCTCCGGACCTGCAGGCTCCTAATCGCCCATGGCAACAATATTTTATATCAATCTGGCAAATAGCTGACACTATCTACACAGTTAAATAAAGAAAAAAAAAAAGACTTCTTTTACAGCACACAAGATTGTTTTTATTCCTTTTAGCTTCGTGTCACAGAAACGCGATGATCCAAGACCGAAACAAGATCAGGTCTGATTCACGTTCACTCCTCAACTTCACAGTGACGTCTGTGGGAACCGATATGTGGACTTGATTGTCTGTGGACAAAAAACTTCAGCAGATGAAAAAAAAAAATCAACATGCTGCACGAGCGGTTGCATATTTCACACGATGAATGAGGTAGAACTGTTTCAGTGATCCGTCTACATTAAAGACACATTCTCTGCATTTTACAAATACAAGACAGCAATATATTATGAGATACAGTGCGACGGCATCGCGTCCAGAGGACAAACCTGAGACCAGAAGAGGTTTCACAGACACCAATGAGAGTCAGAGAAAAGTAACATCGTATCGCTTCCGAAAATACATTAGTCACCTCGAGGATATTGTCTTCTGTTTATAGAGGAAATTATTTAGAAGCAGAGCAAAAAAAGTTTAAATATAAAATAAAAAAGTAACACATGCAAAGCATAAAAAACAAAGACGTGAAGCCGATCGCATATTAATCCTGATAAATCCCTGAAAGCTGCTGCAAAAACCGTTCTTCAGCAAAACAAGATAGTGGATCTACAACATCCGGCTAAGGCCTTTTTGGTCTTCAGCAGCAGCATCGCGGTGTCCTAACCTGGATAAAGGCAGCTGAAGAACAGTTTGACAATCATAGAGGTTTACGGTTGGTTGTCGCAGCGCCTATTTCTGCTCCAAAGTCTCCTTAAACTCTTTTCCTGAGTCTCACTACGGTTAAGTTGCATAACAGGCACTAAGGTCCACTCAAATCTACGTGATAGTCATCTTGGGAATGCCCTTCGAGAACCGGAGTAACTTTAAGACACACTTGATATCAAAGTGATGGAAACAAAATGGACAGAAAAAGAAACCCCAACAAAACAAAACACTGCCTCACACGTTGAAGCTGACTTTCGAGAGACCTCACACTGTTCTTGTCCGACAAGGGAGATATGCCGCGTTATCGTTTCCTCCGGACAGACTCGAGAGGACGTCAGGGCCTAATTAGGTCCTTTGGAGGAGGTCGAAGATGACGAGGTAGGACTGTGTGATGAAGACAGGGCGCTGAAGCCGCTCGTTCCCGCCGCCGTTACCGTCTGCGACACCACCGGAGCTCCTGGCTTCTGAGCAAACAGCATTCCTGCAACACAGGTCGCTTAGTTTGCTTGACATCTGAACACACCGTGCAAGGTTCAATGTAAACTGGAGTTAAAATGCAAAATTGATTCCTCATTGTGCGTGAATAATTGAGATTAAGATCCCACTGGAGCCAGTACAAGGCAGAAAGGTCTGAAATGTGGAAATACAGCACGTGAGCCACCTGTGTAAACGGTGCCATTGAGCTCCACAGACACGTTGATGCTCGCTGCTCCGTTGGCGGTGATATTCATGGACAAATCCTGTTTGCTCTCTGTTGGAGGGAAGAAAAGAGCGACATCAGCCAGCGTCTGGAAAACGACAGGAAGTCCCAGGAGCATGGAGCGCTTACAAAGACTCACCGTGGCCGTTGTTGAGCTTGAGGTTCATGGGGTTGAAGTGAGAGGCCAAGGCCAGCAGGTTCTGCTGCAGGGCCTGCTGCATCAGGCGCTGCTGCTCCTCTGCCAGCTGCAGCATTTTCTTCTCCGGGCAGTCGGCTGCAGCTCCTCGCTCCAGCCTCTCCTTCAGGTGCTCCAGGGTGGCGGCCTGGGCCAGCTGCTGGTGCTGCTGCTGCTGCTGCCCCAGAGCCAGAGCCATGGGCACACGGCTGGCCATGACAGGGGGGGACACCTCATCTAAGACCAGGGGGGAAAAGAGGGAGCGTGGTTAGGCTCCGTGAGGGATTCCCCTGTGAGCCAGGAGAGTACCAACCAAACAGACCCGACTTCTTCTTCAGTTTGGGGCTGGCCGATGTGCTCAGGCCGTTGTGTCCGGTCGGAGTGTTTTGTACTGATGACGAGAGGAGGGCGGAGCTCGGGGAGGGACAGTAACGGTAGAGGCTGTTGGTGTAGCTGGGACGCCGACCTTCTCTGCGATTACTGTCGATGGCAGCCTGCAGCTCGCCCGGAGAGCTGAGGCCCTTCTTCTCACACTCAAATGGGTACAGGTACTTCATATACCTGCAGGACAACAAAAATGACTTCCTTTCTGCAAACCAAACTCGGATATTTCCTTATCCAGGTGGAATTGTGCCTACAATCAAGCACATATGGCTTCAAATGTCATCTGTAGCGGGTGGGTCCACAACCAGGACGCAACTTTTCAATGTTTCAGTGAAGGAGCAAATATTTCACCCTCGTTGTGGTCATAAAAACCAGCTGATCTCAAAAAGTCGAGCATTCTACAGCTACAGCGGACTAAGCTATATTTAAACCAGAGTGAGAGTGAGAAAGAGGAAGGAAGAGAGAGAGAGAGAGAGAGAGAGAGGGAGGGAGAGACCTACTGGGTGCGGAGGGTAAAGGCTGCGCTGGTAATAGACGTGGGCAGGTTGAGACCTTTGGTGATCTCCCTCCAGATCTTCTTGTTAATGACCTCCACCAGGCCTCCCTTCTCCGTCACCAGCGTGTACAGCTTGTACAGGTCCAACACCTGCTTGGCCATAATGGGAATGCGATTGACAGGAGTTCCTGAAAGAAGGAGAGCAAACACACTGTTGAATTTATCCACAATCTTCTGCCTCCACTGTGTCAAGTTTACATTTGTGGCGAAGACACGACTGAAACAGGGGCATTCTTCTGCATTTGCCTAACTTTAACATTAGATGGGAGGCTTTATTTAGCGTGTTTAATCTGTGTGCAGAGACTCGTCTAATGAAGCTTATTCCTGATAGGTGGGGGTGGGGGCGATTCCACAACAGCGGCTCGTCTGTTGCTCCAGTTGATTTGAGTGCTAAAGGGGGAGGGGTGGTATTACAGACAGTACTGGTTGCTAATCACACATTTGTCAGCCAACCCCTGCAGTCCCGATCGAAGAAGTTGTAGAAATAAGATTAGGGCGCACTTAGCCAAAGAAATGAGGACCTTTGTGCAGAAAAGCTGAATTTTCACCAAGCAGAGCTGCAGTTTGGCACAATGAGATCCTGTTTTTTAAGTAAGTCCCCAAGTCTGGGATAAATAAAGTACTTCTATTCTAAAGTTTTGGTTTGATCACTATCATCAAGATTACAAGAAATAAAAGAAAAGCGGAAACAAAATCCACAAAAGCTGAATAATTCAAAGAATTCTCCTATTATGGTAGTTTACTAAAGCAAAAGACAGAAATGAAATTTAACTCTCACCTCGTTTCTGCATGAAGACAAAGAGTTCGTCGAGGAACTCCTTCCGCTTTGGGTCGTTATCCAGTTCATAGAGCTGGGAATTTGCAGAATAATTTTAGTAACAAATTCTTCTGTTTTTGTTTTTAACATTTCCATCGATGATAAGCGACCTTGGCAAAGTCCCTCGACGGCTCTCCTCTCACTTTGCCTCCGTCGTTCTCCTCGGCCCAGACGCCACCGCCTCTCTGGAAACACAGCAACACCGCTAAATATTTACCCCTACTGGGGTTTTTTAACCATGGGCAGAAATACGACAACAGCGAAGGAGAGTAATGAAATAATAAATACGGTTAATGTTATTCCTTCATCACCTCGGCCTGCACATGTCAGCGAAAGGTTAAAGTGTGACTTGAGGGCAGCGTGTGTGCAACTGTGCGGAAAGACCTGCTGAGGGCTCATTGTCCCTCCCAACGCCATGCAGCGGCGCGCTCATGCTTGAGTTAAGATTGGTCTGTCATAACAGTCAGAGAAAATAACAAACCTGGTTTTTCCGGAGCTTTTTGTCCCCCCCGCTTTTAGTTTCCCGCAGCAGCTCCTGACATTTGCAGCGTTGCAGAGTCCGACCACACGTCTCTCGTTTCATGTAAACATGTTTTATATGAAAACAAACATGGCTGATTTCATCAACGCTGCATTCTTTTTTTTTCCCAGAGACAGTCAAATGGCTGCAGCCTGCTTGCAATTTTAAGGATAACGGTCGGACTCCTCGGCTAGCTTAAGCTTTCAACCATGTACGGTCGAAGCTGAGCTCTCTAGAAGAGTTTTTTCCAACTTTGGAGCGTTCTTCAGCTACTTTTAGATATTTTACAACCGCTTACATGATCATCACATGAGCCTCAATGATTTCACATGAGGAACTTGACTAGTTCAGCCTGTTTTTTTCATGATCAGATCAGAACTAAAACACGACAAGGCGGAACACACGTTAATCCTGCATCCGCATTGTTCATCGGCCTGAACTCTGCTCTGCTGTCTGGAAAGGTCAGGGGGGGGCGGGGCTGGAGGTCGCCATTAGTCCTTAAACATAAATAGGATTATTATAGGCACAAATGATTCAGTCTGGTTTAGTTTCAAACACAATTATTTAAGCACATGACTTTTTATCTTAAATCTACTCGTCAAGGACGTGTTTTACTGGTATGACGTCAACACTTAACGACCACAACAACCTGTGGGAATAGGAACAATCGTGTAAACATTGTAGGAGAACCAGGGTCATAAAAAGACATTTGAGGTGCGAAAAAGAAGCAGCACCCAGTGTTAACACCCTACCCCAAAACCGTAAGAGAAAAAAAGCACTTTTCCTCCCATCAACATGCGGTATGTAAATGTGTGTGCCCCGCCCCGTGGGCAGCGAGACTGAGCAATCTAACAGCCTCAGAGCTAAGAAATTCCAATAAAGGCCTCTCTACTCCCCCGCCAGAAAGCTTATTGACGTGAAGACAGATAAACATCCCGGCTCTTTCACCATCACATGGAAATAAAACCCTGCCCCCACATTGATGGGACCCACTGTGGATCTATTAACAAAGAGCTCTGCAGTTAATTGCTCAGAGTTTCCACGTATCCAACCCAGGGGATGCTGATAATATGCTGCATGTAGGTCAGCAAGACGGCTTTTCTTGCTTCGTTTTTATATTGATTATCCGTCTAAACTATCGGGTCAGTGGATTGTTGTTGCTGTGTAATTCTACTCCACCACAAACAAGAAACAAAGGCTTGAACACCGCCGGCGACGACAAAGGCGCGATTATAATAAGCCTTATTAAATGATTCGGTCGCTGGGTAACAGTGTTACTGTATCCCTTTCCAAAGTTCAATGAAACTGCAGGGGGGGACAAATTTTTAATCCAAATCAAATTATTTGGCCTTTAGTCATCCATGCGTGACTAGATCATTTATCTGGCCCCTCGCTGTGCGGTGAGCTGAGAATGAGAGTGAAGAGGGGCCCCGCCGCCGCCGCCGCCTCCCCTCACCGCCTGAGCTGAATTTAAGGGCGTACAGTAAAAAAAACAGTACTCAAGGAGTAAACAATCCCCGTCCTGTGCAGCAGGAGCTTCACAAATGGCAGCAACATCCGTTTAACAAATATTAGCCTCCTTTTTAACCAGCCAGGAAAAAAATGAAAAAGAAAAACAGTTTATACCAGCGTTTATCACACACACACACACACACACACTAAAAATGTGTTTTAGGTGAAGCTGAAAACATGAAAATGGGCCCTGCAGCTGTCGCATGGAATAATGAGATGCATCCTGGCTGTACGGTGGCCTTATGTATTGATTACTTGCAGCTGAATTAAAAGGCCATTTCCCCGTTGCCAGGCGACGGCTAATTTATGCGGAGCAATCCACAAAGTGCTAGCTTTATCAGCCCGCGGACAGCAGTAACCACAGAAGACAGTCAGGATTTGTGTTTTAGAGGCAGAAAGACTCTTTCAGGGTGGCGCATTGTAACTTTTCCATAAACTAACGACAGAGGGGGGCGGGGGGTCCGCTAGCTCCGAGAATCAGACACCAAATGGCCATTCTGCTCCACTAACTACTGTAAATAAACTTTATGGGAAGTTGCCTGCTGGTATGCAGCCAGGCGGTGACCCAGCTGTCCCCTAGCCTCATTAATGACACTGCATTGTGTTGCAAAGAGGCCTGTTTAAGGGAAACACACAAGCGAGAACCTGTTTTCCCGAGAAATCTGGATCTTTTAAACCAAATTCCCAATCTGGAAGACAGATCTGACTCCCACCGCTGGTCCACTTGACCTCTGGTTGATACTGGACCGCTGCCAAGGCCCGTCCTCCAGCCGTTGGCGGCGCCGCTTTTTCGCACGCGCCGGCCTGGAGGTGACGGGCGGTGGAAGGAGACCTTTAATCACACCGTCGGTAATCCCACCAAAGACCCCGGGCGCGGTGCCAGCAGGGCCGGGGTCTTCTCAGCCACACGTGAGTCAACAAGACGAGGAGGGAGGCCTGACTCAGCAGGAAGGAGTCAACAATTAACGCTGGTCCCGCACACACACTCGCACACACACACAGATATTGAATCCCTCCGGGATGAGTTGGGTAAAAATGGAGAGATCAGGAGAAAATGGGGGACTTTATGGGCTGTCTGGGTGAAATGGAGGAGAACCTACTTGTCTTGGCTGCTCGTCGTAGCCCCAGTCAGCGAAGTCACCTGGGGAGGTAAAGACCGGCTGGTCTGCGGGAGAGCAGGACTCTTCCTCCTGCTCCTGCTTCACCGACGAAGGTTCAGCCATCTGCTTCGGAGCGGAGAACTGAGAGCTGGGATAAGGAGGGAACGGGAAGGCCGCAACCTGCTGGAGTCGGGCCCTCTTGGCGTTCTCCTCCTCCTCCTCCTCCTCCTCCTCCTCCTCGTCTTCCTCCACGTCATTGCGCTCTTCGGGATCCCCCGCTTCTTGTTCTTCTCCCTCGTCGGACTCCTCTCCCTCGTCAGCCGGGTGACGGAGAAGGTGGCTGTTCAAGGCTGGCTGAGCGGCCCGATAAGTGTGTCCGTCCGCTTTTGGGAACGCGGGCGAGTCCATCCTGGGGGCGGAGGCCCGGGCGGCGGCGGCGGCGGCGTGATGAGCAAACATCAGCTGGGCCTGGAGGAGCTGCTTCTCCTGCAGGTTCATCTCCAGCTTGCTCTCCTGCTGCCTCTGCAAGTGGCCCATCACAGCCTCCAGCTTCATCCCGGCAGGACCGAACTGAGGGCAGCGGGACGAGCCCACCTCTTCGGATGCTTTGGACTAGAAAGAGAGAAAATAAAGAAAAGAACTTGTCATCCAAGCTTTACCTTCCAAGTGCTGCAGCGAATAATAAAGTTTGCCTAATGGATCATTTAAAAGATATTTTAATTATATCTCTAAAGCTTTGCATATTAAAATTGCTTGTGTATTTTTTATTTAAATATAAGTTCCCAAAGCGAGGCGATGAAGGTGTACGTGGAAGTAAAACACTTACTGACAGAAAATGGTTCACAATTATTTCAGCTGAGGGATAAATTAGCAGCGGTTAATCGCACAAAAAGCCTTTCTAAGCCTTTTAGGACAAATCCTTCCAGGTTGGAGTCATGTCGAACTTTAACTGAACTCGTTTAGGTTTAAAAGCGATGGTAAAAATTTAAAACAAACAAACAAACAAACAAAACGGCAGCTACGCGAACGCTCACGGAGGTGCGATTTAATTCGAAACGCTAATAAAAAGACCAACCGCGGATGTTGTGGTCAATAATCCACCGTTCCAAAGCTTCTACATCTGCTTTGTTACTGTAACAAACGCGGCTCGGAGCGTTTCCAGCGCGGCGTCGACACTCACCATTTGCGCCTTCGAGTAATCCATTATCGCTAATAGGTCGGCTTTACTTTTCTCTTCTTAGCTTCGCCAGAAACAAATCGCATCTCATGGCCAGATTTTTTTTTCTTTTTAAATCCGAAAGACGCTTGTAGTCAAATGTGACCCCCGTGGCGAGGAGGCCAGGGGTGATCGGAGCTGGAGGAGGGGTAATAATGCGTCGCGCTTCGCCTCCCCGGTCACTGCGCATGGAAACTCCAACATCTTTAGGCGGCGACCGGGCGGCCTAGGCCGACACCCCCAACCTGATGAATGAAAGGCCCGCCCCGTGCGTAAAGCCACAAAAGTGGGTTTTGTTTGCGTCCCCTCCGAGCCCACCTTCCTTCCCACCCGTGACGGAAATCCCACCCACCCAAGCGCCGCGGATGCGCGTCTCAGGTGGCCCAGCAGCGGTGCGGGCTCCGAGCTGTAATCGCGAAGAAAATGGGATTAAAAAGGGCAGATATAAATATCAGGCACTCTTTCCAAACGAGACTTCTGAATAGCCTCAGAAGCCAAACATAAAACACGGACGCGCCTGCGTCAAAACCAATATTGGATTATTTGACCAATATAAACGCTTAGTTTTAGCAACTTTTTCAGTCATTAAAAGACCTATAAAGAGGCGATATTAAAAGAAAAGGGTATTTAAAGAGCAGAACTAACCTAAATGAATTTCAAAGCTAATCCAAGTGTCATCGACAGATGTATCAACAACCCGTTTGCCTTTTGAACGCCTTTATTTTCCGCGTGTACATTTTCCCTGAAATGAAAACAGATGTGAAACCGTTTGAATTTTACATTCATGTGAAAATGCTGCTCCCTGGTGGCCGAAACCTCCGGCTCGACTGCCAACACTCCACATCTGCAAAACCACCCGTTTCAGCCAGATATTGAACCCTAAATACATTTCTGACAGCTGACAGAGACGTTTTCCTTTATTAGATGATTGATATCTTACAAGCAACAGAACTCAGCAACATTAAAGTTAAATAGCAGTTTTTTGATGAGGCAAACGTTTAGGTACGAGGTTCGCGTGTCCAGAGATTTCCCGCTGTCGTTGGATCTGAAACACAGACAGAAAGCATCTCTTAGTACTCCAGGTGACAAATACAGGCTTGAACGGACATTTTCACACCTTATCTTCTAGAGTTTATCAATGCCGAGCTCCTCGGGCGTGGAGATGCCGAGCTCGTTCAATGTCGGCCTCAGCTCCTGGATCACGTACGGGTAGATGTCCTTATGAGGCCCCGCTTTGTCCTGAGGACGCGAAAGGCGGGATTTAGAACACCGGAACAGCTGGCGACGTCCTCAGAAGAACCTCCGCGCGGCTCACCTTGACCGCTTCCAGAATGCGGATGGCGCTGGCCAGGTCGTTTAGCCTCCGGCAGGCTCGCAGCGCCGCCTCCAGGATCTTAGGCTCGGGGACCAGATCATACCCGATCAGCGTGTTCATCCCTGCAAGAGAGAGCGGGTCATTAAAACCAGACACCTGGAGGGCCCGCCGATCCGTATCAGGAGGCGGAACTCAGATTAGCTGATCTAGAAATAGACCTTTTTTCAGCTCCCATGCATCAATGTCTGGCTTGTTGAAGTAGGTGACCCAGCGGGCATCAAACTCCTCGTCAGTCTCTTGCCTTCCATGCGAGTAGGTTCTAGAGGCCAGAAGAGCTGCACAATGAGAAAACAGGAGCTTTATTTAGACATCGGTGGCGATAGAACGAAAGCCAGCTCACGGAGGAGGCAGGCAGAACAATCAAGGGCATTAAGAGTGAAGAGGACAAACGGACAACCTGTTACACAATACTGGATCTCAACTAAGTTCAGAAAGGGAATTAATTTAATCGTATACGTCTATAGGACGATGTTGAATCGGTTTCATTATTCGTCGTTCAAACTAGCCCCTACAGATTTGTGTTCCCTTTGACATTCCTACAGACCTAATCCAACCTTGACTGATCACGTTTAGAGGTTATCGGAAAACTAGTGTGTGTTCCAATACTGTTTTCTGTGTAATTTGTGAATAAATTGCACAATCGTGTTATACGAACGAACAGAAATGGGTCAAATAAATGCTCAAAGCGGCTCAATCACTCCGACTCTTATCCTTCCGCTATTTCACGAGAACGTGATCTTTGTATATTCATGTACACTAGTGTAGGTATTAACGGGGTGTAAAAAAAAAAACAATTTCCCTCTTGGATTTGAAGTTTTAAAAAATCTGTACGCTCTTTAGGCAGCTAGCATCACAGGCTACACAGCTGGGCCCGCACAGTCCACGGTGCGGGTCACGGCAAGGACACAGACACCGCTGATATGAGACAAAGGAAACACAAGGATAATATGAATAAAAATATTCCACAAAGACAGCCTACCAAATGTGGCAAACACACTGACACAAAAGACACCGCGGTGAAAATTCGATTAACCGCAGTTTTACCGGCATAGCTAACATTAGCTAGCTAGCTAGCTAGCTTAGCCGCAGTATGAAGACGTGCTGCTCTTTAGCGGAACTTCCTGATATCAGAGTTACATTAACAGACCATAAAAAATAACCTCGACAATGACCAGCTCATGAAATACCTCGGCTTCCAGGTTGCGTATTGGTTAAACTCCGGACCCCGGAGACTGACAGTCGTACGGCGGCTCTAAACATTATTCAGGACAGCAACACAAACCGGACAGATTTGCTTCCCGGAACTCGCTCTCGCCTGCCTCTGGGTCGGTGGCCGTGCGCCCGCACTGCGCATGCGCAAACCGGCCGGTCCGTTTTTGGATTTTGTCTTTTAACCCCAAAAGTGCAAATATTTTTTGTCTGTAAAATTAAAGCACTTATCCTGGTGGTAAGCCATGTTACTAAATTTTATTATTCGGTGGAAATGTACAGTGTTAGTACGTTTTTTTAAAATAAAACAGGTACATCTTTCCTTGCTTGTCGTGCGTTATTTTTGTGACGTGTGAGGAAGTTCAACTGATATTCAGTTAAATACGCAATACAAACGTCAGTACTGCATAATTTAGATCTGAGTACTGTGCAGTTTTGCTTTCAGTTTAGAGTACAGCCACATAAGTTCCACAGATTTTATGTCATTCATGCAAAAGCACATTTACATAACAGACAACAGCAATTCAGAAGTTTGCAAAAATACAAGTAAATTGTAGGACCGAGTTTATTCATTTTCCAATATTTCTTCACTGTGTGGAGAACATGCACTCCAATAATCCAGACAAGCTCTTTTGGCAGAGGATTGCGCCGGGGGGCCGTGAGCTGGCCTGAGCAGAGCTCTGAGACGTCTTTCTCCATCCTCCATTCTGAGGGTTGGTGGGGGCTGATATCCAGGCTCCTGGGCATCCAGCGGGTCTTTAGAAAGCAGGATACAAATAGCTGGAACCGTCTTCTTCCTGGATACTCCTGGCAGCCCCTGTTGGGGACTCTCCCAGATCTCAGTCACAGTTTTGTAGTAGAGCTTGGAGAGCTGGTGAAGCCCCTCTACTCGACGTTTCAGAATCTCCACACAGGTGATGGTCTTGGTGACTCCTCCACCGGATCCACTGAAAACCATCTGTCTCATAGAGGTCTCGTTGCCCTCTCCTGCGTCCATGCGGGCCGTAGCAAACTGCAGCAGGTTGCGAATCTTGCTTCCTTCTTTCACCCGCATGTGCACGATGTCTTCTGCCAGGCCAAAGATCGGACAGGGACCATCGTCCTCCGTACGGCCGATGCGCCTCAAGTTGCTCCGGCCAAGGTTGGGAGGCCAAAATAAAGAGAGGTTATGTGGGTTAAAAGATGCAGATTGTTGGTCCATCACACTCTCAGTTGCACCTGAACTCTGTGAGGCTTCAGGATTCCTCCTTTTAAAATGCTTTCTGCCCATTCAGGAGAAGTTGATCATCTTTTTGAGCCAGAATACGCTTCTGTGCATCCACCGTCTTTAAGTTTTGTCTTCAGAGCACTGCAATGACGGCTGTGTGACGAGGGCATTTCTTCCTCTAATCCCACTCAAGCGAAAGGAATGATGCCCCTTTTTTCTCTGGCAATAAGACCAGCTGATGCCAATGGACACATGAGGCTTGCAGAGACACATGAAGACTGGGCCATTGTGCACTTAAAGGCACAGCAGCGTTCATTTTAACTGCGATTGTTTAGCTCTTTTGGAAGATTTCTTTCTTCCTTTTTTATACATATAACCCCTGGGTAACAGTTCATTTGTGTGTACGCGGATAAGTTAATTCTTGATAAACACACTGCGCACCAACGCGGCAAACATATTTAGAGCTAGAGTAATCAACGTGAAATGGTTCTGGCAGCTAATTATGGCAAAGCTGCTTTTAAAGGCTGCGCGGCCTCTCGTGGCCACCAGGTGGCGGCATAAACCAAGCCAGGACCTGGGCGATGCGCTATAACAAATCAGTTCAGTTTGTTAAGGAGAAAATGATATAAAACGGGTTTTCTTTCGACACTAGAATATCTGGCTTTATCGTGGAAGTCCTGTGTTTTTCACCTATGTCATAATAGTTCCAGTTTCATTTTTTATTTATCTAATATTTCTAATTATTCTTTATTGGATGGTCAGTTTATTTCATGTATCTATGTTAAAGAATCTCTCAAAAGTGTCCTCCTGGGAGTCATTTACTCAACTTTCACACCTTGCATGTGATGCTACTAACAAATACTTCCACCAAGAAAGGGGCTAGCCATTTTTTCGGATTGACAGAAAGCTGGCAGAAGCCCAGAGTAAACAGTGAGCAGCTGATTAGCACGACCATGCTAAAACAGGTTGCTTTCTCATGGGAAAGTGTATATCTGTGTGTGTGTGTGTGTGTGTGTGTGTCATGAAGCACACGAGGTGTGAACAGTTTTGTGTATGCATGCAGGTGCACAAATGCACCAGAAGTGAATGGATTATAAATCCATGCCAGAGTTAAGGGCCTCTACAGAGACTGCTGCACAAACTGCGCGAGTGATTACAAACGGCCCCAGGCCTCAGTGACTTTGACTGACCCACTTTGTGCTGATGCTTAAAGCTTTTTAGTAAACATTGGCAGGCTGTGTGGATGAAATGAATGGAGTCATTCCTCCACTGACAACAGTTGAAAATAAGGCTCCTAAAAGTGATCTGTATAACTGATTTTCCAGTTGGTAAATACACAAGGACTCAAAAAAGTTGTATTTTACAGGAAGCTGCTGCTGCTGGGTTAGTTGCTAAGGGCTACTAGCTCCTGCAGCTACACCATGTCAGTCATGCAACCCAGTCCTCTCTGCTCCTCTCACCACCTTCACCTGTGCAAATACCTGCAAAGCCTTTGTTAGAATTGATAAAACTGGCTTTTAGATGTGTTTTAGTAGCCTTTAAACAGGTGTATTCATTTCCATCCAGTCCAGGATGCTCTCAGAAACCATATTCTCACCTCCATTTTCTTGCTTTCTGATGTGAATTCTCTCCACCGAGGTCCCTGTTCCTGAACGGGAGCACGCCTCCCTCCCCCTCTTTCCTCCAGCTGCTGTTTTTGAGAATGTGCACATGATAGCTGAAACATCCAATGACCTCACTGTTGGCTCAGCTGTGCTGCCTACCGGCCCCCTCCCTCCCCAAAGTCAGAAGATGAAGATGATGATGGTGGCGGTGCCGAAGATGGCCGTAGCGTTTAAAAACCGCCGCTGCTGTTACATCCGGAGGCATCCAGAAACATCCTGTCCCCTCTGCAGACAGTGCCTGTGCACACACCAGTGACCTGATGTGCCCATCGCTTTAGGATTACAGCACTTAATCTGCACAGCAACAGCCCCCACATTGCTGTACTGCTGATCTGAGTGTGGGAAAAAGAGGAGGAAAAGATGAATGAAAATGGAGGTAGAAGAGGAGGAGGAGGAGAGATGCCAAGAGAGGCAGCATGAGACCTTTAACATGTTTCATGGAGACTCAGAGAGGGAGACTACGCGGAGAGGCAGGCGAGATTAAGAATGGCTGTTTATTCATTCATAATTTCCCGTTCATTCAGATTACCTCTCTGCCCAGCGGACGGCCATGATCCCCCTGTTATGCAAGCAGGAGAGGGAGGGGATGGGGATGAAAGAAATAGGGGAGGGAGGGAGGCATAACGGGAGATGAGGTCAGGTGAAGGAGGGTGGTGGTGGGCAAAGACGGGAGGAAGAAAAGCTAGGTGATGATGATGGTAACCGGTGATGTCACAATGGTTACAGGACTGCAGGGGAGGAGTGGCGCATCGAGCACAGACAGTGTCATAGTAACGGTGGCTCCACAGCTTAGCATTGTACCTGGCCCCAGCGCAGCGGCTTTAGCCTGCATGAAGGCTGAACCCTGTCAACGCTGGTCGAAATGACAGGACGGCACGAAACGTGCAGCTAAAACGAGAACAATGAGTAAATGAGTCACATCTGCTTTGGAGGACATTACAGAGAGAACGCTGAGAAGGATCCTGGAAATAATACCACACAATGTGATATTCTGACCTTGTCAACAGCTATTTAAGCACAAATATAGGCTATCATGACCTTAAACGGGCTAATTAAAGGGAGGCCGGTTTACAGCATCCATATTCTGCTCATGCAGGTGCTCAGGCTACATCACGATGCCCTCCACCTCTCCCTGAGCACTGGCTCGTCCCAGTATTTAATCCATGTTCTAGAAACTGTGCTAAAAAACTTATCAAACAAGGTCATGGTGCATTTGTACAGTGGACAAGCTGCTCTTCTTAAGAAACTTTGTGCAGCAGACACAGCATTGCTGTGGCAAAGACTGTAGAAACACAAAAAGAGATTAAAATGGCCACTTGTCTCCATAAAAGAGGATTCAGCAGGGTTAAAGTTTGGTGTATCGCAGAGCAAAAATTGGCCTGTATCAAGAAGTGTTTTTTCCACCACAAAGAATGACTTCAAACCATCATTTGTGAAACAAAGATGCCAAAAATGTGATTCATAGTCTGAATGTTACCATGCTACCAAGGCGATACATGTGTGTACACGCTACAAGTCTGACTAAGAAGGTCTTTTAGCTTCTTGTCTCTGGACGCTGCAGTGAAAATAATAAAAAAAACCATCAGATTCCATGTCAGTGCCAATGACAGTAACAGGATATAAAGCAGGAAAGCTGTTTAAGAATGGGAAGCCAGAGAATGAAAGAAACGGAGCAAGTGAATCACATCCTGATGACTAACATCTTGCATAACCTTAATCTGAGAATCCTTCCTTGCTTGTCAGCGAGTGCCCACAAAACTGTTTTGCAAGCCTCCCACAGCTCTTTTTAACATCGCCTCTTTTAACGCCCCATCCTTGCAAACACGCGATCGGAACTTCATCGCCCCACAGGTACAAACGCTCCGGTCTGCCAACCAGCCGGCAGGATTCTGTTGAGAGCATTGATGTGTTCTTTGCTGCAGAATAAGGTGATCGATTCAGCCCCCTCAGTCGTCATCGTTGGTCTACGTTCACCACTTTGTGCCTGGGTTGGAAGCAGCAAGAAGCTGTCAGAAGCAGCCTGATTTTGGCATTTATAAATCATTTGTATCATGTTAAACCTGAGCTTTCAAACAGCAACATCTCCGCTGTTCTTCCACTCTGCGGAAGAGGACACTTCATTATGTGACGACAATATCGCTGTTTGTTATCTGCCTTTCAGTTCGTGGAGTTCCTTCCTGTTCCGGCCTGGGTGAGATGCAAATAGCTTAGTAATGGGTCATCACAAGGAAACAAACGAATAAAAATGATGTTTTGTGTTAAGCCACACACACTGTTAATGTACCCGGCTCAGCAGATGTGAGGTTAAGAGGCTCTTCTTAGTTTGTCTCCATCCTCTTGTTTTAGTCCATTGAATTCCAACTGAATTCAGTAAGTTGTGACTGTTCATGCTGTTCCATAAACATCTGACCAGAGATTCCTGATGAGAAACAAACCTGAGATTTATTGCCGGTAATTTGTCTGTAGGTTTGTCCTGATGTGTGAGAAAAAGGCCTCTGTTTCTACAAAAGATGTTGCATCGTTCCTCCATCTGGATGTTTGATGCTGATGTATTATAACTCCAGGAGAACGTCTTTGGAGCCTCTGGGCCCTCATCCACCTTGTGGGACTAGTTCACAGGAGAAACACAGGTGGAACGCTCATCCCTTCATCAAACCCCTCTCTGACGTGTTACTCACCCCATCCCAGTGATTCCAGTGAGTCACCTTTTCCCCACCAGCTCTTTACACTCCCACTTTTTCAAAATTCCTGTTTCTCATTCACCCATCATAATTTACTCATACACTGTCGTTGCTTTGGAGCAGCATCGTAGCCCACCGATGACAGCAGGCTAACGTCAAATTCATCAAATGAATAACTATCGAAGAAGAAATACCAAATCAAATGGCATATGTTTGTGTTTTTATTTTGGTTGTTGTTGTTGTTGTTTTCTTTTTTAATCAAATGCCACACAGGGTTTTCGCTGTCTCTCCAGGAGGAACAACAACAGTGACTCATAACAGACCTCAAAAACAACCCGACAACCTGGAATCACAGCGGAGATGAACACAACGTAATCTGATAATAACAGTAGTATTACAAAGGAAGTGTCTCATCTGACATGTTTACAGCTGTGCGGCGTGATTCAGTGTTTCCAGTTTCAAATTAAGGTTTTTCTCCTTTTTTTTTTTTTTAGCAATGGTCTGAGTCAGTGTTTTACTGTTTTCTTAGATCTCTCCAATCCACCTTTACATACACTATAATTAAAGGAGACTGCTGGATAAGGAATCTGTGAGGAAACCTTCTCACCCGTACCAGCCAGTGTGGTTTTGGGTTGAATAGGTGTGACGTGTCACCATCGCTCAGCAGCAGACGGCTGTTTGCTTTCTGCTGGTTTCATCACAGGTCATCTTTGTGGGCCTCTGCTAATTTAAAATGTGAGTTATTTAATTATGTTCTAGAATTAGCCCCCCGAACCCTAAGCTGCTGTTACACAGCCCGTTGGCAGCTCCATTGTGCCTCGGTGCACATCGGCGAGGCACAATGAAGGGTGAAAGCTGTTCCATCCAAAATAAAAAGGCAGAAGAACAGCACAGAGGTGTGATGCATTTGAAGGCAGCTCTTAGCCGTTAGCTTTAAAGTTATCATCCAAAGAAATTGTTGGGAGTTGGGTGACCAACATGGCTGTCACTGGCCTCAATCCTGCAGCCACCAGCCATGAGTCAAGGCAACAAGGCCCATAATCAGAGGCAGATCTCTGAAACGTCCCTATTTACAGAAAAGAAAGAAGAAATCGTTTGTCACATTCAACAATCCCTTCTCCCCAGACATGTAGGTGCATGTAGAGGATGTCTCATAACCCGGATCTGCAGCAGAGCTCAGTGAATTTGGGAACTTACGCCTCCTTCCAGCATCCATATTTTAGGCCCTCACAAGCCTCTGCTTCCGCTCCGCAGTGATGCTGCGTTGAGTCAGATGTCTGACTTCAGCCGGCTTAGATCATTTTTCCAGGGGGTGGGAGAGGGGTTAAAGTAGGCCAGCGAAGGCAGCGCAGGAGGACGTGTGAAGAAGACAACCTTCTCTTTCTTCCTCCGTGCTTTGTGGCGTGAAAAACGTCCAGCTCTGATGTTTCGTGCGAGCGGAGAGGCGTTCTCACATGTAGCAACAAAATCCTTCACCTGATTTACGGCGGCCCTGCTTAAAGGCCGCAGGAAGCTGGGGTTTAAAGTTACGGCCTTGGAAGTCCGTGTTCCACTGTCAAGTGAGGATTTCGTCCCAGGCCACTCAACCCCACCCCAGAGGGCACCTCCTGGGTGTCAGTGAGCTGCTTTACGACCCTGTTTGCCATCAGATTTATGGTCGCCAAGAGCATCTGCCTGTGTGATGGCCCAGCTGTCACCAGTGAAAATCCTGGTTTTATGCATGAAAAAGCACCTCAGGTGTAAAAATATGTGCTAAATCAATAATAATTATGTAAAATATTTAGTGTTTGTAAATTGCTGAGTGCTTTTCTGACTATTATAACTATTATAATAGTCATATAACTATTATAAATAGTTATATACATAACTAATTCTCTCTGTGGAATTGGCAAGATACATTGATCTACTTATGTTCTTCAGCAGACTTTTAGCCTGGCTTGCGGTTGACAAAAAACACATACCTTCATTAAAATATTTTCTTGTTGCAGCTTTCTGGTCACGGTTGAGTTGTGGGAGTTCAAAGGTCGCCAACAAACTTCCCTGCACGATGGGCCCGTAATCTGCTGCTTATCAGGTGTGTGAGAGGGCTCTTCTTTCCAGTCCACGGTGACCTTTTCAACTTCCCGTTAGGATAAGGTCAAACTGCTGGGTGTTTACCAGGATACACAAGAATTTTTACAACATGAAAGGTCTGCCAGGAATTCTACAAGTGGTCCACTTCAAATGGGGACAGTTACACCCTCAGAGGGCTGAGCACGTGACCCAGGACACGGAGGTCGTTTAAATAAAGCCTCACAGCGGCCCCGGGGGCACCGGGATATCAGTTTGTGAAAGAGTGTGTGTATTGCAGGTTTGCAGGCATGGTTTATAATCATCTTGTATTCTTCATCGTTTCTACGTTTCTGCCTCTAGGTCATGTCCCTTTTTGCCCTTTCACCTGACACTAGGAGCGTGTAGCTGACAGGAGATGAGTAGACGTATCTGATCTCCTGTTCATGTAATGACTCTGAATCAGTCGGCTCCTCACATCCAAAAAGCTAGTGAAATTTTCTCCATTTGAATCACACGTCCCACCCCAGTGTGTCCTGCAGGCTGCTGCCAACTTCACAGGCCAACACATTAGGCCGACGGGAGTCTCCAAAGTACTTGAGATACGAGTGTGTGAGTGAATGCTGTGTCCCTGTGATGGATTCCCTGGCTGCATCTTGCCTCTCGCCTGCGAGGAGAGGCCGGAGCGGCACCGATCTGTTAACCACCATAAGTGGTGGTTAACAGCGACACTCAGGACGCACATGCACAGCGAAATCTGCACGTTTGCTCCTGAATAATTCATTTTTGCAGCAGTCATGTGAAGTACAGCGGTTTTATCTGGCTTCCTCTCTGCATCTCATGACATCCTTTGAGGGTGGATAGTTTGTTCTAAGAGGGAGGGGCAGAGGGAAAAGTAACACGTCACTATGTTTGGTTATTAAGACCTGTTTCTAGGGCTTAATTGATATCAAAGTCTCGTGTTAGTGCGGAAGAGAAGGTGGCTGAGTTCAGAGGCCCGGAAGGAAGATCCATGGAGTATTTACATTCCCCTGAATCAGTGACGCCCATCAGCATACAAAGTGTTCCTGTAAGAGCACAAACACTCGGTTCACATGACACACGCGGAAGGAAGTGTACGCTGTATTTGTTGAAACAGCGGCACATGATCACACAAGCGGTTACACTCATTCTCCAAAAAGTCACAAAGATGATCGAATGAAGAAAAACAGAGAGAATTCTCAGTTTCTGGCTCCCTTTCTTTGTCACTGCACAAACAAATTGATTTCACTGTTGCAGTAAAGAGTTTCAGCTCTGTACACGATCACCGACACAAGTCCTGTCAGCCGAAAACCTGTGAAAATCAGCCTCCCGGGGCTCAGAGCGAAACACTCCGCTCCCGTGTTGTCGCCTGGGTCAGAGCCTGTTGGGTCACTTATGCTGGAATCAGAGCAGATGTGACGGCTGCTCTTGACTGTGCCTTCAGAGGTCACCGAGGGCATGTGTGTGTGCAGGTCCCTGAACGTATCACCTGTGCAGGTAGGCAGGTAGTTCCTGTTGACATGAATGAAGCAGCCGCTCACTGAAGAGTCCTGTTCAGAAGAGCCCGGAGGCTCTGCCTTATGTGTGTGTGTGTGTGTGTGTGTACGAGTTGTTTTTTCAAGAAGAGACAGAAATATGAGGAAGCAGAGTGTTTAAAGTTAAGTAAGTGCATTAGAGTGCATCTGCACTTGTGTGTTTGTGCATTACTCATGCTAACGTGGACCAATGTGCACGAACAAATGTAATCCGCTGCTTTTTTTTTGTTAGGTTGAAAAATTAAGATAATATTATGTGATCGATTTGACTAAAAGGGGTTAAAATAAACTGGTCACTGTGCAGTTAGTCAGAACAGCCTGAAAAACAGAAAAGGACAAACAGAAAACACATTTCAGAGTTTAAATCCGTTGATGGCAACAGCTTTGAATAGTTATTTTGTCTTTTACAAATGCTGCTACAAATGACCTTGAGTTTTAAATGACATTTTTATCTGCAGCACCCAAAGGATGAGAGCAGCGACATTTAACAGAAAAATCCTCAGTTGTCCTCTTGAACGAATGCAAGTACGATTCTCACGCTTTTGCCGCTCATGCATACGTTTTCGATGCAGCTGTCACACACCCAGCACGGTTGGGTGCCTGGCAGTTGTGAGGATTTCAGAGTGGCTGAGCACAACCACAAGTTCAAGAGTTCAGGAAGAAACTGCAGTGCTGGTTGAACCCTGGTCCACCTTTGAGTCAGGGAAGCTCTCACACTGACCACAGCTGCTGTCGTCACATTTGCACCTTTAAAAAAATGTCCCAAACGCAAGTTTATTATCAGTGATAGTGTTATCTCAGAGGTGGAAGTTTAAATAATTATACATTTACATCAGAGCTTTTAGTTTATGCATTTTTGTGGGAGAAGAATGAAGGAATCCGGTGTTTCGTACTGGGTTTTGCAACCTTAAGCACATTCCTTTAGGAATTTGTGACTTAATGCAAATGCAGCTAATCCTGTTGAATTATGTGGAGCATTGAAATGTTTTACATAAATATAACTAATAATTCCAGAAGTGTCCACAATCATTAATAAAAGTTGAGCACGAGAACAGACGACAGAGCCATCCTAGTCAAGCAACACAATGTAGCAGAAAACAGGAAATTCAAAGAAAGGGCGTGTCAGCTGATGCAAAAAGAAATTATCTAAAGAAAAATGACCGAGCCTGATCTACAGATGCTGCAGCTGTGCAACCAGAGGACCCCATGCTTATGATGATTGCTGGATTCAGTAAGAAGACTGGAAAACTGTCAACTGTCTTTGCGCCTGTCCAAAACCAACAGGCCCGGGCTTTATCTCTGTGAGCTTTGCTCACACGCTCTGCATCGAGTTCCACATCAAAGTTCAGTATTGTAAAAGCACCTTGTTATCTGAGCGGACGAAACAAGTCAGGCTGCATAAACATTCCTGTTGGGCTGTAAAAGCCTGGAGTGGGGTCTCTACTGCTGCACAACCTCCACACCAGCCTACTCAGCGCTACTCAACGGCTCTTTGAAGTCATTCCCTGCAGCCCTTGACCATTAGCCAGCCTCCCATCTGCTGTGCCAGAGCGTCTTCATTACCAGCCTTCCACCGCCGCTATAATCAGAGGGAGAACAGCAGGCTAACGTAGCCGCGCCGCTTCATGGACCAAACCCTCCTCGCTCCCATTACACCTTCTTTAATTGGCCATTGGCTGTTAACTTTTATTGACCTGAAACATCCCTCAACCTTATATCGCTACACCTCATGCTAGCTCATTAAAGTTGGAGTTGGAGTTGGAGAAGGTGTGAAGCACATGGTCCCCAAAGAGCATCGGGTCTTTGGTATGGCTCCGCTAAGGGAAGCCATTCAGGTACTGCTTTTCAGAGATTATTCGGGGTTTTGTCCAGTTAAAATGTAGCTTCAAACTGTTGATTTGAGGCAAAATTACTCTGTTTGCAATAAATTGAAGAGAAGACTGAATACTTGATATGTTCGGTCATCATCAAAGCACATCATTTCAAGTTTTAGAAAGAAAGGAACTGTTAGCCAAGTATTCGGCCTTTCTTTTGGAATACATGGTCCCTGGTTTTTAAATGAGGGGCTGTAAACAGACAGAATGCCTCTGACTTTATGGATCCCTCATTTGTTGGCATCTTGTCAGGTTGCCGTAAAAGGAGCCTTTTTCCTCATTATTCCTCTGGTTTTTGCAGCTCCAGACAGGGGGGATCAAGTTGAGGTCAGCCAGGTTGTTGTTTGCAGGTTAGGCTGGGCAGGTTCCAGACCTTCCTCATGCAGATTTACACTGATACCGGCTGATTAGAGAAAATGCTCGCAGAGCCGCTTTGATGTTGTTTTAAAAGGTGAAAAGTGCCATGAAGCAACGGGAGTGTCCTTGATATGGCTGCTTTATGAGGCTGTAAGCTAAGATGTCAGATAGAGTTCGTGTCAGTGAGGTCATTGTAGCACCTCTGGAGGGCGTGGCTGTTGGAGCCCAGCTGAGATAAATAAATACCTTTGCCTGTACAGCGCGAAGGCGCCGTGTCCAGCAACGTTAACAATAACACACACCTAAATGGTACCAGCTCATGGGACCAGCACCAACTTCAGATGCCATTTAACAGGCTGCATGTGAATCAGGAGCTTTTGTGTCAATCAGTTGAACCCAGAACCACCTGGTGCCTGATAAAAAACACACACACACACACACCCACACTAGCATAAAACATTCCCCAACCTCCTACTCTAACCCTAAGCAAACAATTAGCTCAACCCCTCACCTGAACCCGCTTCTAAGCTGAAACTCTTCACCCTGGAGCCTTTGTCTGCTTGTGAAATGTGGATTCTGGTCCTCATTAGGTAGCATTTACACAGACACACACACACACACACACACACACACACACACACACACACACACACACACACACACACATGCGGAGACTGGCTATCTTCAGTCGTCACCTGAGTGTGCCACATCTCACCTCAGTGTTGACCTTGAGGTGTGTTAATGTTGCCGGTGGTCATGTGGCTCCATGACACTTCCTGCCATGTGGGTTCACCAAGAGTCATCCAAACAAACACCCCGTTGCTACGGGGCAAAGATTCGTTTGCTTTTCCCGCCTGAATCATTTCATCCTGTCGACTTTTCGAAGCCACACGGGCCCAACTAATTCTCCCAGTCTTCTGAAATTCTCATATGAAAGGCGAATGTTTTGACCCCGCAGTGACCCCTCCCACTCTTGACAGTTGCAAACGGAAAGAAGTCATGGAAAAAAAAAACTACTTTGCAACCAACAAGAGGCCTATGACCTCTGACCCCGCCGGTGTGACGATGCATTTGCTCTTTAATTATTGTGGATTTTTTTTTTTTTTCGTGAAAATACTTGAATCCAGTTCTGGATTTCAGACTTTGGTGTAAAGTGCCATTTTTATCACATCTGTACCGAACAGGTTCCAACTATAAGTGGGATTTCTGATCCTGGAATCATGGAATTCTCTCCTTAATTTACTGTAAATGAGTGATTTCACTTTTTCTCACAGTGAAAGAGGTTGAAAAGAGAAACTGAATCTCACCAGGGAACAGAGGAGGCGGAAGGAATGAAAGGGAAAAAACAAAAACGGGGATTACTGCCCCGTATTGTCTGCAGCTAATCCTTCCTCCACTCCACACAAAAACGTTTGACAGCTTTCAGTGGCACAGCCCAGCACTTCCAGTTACTCCCCCACACTCAGGGTTACACACACACTCACACACCACGGACACACACATTCTCAGACCCGCAGTCTTCCCTCGCTCTGGCCACTCTGCCTGTCGCACAGCATGAAATCTGCCCTTAATTGGAGGCGTGGGGGTCCCTTGTGCGTTGCCCCCCCATCCCCTTCTCCTTCTCCTCCTTTCTCCTCCATTCTCAGTGGCTCCGCCCACCGTTGGGGCCCCATAAGGCCTTTGTGCAGATCGATGGCCTGTGGTTAGCCTTGGAGCAGGGTTACGCAGAGTGCAGCCTTTCCTACGACGCAGAATTGTGTAAAAATGATACAAATGACATCAGTACGGGCACATGACTGAGGTAACAGAAGTTCTGTTGGACTGTTTTCACCGTGAAGCCACACAGACTGTTGATCAAACTGCGGTAGTTCATAAACTCCTCCGTTTATAGTTCTCCTTCCTTCTTTGAACGTAACGCTGGATGAAACCCACTAGCTCACAAAATAGGGGTGATTTCTGCCAGATCACAGGTTCCCGCCCACTCTTCGCACGCCCCCGTGATCCATCCGCCATCCTGCCGCTCTGTCCTCGCAGGTGAGGAACGAGCCTGCTGACCTTTTGACTCACACACTTTCTCCACCTTCTCATTTGGAAAGAATGTATTTTCAGTCCCTTATTTCCTTTTCATTGCCCCCCCCCTGCCCTGACACTAAGCCCCCCTGGTTGCCCCCTCCTGGGGCAGTTAAAATGCAGCTGTTGCTCTCGGCTCTCCATTATCCCGGCCGAGGGCCCGAGCAGGACGAACCGCTATCGGGGGGGAAGTTACTGGAACAGGTGCTGCACCCGCGTCTGCTCGCCTGCTCAGCTTGAGAAAGATGCTGAGACCTTTACCATTGAATACAATCGATTTTACCACTTAAATTACTTTATTTTATAAAACAAAACTCAAAGGACCTTTTTGGTTTGGTGGGGGGGGGAAGTGCTGCGTCATCTGATCCCTGCCGGCCTGTTTCTGACTGTCTGCTGCTCCCTCCTCAGCATCAGGATGGCAGAGTTGAACGGAGGGTCACCGCAATTTAACACTCCCGCTGCATTCTCAAACATGAGTGGAAGGGTCAGCGCGGTGCAGGTGAGGGTCAGCTTGTCAAAACTGTGTGTGTGCGTGGGTGTGTGTGTGTGTGTGTGTGTGTGTTTGTGACAAACATCATTAGGCACTAATTCCTGTAAATTCAGCACAAATGGACAGTTTTATCCTGCTATTTCTCTGGATTCAGTCAACCAGACAGAGTAGAGAAGGAGAAAAAAACTGGCTGTTAAAGGTGTGTGTGTGTGTGTGTGTGTGTGTGTGTGTGTGTGTGTGTGTGTGTTTGTGTGTGTGTGTGTGTGTGTGTGTGTGTATTTTAGCTAGTAAATGCTAGTCATTACCACTGCTCTGTCGGAACAGGGAAGGAAGGAAGTCGTGCAACAAGCAGCCTTCTAGGTTTGCAGTGTAATCACCCAGCTAATTATGAACACAACACACCCACCCACCCCCCACACACACACCCACACCGACCCACACAAACACACACACACACACACACACACACACACACACACACCGTACTAATAGAGAGACCCAGCTCAGTTTTGGTTTATCTCAGTCTGTTGCCATGACAGTTGCTCCCGCCTCGTGTGTGCACTTTTCCACATGTGAAGTCAGTCTGCAGCTGTGAAGGTCCCAGATAAACACGCCATGACGCCACGCAGTCAGAGCTCCCTCCAGCCAACCCACTCTAGCTCCCACCGGTGGGCTCTGGTGCTGCTGCGTTAAAGGGCCTTGCTGAAACTCAGCCAAGCTCAGACCGGCTCCGGTGGTTCCGGGGCGATCCTGAGCCCAACCGACCACCTCTCCTGATCATGAATCAATCATCAGAGACGATGAGATGAGCCGAAGACTAAAGTTGAGTGTCGAGTGCCTCTGGGAGGGTGGGTGGGCGGCCAGCAACGGAAAACGTTAGACACACTAAAATATTTACAAGCCTCTGTTGGCTGCGGAGCCTCCAGCTTTCATCAGCTCTGCCATCCGGCGTGACCCCCGCTGTTCGTTAATAGACTCCTTCCTCCACTTTAACAGAGGGACGGATGCTGTGATTAGGTGCCCGAGGGCCTTTTCTTTCTGGATTACCAGGTTTCAGGGAAGTTTGGTTGAAAATGTCTGAATTAAATCACGTTCTCCGGATAACCGGCGAAGAAAAGCAGCAAATAACTTCACACAAACAGAGGGATTCGGTGGAGGAGGAGGAGGAGGATGAGGCCTTGGTTTCTTTGTCTGAGCTTTTTTTGAAACTAAAGAGATAGAAAGTCGTGTGTCTCTCCTAAAAGTCTCAACTTGTTTTTCTCTCCGAAGCGTGACGATCTCAGGGACAGGCCGCGACTCCTTCAGGTATCACAGACACATCCAATTAACATCACATATTGTTTGAATAATGAGGCACCCCTCCATCTCTCCATCCATCTATCATTAACAGGTTTAACACCCGGCTAAGGACTAAAAATGGAGATGTACTAAACCACTGAATCACAGAGGAATACTGATCGAAAAC